>OX463867.1:10091958-10686958 GCA_949825065.1 Odontocerum albicorne
CGAATGAACCAGTGATGCTAGCGCTTCGAAACATCTACGAAAGATAATTGAAATGTGTCGCTTGTTAACTCATTTATGATACAACCTACAGATGACGCTGATGGTTACGCGAAAATAAAATCAGTCCCCTTCCCTATTGCAAAGCGTGTTAACACATAAATCATGAAATCGCATATATATATTTCAAGATAATGGCGAAGAAAATACATTTAAGAGATAAGCTATCAAAATGTCTAGGCTAATCGCAAAATCACCACATTCGATATATGCCCCCACCAATAGAGGAAGAGCCTGGCCTATATGTGCTATAATTGGAGTCGAGTAAATGCTGATGTCGGAGTCCAGCGTATAAAATTATTGAAATCGGAGTAAGAGTCCGACTTTTTTTCATGACTCCACAACACTGGTTAAAGCAGCATACATAGACCATTAATAAAAGGAAGAAAAAAATCCAAGACAACCAACTCGGATAATTTCTATAACTAGGTTCATCTTAATACTAATTTATGTTTAATGCTTGACAGGTGGGCCTTTGATGCTGAGCAGAACGATTGCGTCATGTTTTTCTATGGAGGCTGCAGAGGAAATGAAAATAACTTCCTTAATAAAGACGCCTGCTTGGATGTCTGTGAAGGTAAGGTGACGTGAATGCCATCCCTGTTGTCATGAAACTTCGTATTTACTTTCAGCATTATCCCAATCATCTAGATACAAATATACTAAACGACGTTACTAAACATCACACGACATTTCATATTAAATGTCACGAAATTACTCAACATTTCCCTATATTTCATGTCTTGACGTGATACCGTACGTACGTCATTTCATTTGATGTGCATGCCCGCGACGTAACGCACTGGACTTCCATGCGGAAAGTCACCAGTTTGATCACCGCACTGTACTAGTCCCTTCGAATGATACATAATTTTTTATCCATACCCATGAATTTTGTCATATCTGTTCTGTTAAAAAGAGGAAAACACGTGCCAATGTGCTCTGATCGTCTCACTTCTGTGTGCCACCGGATCCAGTACAGAGGTGTGATCAGTGAGTTTACTTATGTGCAACGAATCACTCACTTAAACATGAGAAAAAAAGAAAGAAACAAAAGAGGAAAACAAATGCCGATGCGCTCTAATCGTCTCCCTTCTGTATGCCACCGGATCCAGTACAGAAGTGTGATCAGTGAGTTTACTGATGTGCAACGAATCACTCACTTAAACATGAGAAAAAAAGAAAGAAACAAAAGAGGAAAACAAATGCCGATGCGCTCTAATCGTCTTCCTTCTGTGTGCAGCCGGATCCAGTACAGAAGTGTGATCAGTGAGTTTACTGATGTGCAACGAATCACTCACTTAAACATGAGAAAGAAACAAAAACTCCACGGCACAGAATCGCTTTCCAACTGAATTGCCGTTACAACGGCGAGAGGATCTTCGTCTGTGAGGTCCAGCAACCACGACGTAATTTCATGCTAAATTTCACAAAATTGTTAATATTGTCCTATATTCCAAGTCATCGTACATAATTTCTAATTCAATTTCATGAAATTAATTAATATTGTCTTATATTCCACGTCATCGTACATAATTTCTAATTCAATTTCATGAAACTACTTAATATTGTCTTTTATTCCACGTCATCATAAATCATTTCATATTCAATTTTACGAAATTATTCAATATTGCCCTTTATTCCACGTCATCGTACATCATTTCATTTTAATTGTATCATAAATTAATAATTTATATAGCGCTGCTTAGAAAACAAAGCGAGGGCTCCCTCACAAGAGTTTTGAGACCAGTATAATGAACATATTAAAAATATTACAACGCGTTGGCTGCAGCCATTAGAAAAGGTACTCGTACTTACCAGCACCGGTATATGTTTCGATAAACATATTTGGTAAGAAAACCGTTATTCACAAAATTTCACGAAATCGTTCAATATCGCCCTATATTCCACATAATTTCATATTCAATTATACGAAATAACTCAATATTTTTTCAGGAAAAATCACCACGTCTGACGACATCATCCTGTAATTATCCTGTAATGGCAGAGTCTTCCCTGTATTTTTATAATTAAAACTCTAATATTTATTTATGTGTATTCAATATTATGCTAATTATGCGTATCTAATATTTAATTACAGGCATTCAAAATTACGTCAATCCATTATTTATTCACACGGATTCAAAATTATTTCTAATATTTATTAACATCCACTCAAATTTACGCCAATTGAATATTTATTGACATGCATTCAAAATAATACAAATCCATTATTGATTTTTATGAATTAAAAATGATGTTCCAATACTTATTTACTTGATTTATTAACGATAGTTATTAACATGCATTCAAAATAGTGTCACAATATTTGTCAACATGCATTCAAAGTTATGCCAATTATGCGAATCCAATATTTAATTACAGTTATTCAAAATTATATTAATCCATTATTATTTTTACACCCATTTAAAATAATTTCCAATATTGTTTGACATGCAATCAAAGTTATGACAATTCAGTATTTATTGACATGCATTTAAAAGTATGTCGGAATATGCCGATCCAATATTCACCAACAAGCAATCAAAGTTATGATAATTCAATATTTATTGATATGATTTCAAAATTATGTCGGAATATGCGGATCAAATATTCATTAACATGCAATCAAAGTTATGACAATTCAATATTTATTTGCATGCATTCCAAATTAAAATGATTTAAAATAATATCCCAATACTTATTTACTCGATTTCAATATTATGCCGATAATTATCAATAATTATTAACGATAGTTATTAACATGCATTCAAAATAATGTCCCAATATTAGTCAACATGCATTCAAAGTTATGCGAATCCAATATTTAATTACAGATATTCAAAATTATATTAATCCATTGTAATTTATTTTTATCACACACTGTTTATTCCACTTTTTTGTGACGGTATAACCCTACCGGTTTCAAGGTTTTCACCTCATCTTCAGGGGAGCGCAAACAAGACTCTTGTTGAGTCTTGTTTGCGCTCCCCTGAAGATGAGGTGAAAGCCTTGAAACCGGTAGGGTTATACCGTTACAAAGAGTGGAATAAACAGTGTGTGATAAAAATAAATTACAATGTCTTTAAACCTCCACAACGTTAATGCCTTAACTATAAACAATATATTAATCCATTGTTATTAACACCCATTTAAACTTATTTCCAATATCTTTTGATATGCAATCAAAGTTATGACAATTCAGTATTTATTGACATGCACTTAAAATCATGTCGAAATATGCCGATCCAATATTCATTAAAATGCATTCAAAATAATGTCTCACTATTTTTTGCATTCAAAATTGTACAATTATGCCAATTCAATATTTGCATGTAAAATAACGTTCAATATGGCAATCTAATATTTACAACTCGCATTCTAAATTATGTTCTAATATTTTATTTACAAACGTTCATAATTTTGCCCGAATATAACGCGGCCTCGAATTTGCATAATATAATTTTTAAATTAGTATTAAATATGAATATTTAAAAACAATATTTAAAAGAAAGATAAATTTATTTGTTGAATCTTAGAAAATACATTTGTTTCACCTTGTGTTGTAAGGATAAAAAAAAAATTATGCATTTCGATTTTTTTTCATTCATCACTATTATTTAAGTTCACTACCAGTCTCAAAAACCTCCGTCTTTATCGTCAAGTAAGGATGTTTGTTTAAAAAAAAAATTCCGATTGCGATAGGTACAGAAGAGGAGGGGGAAGTAGTGGTTAATAAGGTGAGGGCTGAAAGTCGGCATCGAAAACATTCCGGCTACCGGTGAATATTATTCGTCATTAATGTGCAAATTAAATGATGCCATAAAATCAAAACGACGAGAAAAGCTGTCACATCGATCACAACAAGGAACTTAAGATCAGTACACCTAGTAACACATGACCACTCGTTTTCGTATCCAATAAACACAAAAATATTACACATGTTACGCAATAGAAAGCCAAGAACCCATTAAAATACATAAGGCAAACAAGCAAAATAAAAATATCATAAATTATTAATTAAATATATCCTCTTCTCCGCTTCTAACTCTTTCCCCTCTAGTACCATCAACAACAAATAGTATAAACACTTTTACTATATTCTGTCGTGAACAGCACTCATCATGGTGTTATTAATACTGGTTAGTCAAAAAGTTTTGAAAGCGGAAATGAAAATACATTTTTTTTGGGGGGAAATCACTTTTATTGCTTAGTATAGTCTCCCATAAGATCAATACACTTGGCCCAACGATCTTCCAACTTTGTTGTCCCATCACGGAAGTGACTTTCTGGAAGGCCCGCAAAATACTCCTCTACGACGGCTATAACCTCTTCGTTTGATGAAAAATGCTTTCCACGAAGGAATTATTTGAGGTGTGAGAACAGCCAGAAGTCAGAGGGAGCTAAATCTGGCGAATAGGGTGGACGCTGCAACAATTCGTACCCCAATTCACTGATTTTCGCGATGGTTTTTTGAGCTGTGTGAGCAGGTGCATTGTCTTGATGAAAAATGATTTTTTTCTTCTGCAAACCGGGTATTTTTTCACAATTTTTTTCATCCAACTGGTCCAAAAGGTCACAATATTAATCAGAGTTGATTGTCTTACCGGTTTGAAGATAATCTATCAATAAAATTCCTTTTGCATCCCAAAAAACTGACGCTAACACCTTCTTGGCCGATTTCTGGACACGAACTCGCTTCGGAGCCAAAGTGCCTGGTTCACACCACTCCTTAGCCTCTTGTTTTGATTCAGGATCATTGTGGTAGACCCAAGTCTCATCCATAGTGATGAATCGACGCAGAAAATCCTTTTTATCCTTTCGAAATTGCTCCAAATGTTGCTCAGAAAGTCGCATTCGAACGTGTTTTTGTTGCATTGTTAGCAAATGCGGCACCCATTGTGCACACAGTTTTTTTAAACCCAAAACTTCAGCCAAAATATGTCATGTTGTTCCATGTGAGATGCCTATGGTGTCAACTATCACATCCACAGTCGATCGATGATCTTCCAAAACCATATCCTGTATTTTCGCTATGATTTCTGGTGTTGATGCACTTTTTGGACGTCCTGAGCGTGGATCGTCTTCAACGCTTGTACGGCCACGCTTAAACTCCAAAACCCATCGGTGAACGGTTGGAAATGAAGGAGAAGACTCCTTAAATACTTTCACCATCTTTGCATGGATTTCAGTAGACGATAAACCTTACAAAATAAAGAATTTAATCACTGCACGATATTCGGATTTTTCCATTGTTAAAAAATACACTGACACGTCAACTTCAAATGGCTTGTAAAAAAAGAATGAATTGACAGATCAAAATAAACATTTGAGTACGTTCTTATGAAAGATGAAATATTAAAATGGCGTAAAAATTTTGGTTTTCTACTGCTCCATAGATGTCGCTTTCAAAACTTTTTGACTAACCTATTATATAGTTGAGTGTCTTGACAAGTCACCTGATGATGACACACCAAATGTTGAAACGCGTTGTGATTTGCAATAAATAAAGTGGAATAAAACAAAATATTCGTGTTTTAATTTTATATTTATTACGGAGTTCCACAAAGTGACAACAAAAATTATTCAAACAACTGTCCATTTTTTAAAAAAGGAAATCCACCCACACTAAGATGATTTGTGCGACACAATTAAAGTCATTATGCATTTATATGAGGCAATATAATAAAGACAATTTATAACAATGACAATTCTAGACAATTTAAAGTTTCAACAATGAATATTGTAAAGTATATATGCATATGACAAAATATGTATTTTGTAGTTAGCGTGATAATATTTAGCTTCAAAAATTTAACAATCGATCTATAAATGGAAAAGTTCCACGAAGAAAGGAGAAACGCAACATTCATCGGACGCGGTAAAGGTATGGCTTTTTATAAATTAAATCTGTATCGCAAAAAAAAATTAAACACATGGTCTATAGTTTCAACATCTAGATCACACTCGTAGACGGGGTTCTTCACAATACCCATTAATCAAAAGTAACTAGCTTCGGTAGAGCGTGTTCATCTTTAAGATCTATTTATATTCTTTCTAAAAATATATTTATCGTATACAAAGTTATTTTGTCAATTCTTTATAAAATCGTATAGATCCCGCTGGAACCCAGTTTTTAAATGCCTTCCAGTCCGGTTTTCACTTAAGGCCTCTTTAACATCTTTCTTGTTGGCTGGAAGAGATTGTCAAATGGCAATACGCCGGCCAGATTGAACTGTATACAACGAAAATGTAATAGAGTAAAATAAATCCACAGTATACAATATATTTTTATTTGATTTTTCCAAAGGAAAGTTTATTGATGAGTTTAAGTGTAACAGATTGAAATATATAACATTTCGCAAACAATAAGAAGACTGATTTGTCATGATCTTCTTCTTCCACCACCTTCTTCTCATATGTGCAAAGTATATATGATTTGTCAGTCATGGTTCCACGCGTCCAAACCATTTGTCAGTCAGTCAGCCAAACGAGTTGTTTTATTTATTTTGAAGTGATGTTATATACATTATTTGTACGACTCCAGCATTATAAGAATGCACAGATTGGTCAATCAATATGGGTATTGTATGAATTTTCTATTAACTTTGACCACTTGTTGGGTTTATAACTTGCAGCCTCTCAAATAAAAGGTTGTTGTACAGTGTTTCTTAAAGCTGCACACGCCACTCTTATACTTATACTTAGAGACCGACCATTCCGCACCACATAATGATAGAGCCTTTATCACAGCAACGGTAAAGGCTCTATCATTATATCCCACCCTATTTTCCTGCCCCGTAAATTTCACGGGTGATAGTTAGCCTATCTCAAAACAGGCAATAAGTATGGTGAGAGGGCTGATATACACCGATATATTGTGCAAAAATATATTATAATTCAAATAAATATTAACTGTGTCTTGTTAATAAAACGTGGTAGATGTGACGTGGGAAACTAAATGTGGAAAATAATACACAAGCCATAACATTTATTATTTATTTATTAAATGGACCGGTTTCGGTAGACCGTGTTCATCTTTAAGACCTGTTCCTTATTCTTCTGAAAGAAAAAAAAAAAGTTAGTTTGGTCATTGTACAAATAAAACGTTTACGGAAGAACAATTCACGAGCTCCGTGGCATAATTAGTTAGATTTTTATATCTCAACCCGACAGTTGCAGGTTCGATTCCCTTTGTAACCCTTTTTATTTAAAAGGGTTTCCAACCCAATTTTCCATTAAAACCATTTTGACATATTTCTGGTTCCTGGAAGAGATTGCAACATTACAATGTATCCATCGTATACCGTAAACCAGAAAGATGGTTTAGTGGCCTTAAGTGAAAAGCAAAATGGAATCCATTTAAAAGAATGGGTTCAAGCGGGACTTGAACCCACAACTTCTGGCTTAGGAGACACGCGTCTTACCAACTAGGCCACTGAAAACATTTTGTTTTTGTTAATAATTTATTATAAAAAGCAAGAACAATTTGAATAGCGATAGCTAGAAAACAAATTATATTTAAGTGCGCTCTAGTAGGAATGTAATTTATTAGTAATATTGTATTTAATAAGTAGTTCCATAAAGTTAAGGCTGAAACCTTTGGAGATAAAAAAATACATACATATAGAAGAATTACGTATTCTCCTGCATTCACCGATGGTTTGGAAGTTATTAAAACTCCCCCTGCATCCCCCATAGATGAAATATATACAGGACCTGCTCCTGCGGTCATACCCCGATCTGTAGAAGCAGAATATATATTTTATAGAAATTTACAAACATTCCACACACCGTTTCCCTGTCGAGGAAGATTGTGAAGACAGAGTGCAGACTTTTATATTTTGACACATATATTTCCCCCCTTCCACATTCATATACAGCTCCTACGATTTCTCCGACTTTCTACGTTTCCTTCTTACAAAATATAATTCACTTGATCCAACCATACCTTCATTGGCCTTCCTCTTACGTTTTGTAAGTATTTCTTCATTCACAAGAGTTTCAGCCCTTGGGTTTTCAGGATGAATGACTTGTAGCAAAATTTTTTATGAACTTTTCACGAACACGCAGGCTCAGCACCGACACATGACATGCAAAAAAATCAGTATTTATAAGATCTAAGATTAAACATTTTTACTAACACGAACGCTCAAATTGGTGGTCATCTTGATCTTAATACTCAAATATGATATCATGGATGAGTAAACAACACCAATTATTGGTTTTGGTATTTAAGCGCATTCTCTTTCAATGGCTGCTCTCAAGTCATTGGTTGGTACTGATATACATAGTACCACTTTATGAACTTTATGTTTGATGAGTAAAAATCACATTAAAAAGCCACGTACTGAGGTTTGGGGAGCGCGGTCTCACAATACGATGGTAGTGGAGAGGTGCACCATCTTGCTGGAAATAAAATTCCTCCTCATACTTTAACTCCTCACGAAAACATGGTTTGATAAATTATTGCAGCATGGTCAAGTAGACGTTACGGTCTGATAGTGAGTATATGTTTATTTTGGGCAGTACAAGTAAATATTTTACCTAAGTATAGATCCTTTGCATGGCCCTCTCTCGATTGGTTCTAAACACCTTCTTGGAATACCTGTAATAAAAAACAATTTTTTTTAATATTAACACTAATTGTAACCGCTGAAAAATCACGAGGTATAAATTGACTAGCCAAGCTGGAAGGTTTAAAACTGCTGAAAAAGTTATAAGAACGAATGTTTGTTTTAGAGTTATGATAGCCCTGAATCTGGTTTGATTAACAACTTGATCAAAAGTTGAGGGAACTGATGTCCTGGTCAACATTAAACTGTAACTATGAGAACATGTATTCTTACATATGGACTCAGTGGTACTTACACCACTGATTTTTATTGTTATATTTTTATAAAAAGGCAGCATGAATGTTTTTTACATATATTTCAAATTAACTGTCTTATGTTCATGTAGAGAAAGCATGGAACCACTAGTACAGCACTCTGGGTTTCTGTGTAGGAACTTGTGCAGTCAGAGTTTTAACTGGTTCAATGTTACGAGTATACTGCCCTCATAAGCAAAAACGCAGCTATCGGGGAAAAAACAGAAATTTAACTTCGTATGAGGCAATATCCCGTATCAAATTCTGAACCATATTACTTAAAAAAATACAGAAAACCATTTATTTCAATACAAAAATCGACATAATGTCTTCTTTAATTTTACAAAATGCTAGGATTATCTAAACAAAAAGCAATGAAATGTGATTCATAAGCCAAAAGACAGCAAGTGCCTATACGTTTGCTGCGTTTTTGCTTATAAATCACATTTTACTGCTTTTTTGTTTATGAATCACGACATTTTTAGGCAACAATGAAAAACATGAAAGTACGCCTCGGATATTCGACGCTTCACTGTACTTGTATTTTGAAAAAAATTTCAATTATAAATCAGTAAATAAATAAAACATAAAAACAAATAAATAAATTATACATTTAACTGCAACTCACCCTGTGCTTTGACAGCAAATAAATTCACTGATAAAAATAATGTTAAAAATGATATCATAAGAAAAGTACTGGATGACGCCATGTCTTTTTAAAGGATGTGTGTTTTTTTAAAGATAAATCTTAGATTAAATAATCAAATACTCAAACCAAAAGTGATCTTTTTATTTCTTCTTTGCAGTTTGTACCTAACGATCTATTGAATACTTTAATATATAACTTATGATTCTTTTCAATTATATAGCTTTTAAATACAATCCAACTCACGACATGATAACAATTGATGTCTTCAGAAATTATCAAACTTTATTTTATATTTAAAATAAACTTTATGTAAGTATTTTATGGCAGCCATCCTGTCTACAGTAGTCTATGGAGACGCGGCATTCGTGATTATTTATATTATTTCCTATATTTGAGACTCTTTTGTATAAAGAAAGAAATAATTAAAACGTGTTTTGTATCGAATATTCGTGGTCATATTTTATTATCGAATATTCGTGGTCAAATGTAAATTGCAATTACTATATGTCGTGGTTTGTGCAGTGAACAGTGAAATATCTTCATTAACGCGAATTCCCTTTAGGCCATTTATTGTATATGGAACTTTTAGAACGGAAAACTCTAGCAATGGACAGACTCTAGAATCTAGAGCCCGCCGCTTCCTTAAGGGACATCATTATTCTACAATATTCTGGATTGATCTCGAACAATGTGAGACATTTAAAGTTGTTAGTTTTAAATTTAAAATATAAACGGTAAATAATATCTATAGACCGCACTGAATCAAAAGTCGCAAAAAATATAATATATAACAGTGTTTTGGTGCCCACCTTGATGTATGGAAGGGATACTTGGATTTAGCATAAGAAGCTAAATGAAAGTTGTGGAGTATCAATGTAAGAAAGAAGGCGGAACAAAGACATCAGAAATGAATGCATAGATAAAATTGATGGCTTAAGTTAGATGACAAAAGTATCTTTATTACTGTTTGGATGTGTAGAAATGCGTGCACTAAGAATAATCCATGGAGTGACAATGTATGACAATACGGAATTAAGTGATTAGAGCTGAACATGAACATACGCCTGATGTTTTCAGTAAAATCAAGGGAGTCACACAAAAATTAAAAGAAAATGCAAACGAAATGCGAGTGTAAGGCGTGGTAAAAGAGAACTAAGAAAAATGTGTTTAAATCAATTCAATGATATTTTGAAGAAGAAAATGTAAAAAGTCAGAAACGTGCGGATGTACAACAGGCGAAACATGAATTAAAAAATAGTTGATTCTGGCATTCTCTCCTCTCTGCTTACCCGACAGGAGACCGGCGTTTCGGAATGTTCCATTGTTCCTAGTTTGGTAAATGTGATTAACCATTCTTTGAATTTCAGCGCCTCAGTATCATGGGAACCATTTTCATCGTATACCTTATGCATTATTCTAATATGAATATATTAAGGGATTTTTCAAGATGACCTTATGCTAATATGAATATATTAAGGGATTTTTCAAGATGACCGTATGCTAATATGAATATATTAAGGGATTTTTCAAGATGACCTTATGCTAATATGAATATATTAAGGGATTTTTCAAGATGACCTTATGCTAATATGAATATACTCAGGGATTTTTCAAGATGATCTTATGCTAATATGAATATATTAAGGGATTTTTCAAGATGATCTTATGCTAATATGAACATATTAAGGTATTTTTCAAGATGACCTTATGCTAATATGAATATATTAAGGGATTTTTCAAGATGATCTTATGCTTATAATAATATATTAAGGGATTTTTCAAGATCTATGCTAATATGAATATATTAAGGAGTTTTCAAGATGACCTTATGATAATATGAATATATTAAGGGATTTTTCAAGATGACCTTATGCTAATATGAATATATTATGGGCTTTTTCAAGATGGTTTTATGCTAATATGAATATGTTAAAGGGTTTTTTAAGATGCCTTTATGCTAATATGAATATGTTAAGAGACTTTTCAAGATGGCCTTATGCAAATATGAATAAGTGAAGAGCTTTTTCAAGATGATTTTCTGCTAATATGAACATATTAAGGGCTTTTTCAAGATGGCCTTATGCTAATATGAATATGTTAAGGGCTCTGTCAAGATGATATTATGCTAATATGAATACATTAAATGCTTTTTCAAGATGACCTTATGCTTATATGAATATATTATGTGAAACGCTTTTTCAAGATGACTTATGCAATTTGTTTTTACACCCTCTTGATTCCATACATTTTTGTTCTGGAGGCAGCATTACATACTATATAGGCACTAATTCTTAACCGCCCCTGCTTAAGGTATTGTAATTGTAACTTAACTTCACCATCATAACAGTGGAGGCTCATTTACAGAACATTTGTAGTGACATTAACATACGTCATCCCTACAAAAGTAATTCTTTTATACTTTAAGTAAGATTCAAAGAAGAAGAAATCAGAACCCATGCACTTATATTTACATTCTAATCATGC
This sequence comes from Odontocerum albicorne, assembly GCA_949825065.1. Taxonomy (NCBI): domain Eukaryota; kingdom Metazoa; phylum Arthropoda; class Insecta; order Trichoptera; family Odontoceridae; genus Odontocerum; species Odontocerum albicorne. The sequence continues at coordinate 10,104,018 of OX463867.1, forward strand.
AATTTTTCGGAACATTCTAATTTACATACAAATATAAGAATATATATTATTTATAGTTAAGGCATTAACATTGTGGAGGTTTAAAGTCATTGTCATTTGTTTTATCAAACACTGTTTATTCCACTTTGTGTAACGGTATAACCCTACCAGTTTCAAGGTGCACACCTCATCACCAGAGAAGCATAAACAAGACTGAATTATACTCGAACTGGTACCGACATACACGCTTCTAACGGTAAATACTCGGGCTGGGGACTGTGGCTGGAGGGAGGGAGGAGACAACCTCAGCGAGCAGTGGCGAGATTCTTGGAATATACGAGTATGTGTTTACTGATGTCCACCCGATGCATTGACTAAGAAATTCTAGGGCCTCTTATCTGTCCAATATATTTCCGTTACTTCTGATATGTAAGAATTTGGCATCATCGATAGAAAATTTATGGTTTTCACGGTGACAATGATAAGCTATTAAGAATAAATTAGAGGATTCGTTAAGGCGGATTTGTGTTCACGGAATCTCTTTTCAAATATCTTCCTGTCTTTGCTATGTAGAAATTATCAGTCAGCACGTAAAAGTCTAAGTCTAAAAATACTGCTGTGGACGTCTTAATATTTTTTGAGGTGTATGGTCGCATGGTAGCGCACTGGGCTTTCGTGGGAAAGGTCGTCGGTTCAAAACCTGCGCTGTGCTACTCCCCTCAAATGACACAGGATTTATTTTCCTTCTAATATATCGGGGTATGAAGACAACTATGACTTCAGCCATGTCTTTTATTTCAAAAAGAGAAAAGTAACGGTGTCGCCGGTGAGTTTGCTGGTATGTAGCGGCTCACTCACTTAATAACAAACTCCACGGCAGCTGTTCGCTTTCCAATATAACTATCGTTGGATTGGCGAGGTGACGATTGACTACGAGGCCCAGCAACGAACGAAAAAATATATTTTAAATGTTTTATTTTGTGAAGTGATGTTTTATTTATTTTGAAGTGATGTTACATACAATACATTATTTGTACCACCCTTGTATTATTACAATTCATAGCTTAGTTAATAAATATGGGTATTGTATCAACGTTTGATATACTTTGACCAGTTGCTGGGTTTATAACTTGCAGCGTCTCGAAAAAAAGGTTATCGTTCAGTGTTTCCTAAAGCTACACACGCCGTCCGTTTATCTTTTGCTTAGAGGTCATTCCACACTATGTGGTCAGCAACGATAAAGGCTATAATAATATCCCACCCTATTTTCCTGCCCCGTAAATTTCACGGGTGGTAGTTAGCCTATCTCAAATCAGCATATAAGTGTGGCGAGAGGGCTGATATACGATAGACCGATATATTGTGCAAAAATATGTTATAATTTAAATATATATTAATTGTAACTTGTTAATAAAACATAGTAGAAGTAACGTGGGAAATTAAAGGTAGAAAATAATACAAAAGCCATAACATTTATTATTTATTTTTTAAATGGACCGGTTTCGGTAGACGGTGTTCATCTTTAAGATCTGTTCATTATTCTTCTGAAAGAAAAAAAAAATGTAAGTTTAGTCATTTTACACATACGTTTACGGAAGTACAATCCACGACCTCCGTAGCAAAATTAGCTAGATTTGTTTTATTTCAACTCAACAGTTGCAGGTTCGATTCCCTTTGTAACCCTTTCCAGCCTTATTTTCAATTAAAACCATTTCGACATATTTCTGGTAGTTGGAAGAGATTGCAACATTACAATTTATCCATCGTATACCGTAAACCAGAAAGATAGTTAAATGGCCTTAAGTGAAAAGCAAAATGGAATCCATTTAAAAGAATGGGTTCAAGCGGGACTTGCACCCACAACTTCTGGCTTAGGAGACACGCGTCTTACCAACTAGACACGGAAGACATTTTGTTTTTGTTAATAATTTATTATAAAAAGCAAGATCAATGTGTATAACGTTATCTAGAGAACCAAGTATATTTAAGTGCGCTCTGGTAGGAATGTAATTTATTAGTAATATTGTAATAAGTAGTGCCATAAAGTTAAGGCTGAAACCTTTGAAGATAAAAAAAATACATACATTTAGGAGAATTGCATATTCTCCTGCATTCATCGATGGTTTGGAAGTTATTCAAATTCCCCCTGCATCCCCCATAGATGAAAAATCTACAAGACTCCTTTCTGCGGTCATACGCCCATCTGTAGAAGCGGAACATATATTTTAGGAAATTTACAAACATTCCACACACCGTTTCCCTGTCGAGGAAGATTGTGAAGACAGAGTGCCAGACTTTCATATTTTGACACATATGTTTCGCCTCTTCCACATTCATACACAGCTCTTCCGATTTCTCAGGCTTTCTACGTTTCTTTCTTACAAAATATCATTCACTTAATCCAACCATACCTTCATTGGCATACCTCTTACGTTTTGTTAGTCTTTCTTCATTCACAAGAGTTTCAGCACTTAGGCATTAAGAATGAATGACTTGTGGCAAAAGTTTGTGTAAATTTTTCAGTGTGGGGTGTTTCCTGCCCGGTATCCCAAAGCGGAGTTTTTCAGGGATTGGCGTATCCTATATGTAACGAACTTACACATCCAGTCCATTGTCTGGGACTATCATCAAGAAAAAAAGAAAATGCAGGCCCAGCACCGACACATGACATGCAAAAAATCAGTTAAATTTATAAGATCTAAGATTAAACTTTTTTACTATCACGAACGCAAAATATGTGGCCGTCTTGATCTTAATACTCAAAATGATAGCATGGAAGAGTGAGCAATACCAATGATTGGTTTTGGTATTTAAGCGCATTATCTTTCAATGGCTGTTCTCAAGTCATTGTTTGGTACTGATATACATAGTACCACTTTATAAACTTTATGTTTGATGAGTAAAAATCACATTAAAAAGTCACGTCCTGAGGTTTGGGGAGCGCGGTCTCACAATACGATGGTAGTGGGGAGGTGCACCATCTTGGTGGAAATAAAAGTCCTCCTCATACCTTAACTCCTCACGAATACATGGTATAATAAATTATTGCAGCATGGTCAAGTAGACGTTACTGTCTGATACTGAGTATATGTTTATTTTGGGCAGTACGAGTAAATATTTTACCTAAGTATAGATGCTTTGCACGGTCCTCTCTCGATTGGTTCTAAACACCTTCTGGCAATATCTGTAAAAACTTTTTTATATTATCAATAATTGTAGGCCGCTGAAAAATCACGGAGTATAAATTGACTAGCCAAGCTGGAAGGTTGAAAATTTAAAACTGCTGGAAAAATTATAAGAACGAATGTTTGTTTTAGAGTTATGGTAGCCCTGAAAATCTGGTTTGATTAACAACTCGATCAAAAGTTGAGGGAACTAATGTCCTGGTCAACATTAAACTGTTACTATGAGAACATGTATTCTTACATACGGACGTAAGTACCACTGATTTTTATTATTATATTTTTATAAACAGGCAGCATGAATGCTTTTTTACATATATTTCAAATTACCTGTCTTATGTTCATGAAGAGAACGCATGGGACTACTAGAACAGCACTCTGGGTTTCTGTGTAGGAACTTGTTCAGTCAGAGTTTTAACTGGTTCAATGTTACGAGTGTATTGCCCTAATAAGTAAAAACACAGCAAACGGGGAAAAATCAGAAATATAACTAAGTATTAGGCAATATATCAAATTCTGAACCATAATCCATAAAATAAATACAGAAAACCATTTATTTCAATACAAAAATCGACACAATGTCTTCTTTAATTATACAAAATGCTAGGTTTTTTTAAGCAAAAAAGCACTGAAATGTGATTCATAAGCAAAAAGACAGCCAGTGCCTATGCGTTTGCTACGTTTTTGCGTATGAATCACATTTAACGGTTTTTTTGTTTATGAATCACGACATTTTTAAGCAACAATGAAAAACATGAAAGTACAGTTTTCTTAAAACTGAACTTTTGCCATTAGCTGCGTTTTTGTTAATGAGGGCAGTATAGCACTCAGTAAATGATACTTCTGAGTAATTTGTCACACCACTGAAACGTTGGATATCTTGTGTAACTTACTCTGCGTCGGAATGCTTCGGGGTTGAGGAAACTGCAGCGCCATGTGTAATTTATTTTAATATTTTTTATAAATTATTTTTTTTTACACTGCATACGGCCCTAAGCATTTTAAGTCCTGTTTTTTTGTACACAGTAGAGAACGAATGTATTTCTTTCTGTATCATTTGCATAATTTTAATAGTATAGTAGATCGCCGATAAGAGATATGAAAAATATAACTTACTACTAAAAATAATTGTACCGCACGATATTCGACGCTTCACTATAGTTGTTTTTTGAAAAAAATGTCAATTATAAATCAGTAAATAAATAAAACATAAAAACAAATAAATAAATGATATATTTAACTGCAACTCACCCTGTGCTTTGACAGCAAATAAATTCACTGATAAAAATAATGTTAAAAATGATATCATAAGAAAAGTATTCGATGACGCCATGTCTTTTTTACGGCTGTGTGTTTTTTGAAAGATAAATCTTAGATTAAATAATCAAATACTCAAACCAAAAGCAATATTTTAATTTCACCTTTGCAGTATGTACCTAACGATCTATTGAATACTTTAATACATAACTTATGATTCTTTTCAATTATATAGCTTTTAAATTCAATCCAACTCACGACATGATAACAACTGATGTCTTCAGAAATTATCAAACTTTATTTTATATTTAAAATAAACTGTATATAAGTATTTTATGGCAGCCATCCTGTCTACAGTAGTCTATGGAAACGACGCATTAGTGATTATTTATATTATTTCTTACATTTGAGACACTTTTGTATAAAGAAAAAAAAAATTAAAAACGTGTTCATTAAATATTTTTTTAATCGAATATTCGTGGTCAAATGTAAATTGAAATTACTATATGTCGTGGTTTGTGCAGTGAACAGTATAATATCTCCATTGACGCGAATTCACTTTTAGGTCATTTATTGTGTTTGGAACTATTAGAACGGAAAACTCTAGCAATGAACAACAGACATTAGAATCTAGAGCCCGCCGCTTATTAAAGAAAATGTCGACCAAATGCGAGTGTAAGGCGTGGTAAAAAGAACTAAGTGTTTAGATCAAATTAATGATATTTTGAAGAATAAAATTTAAATGTCAGAAATGTATGGATGAAAAACATGCGAAACATGAATTTAAAAATAGTAGATTCTGGCATTCTCTCCTCTCTGCCTACCCGAAAGGAGGCCAGCGTTTTGGAATGTTCTATTGTTTCTAGTTTGGTAAATGTGATCAACCATTCTTTGAATTTCAGCGCTTCATATCGTGGGAACCATTTTCATCGTATACCTTATGCATTCTGCTAATATGAATATATTAGGACATTTTCAAGATGACTTTATGCTTATATGAATATATAAAGGCCTATTTCAAGATGACCTTATGCTAATATGAATATATTAAGGGCTTTGTCAAGACGACCTTATGCTAATATGAATATATTATGTAAAGGGTTTTTCCAAGATGACCTTATGCTTATATGAATATATTATGTGAAACGCTTTTTCAAGATGACTTATGATGATGAAGTTTTTCAAGATGAAGTTTTTACACCCTCTTGATTCCATACATTTTCGTTTTGGAGCCAGCATTACATACTATATAGGCACTAATTCTTAACCCTGAGAGATCGGCGCACTGCTATTGCAGTGGAAGAAATTTGTTCTACACTTGTATTCTAAATGAATATTATTCATTTAGAATACAAGGGTACATATTCTAAAATATATTAATGTTGTAAAAATTTTTTTTTTTTGTTTTTTTGTTGTTTAAATTAAATATTTATCACGAACGTCCGAATCGTAAATATATCTCGGCACTAGATAGACAATTATATTTTTTTCTCGTAGAACTCTCAGGGTTAACCGCCTCTGCTTAAGGTGTTGTACTCGTAACTTAACTTCACCATCATAACAGTGGAGGCTCATTTACAAAACATTTGTAGTGACATTAACATACGTCATCTCTACAAAAAGTAATTTATTTTTATTAAAAACTGTTTATTCCACTTTTTTGTGACGGTATAACCCTACCGGTTTCAAGGCTTTCGCCTCATCATCAGAGGAGCACAAACAATACTGAATTATACTTGAACTGGTAGCGACATACACGCTTCTAACGGTTAATATTCGGGATGGGGACTGTGGCTGGAGGGAGGAAGGAGACAACCTCAGCGAGCAGTGGCGAGATTCTTGGAATATATGTGTTAACCGATGTCCACCCCGATGCATTGACTAAGAAATTCTAGGGCCTCTAATCTGTCCAATATACTCGTAGTTCCGTTACTACTGATATGTAAGGATTTGGCATTATCGATAAAAAATGTATGGTTTTCACGGCGACAATGATTAGCTATTAAGAATAAATTAGAGGATTCGTTAAGGCGGATTTGTGTTCACGGAATCTCTTTTCAAATAATCTTCCTGTCTTTCCTATATAGAAGTTATCAGGCAGCACATAAAAGTTTAAACACAGCACTATTCCATTTTTGCCTTTCCCGTTAAATAAGAGTTTCCGAAGATTAAAATTAGTGTAAAAAGCTAGCTTTATATGACTAGGATTTTTTTTGATAATTTCGTATACCATGCGTTTTTTTATAAACAAGACTTGGCTCCGTTTATAGGTTTGCTTACAGGTGTCGTTAAATATGTCATATTTTATGAGTTTCTATTTTGTTATATTTTTTAAAAGTGAATCAGAGAGGCTTCCTGGGTAGCCATTATTTGTAGCTATTTTTTATGGTTATGAATTCCTTTTTAAAATTGTCGTCGGCTAAGGGGACACTGAGCAATACATCAAAATTAGTAGTTCAACACGGTTGCGGACGTCTTTATATTTTTGAGGTGCATGGCCGCATGGTAGCGCACTGCACTTCCGTGGGGAAGGTCGTCGGTTCGAACCCTGCGCTGTGCTACTGCCCTCGAATGACACAGGCATTTTTTTCCTTCTAATATTCGGGGGTATGAGGATACCTATGACTCTAGCCATGTATATTATTTCAAAAAGAGAAAAGTAACGGTGTTGCCGGTGAGTTTGCTGGTATGCAGCGACTCACTCACATAATAACAAACTCCACGGCAGCAGTTCGCTTTCCAATAGAATTGTCGTTGGAATGGCGAGGTGCCGATTGACTACGAAGCCCAGCAACGAACGAAAAAATATATTTTAATGTTTTGTTTTATGAAGTGATGTTTCATTTTGTGAAGTGATGTTTTATTTTGTGAAGTGATGTTTTATTTTGTGAAGTGATGTTTTATGTATTTTGAAGTGATGTTACATACATTATTTGTACAACTCTTGCATTATAATAATACATAGATTAGTAAATCAATATGGGTATTGTATGAACTTTTGATTAACTTTGACCCCTTGCTGGGTTTATAACTGGCAGCCTCTTGAAAAAAGGTTTTCGTTCAGTGTTTCCTAAAGCTACACACGCCATCCGTTTATCTTTTACTTAAAGGGCATTCCCCACTATGTGGTCAGCAACGATAAAGGCTCTATCATTATATCCCACCTCTCATTATATCCCACCCTATTTTCCTTCCCCGTTAATTTCACGGGAGGTAGTACGCCTTTCTCAAAAGTCTATAAGTATGGCGAGAGGGCTGATAAATCGATATATTGCGCAAAAATATAGGTTATAATTTAAAAATATATTAATTCTAACTTGTTAATAAAACATGGTAGAAATAACGTGGGACACTAGAGGTGGAAAATAATACAAAAGCGATAACATTTATTATTTATTTCTTTAATGTACCAGTTTCGGCAGACCGTGTTCATCTTTAAGGTCTGTTTATTATTCTTCTGAAAATGAAAACAAATGTTATTTTGGTCATTTTACAAATATAACGTTTGTGCAAATATAATCTAGAGCTCCGTGGCATAATTAGTTATTTTATCTCTCAACCCGACAGTTGGAGGTTCGATTCCCTTTGAAAACCTTTTTTTATAAAAGGGTGTCCAGCCTAGTTTTCTGTTAAAACCACTTCAAAATATTTCTGGTTATTGGAAGAGATTGCATCATATCAATTTATTCATCGTATACCGTAAACCAGTAAGATGTTTAAGTGGCATTAAGTGAAAACCAAAATGGAATCCATTTAAAAAATAGGTTCAAGCGGGACTTGGACCCACAACTTCTGGCTTTAGAGACATGCGTCTTACAAACTAGCCCACGGAAAACACTTTTTTTTGTTAATAATTTATTATAAAAAGCAAGAACAATTTGTAAAGCGCTATCTAGAAAACAAGTTATCTTTAAGTGCGCTCTGGTAGGGATGTAATTATTTATTAGTAATATTGTAATTAGTAGTTCTATAAAGTTAAGGCCAAAACCTTCGGTGATGAAAAAAAATACATACATATACGTGAATCACATATTCTCCAGCATTCCCTGTTGGTTATGAAGTTATTAGAATTCCCCAGGCATCCCCCATAGATGAAACGTACACAGGTCCCCCTTCTGCGGTCATACGCCCATCTGTAGAAGCAGAATATATATTTTAGGAAATTTACAAACGTTCCACACACCGTTTCCCTGTCGAGGAAGATTGTGAAGACAGAGTGCTAGACTTTCATATGTTGACACATATATTTCCTCCCTTCCACATTCATACACAGCTCCTACGATTTCTCAGATTTTCTACGTTTACTTCTTACAAAATATCATTCACTTGATTCAAAAATACCTTCATTGGCCTTCCTCTTACGTTTCGTTAGTCTTTCTTAATTCACAAGATTTTCAATCCTTGGTCTTGCAGGAAGAATGACTCGTAGCAAAAGTTTGTGTGAACTTTTCAGTGTGGGGTGTTTCCTGCCCGGTATCCCAAAGCGGAGTTTTTCAGGGAGTGTCGCAGCCTAAACGTAACGAACTTACACTTCAAGTCCATTATCTAGGGACTATCATCAAGAAAAAAAAGAAAATGCAGACTCAGCAGACACACATGACACGCACGGCAACTAATCAAATGCTCGCTATCCTTGGAGTAAGAACATGTTTTGTCCAAAGGCAATATGCTTACTTGGATTACATGACATACAATATGGTGCCGAATTCGATAAAGGCAAAAGGGGGCCAAAAGTTAAGGCAGTGAATCAGATCGTGGTCGTTATTGCGACAGGAGTTTGAACACTTGGGCTTGCAGGAGGAATGACTTGTAGTTAAGGTTTGTGTGAACTCTCGAGTGTGGCATGTGTTTGATGATTATGTGCGGCACATTATGGGATGGACTTTATGGTCTGTCTGGAGGGATGAAGATGCTCCTTGGCCACGAGCAATGTGATCAAAGAATAGGAAGACTTATCGAAGGCTGTTGCTGGATGTTTATGCTATTACACTACTCAACAATATTTTTACATCTAGAATAATGTATAACATTTTCAATGTGATTTCGGAAGTAGAAATTGTAACTCACCTTAGAATTATCTCTTACGAGTACGTAGGGGTTTGTATATAATGTTTACATTATTTTTAATTCTTTTTAGTTGTATCGGACGTATGCGTCTGCCAAAACATATGATGTATTTGTTTTCCTGTTTGTTATTTGGTACTTTTATTCTATGATATTTTGAGGTTATTAGGTATGTATAAATTCTTATTTATTTATTTATGTAAATTTTATGTTTGTTGAGGTCCGTGCTGTGTCACGACCGTAACTAAAGTGTGCCTTATGCGCGGCCATCGCGAGACAGTATCAAAAGTCGGCCAGCCCATGCATGCGAAAACTTGCTAAAAATGTGATATTTCGCAAGTCATGACGGCATGCACGGGCGAAGACAGGCGCTTGAGCGATTGACCGCATATAAGGAGCGCTAAACGTAAAAAATACATTCTTAGTTCACTCTGTCTACTGCCTTTTACTTGCGACCATCTAATTCCTGCTAAAGAGGAATCTCTTCACCCTGCTACTTTTCCCCGTAAGCTGAATTCTCCAAACATTGCGCAGCAGCCATCCACTTATTGCAAGTCTTTGTACCGGTGCCGTACATTAGGTATACATTCGAAGTTAGACTTGAGAATTTATGTTGCGAAATTCAAAGTCATGGTGCTAGAAAAGTGTGAATAGAAAAGTAAATACGATTTATGGGTGGATAATGAAAAATAAGAACAAGTTGAAAAACTTATCTAGTATTTTGTCAGGTAGTGGATTAACTTTTTAACTATCACGAACGCTCAAATTGGTGGCCGTCTTGATCTTAATACTCAAAATGATAGCATGGAAGAGTGAGCAACACCAATGATTGGTTTTGGTATTGAAGCGCATTCTCTTTCAATGGCTGCTCTCAAGTCATTGGTTGGTACTGATATACATAAAATCAATGTATAAACTTTATCTTTGATAAGTAAAAATCACATTAAAAAGTCACGTACTGAGGTTTGGGGTTTCACATCACGATGGTATTGGGAAGGTGCACCATCTTGGTGGAAATAAAATTCCTCCTCATACCTTAACTCCTCACGAATACATGATTTGATAAATTCTTGCAGCATGGTAAAGTAAAGGTACGGTCTAAAAGTATGTATGTTTTTTTGGTTCAGTACGAGTAAATATTTTACCTGGGCACATATGCTTCGCATGGTCCAATCACGATTGGTTGTTGACACCTTCTTATAATACCTGTAAAAACATTTTTTTTTAAATATTATCCCTAAATGTAGACACTGAAAAATCAGGGGGTAGAAATTGACTAGCCAAGCTGGAAGGTATAAAAGTTAAAACTGCTGAAAAAGTTATAAGAACGAATGTTTGATTTAGAGCTATGGTAGCCCTGAAAATCTGGTTTGATTAACAGCTCGATCAAAAGTTGGGGGAACTGATGTCCTGGTCAACATTAAACTGTAACTATGAGAACATGTATCCTTACGTATGGATGTAAGTACCACTGATTTATATTGTTATATTTTTATAAACAGGCAGCATGAATGCTTTTTACATATATTTCAAGATAACTGTCTTATGTTCATGTAGAGAAAGCATGGAACCACTAGAACAGCATATCTGGGTTTCTGTGTAGGAACTTGTGCAGTCAGAGTTTTAACTGATTCAATGTTACGAGTTTGCTGCCCTCGTAAGCAAAAACGAAGCCAATGTGAAAAAATCAGAAATTTCAGGTATGAGGCAATATCCCATATCAATTTCTGAACCATAATCCATAAAAAATACAGAAACCCATTTATTTCTATACAAAAATCGACAAAATGTCTTTTTAATTTTACAAAATGCTAGGTTTTCTAAGCAAAAAGTAGTAAAATGTGATTCATAAGAAAAAAGACAGCAAGTGCCTATGCGTTTGCTGCGTTTTTGCTTATGAATCACATTTGACTGCTTTTTTGTTCATGAATCACGGCATTTTTAAGCAACAATGAAAAACATGAAAGTACAGTTTTCTCAAAACTGAACTTTTGCTATTAGCTGCGTTTTTGCTTATGAGGGCAGTATAGCATTCAGTATATGATACTTCTGAGTAATTTGTCACACCACTGAAACGTTGGATATTTTGTGTAATTTTTGCTGCGTCGGAATGCTTCGGGGCTGAGGAAACTGCAGTCCCATGTGCAATTTATTTTATTATTTTGTATAATTTTTTTTACACTGCATACGGCCCTAAGCATTCTAAGTCCTGTTTTTTATATACAGTAGATACTTAATGTATTTATTTCTCTATTCACTCGAAAAAAATATAACTTACTACCAAAAATAATTGTACGACACTGTTAATCCAACGCACTGATAATTGCGCCCCGGATATTCGACGTTTCACTGTACTTGTATTTTGAAAAAAAATGTCTATTATAAATCAATAAATAAATAAAGCATAAAAACAAATAAATAAAACATAAAAGCAAATAAATAAATAATATATATTATTTAACTACAACTAACCCTCTGCTTGGCCAGCAAATAAATTCATTGATAAAAATAAAGTTAAAAATGATATCATAAGAAAAGTATTGGATGACGCCATGTCTTTTTTAAGGCTGAGTTTTTTTTTCAAGACAAATACTCAAACCAAAAGTGATCTTTTTATTTCACCTTTGCAGTATGTACCTAACGATCTATTGAATACTTTAATATATAACTTATGATTCTTTTCAATCATATAGCTTTTAAATACAATCCAACTCACGACATGATAACAACTGTTGTCTTCAGAAATTATCAAACTTTATTTTATATTTAAAATAAACTGTTTATAAGTATTTTATGGCAGCCGTCCTGTCTACAGTTGTCTATGGGAGACGCGGCATTGGTAATTATTTATATTATTTCCTATATTTGAGACTCTTTTGTATAAAGAAAAAATAATAAAAAACGTGTTCATTAAAATATTTTTTTATCGAATATTCGTGGTCAAATATAAATTGCAATTATTGTATGTCGTGGTTTGTGCAGTGAACAATGTAATCTTTTCATTAACGCGAATTCACTTTAAGGCCCATAATTATTTTTGGAACTATTAGAACGGAAAACTCTAGCATCGGACAGACTCTAGAATCTAGAGCCTGTCGCTTCCTTGAGATACACCATTATTCTACAATATTCTGGATTGATCTCGAACAATGTGAAACATTTAAAGTAGTTAGTTTAAAATTTGAAATTTAAACGTCAAATCATATATAACAACTTCACTAAATTAAAAGTAGCAAAAATGATAATATATAACAGTGTTTTGGTGCCCACCTTGATATATGGTAGTAAAACTTGGATTTGGCATAGTAATGATATAACTAAGATAACTGAGCTGGAGATGGGTAAGCTAAACAAAAATTGTACAGTGTCAATGTATGAAAGAGGGTGGAACAAAGACATCAGAAATGAATGCATAGATACAATTGGTGGATTAAGAAATATGAAGAAAGTAGCTTTAAGACTGTTTGGATGTGCAGAAGATCCATGTTAAAGGACTAAGCGATTATGTAAAAGTGTAAGGTGTACTTGTTAGAGATATTTATAGACCGAGGAGAATATGAACTAATTACTCGCGTAAATAAAGGGATTACTGTATCATTTAATTAGTTTTTCTATATTTATCTACCCCCTGTCACGCAACAGCAGTACGAGATCCAGGGCCGACTTCGTGTTGCACCTTGAGAGGACCCTATTCCCCGGCCGGGATACATCCCGTCAATTTAAGGTGAGCCCGGCCGCGAGGACACCAGATGTTTTTCAGCCCTCATATTTGTACCTACAGGGTTTTACACCCGGTGACGATCATCGGAAGCAGGATGATGGGGGATCTCAATAACTATCGATTTAACCCCCATATACGCTCAGCAATATTCAGTAGTTCTCAAGTAATTTGAAGTTGTGTGAAATTTGAATAAAGCCCCGATTTTAGACTAAACTTCGTTAGTGTTACCAAACTATTAGCTCTGCGAACGTGATTTTTTTTCTAGAAATAGTTTAATAATGGGTCTTACGTACAACAATACCACTTACCTTCGCAACCCTCTAAATTAGGAAATATAAAAAAATCATCTTAAAAAAGTCTAATTTTCACGAGTTCTAGATAAAAAAATCACACCTCTTTTTCGTTTTCTAAAAAAACTACTCACGTTCATGGAGAATTAACTCTTAAAATTTTATTCGGCTAGTACTAGAGTATCATATTGAAAAATTTACTCAAACGGTACAAATCCCAATAATCGATATTTTTTCTTCAAGTCAAAGACTACTTTAAAGGGGGGAAATAGGTGTTCTAATATAACTGCGCTACTTATCAGATTTATCAGGGAGCAGCGGCTGGTTGACGTTGACAAAGATAGCGAATCAAAACACGATCGTGATTTTTTAACATTTTTTTACATCAAATGTTCGAAATGAGCACCATTGTTAGCTATGAATAGCCTACACCTTCTCAAAACGTTTCTTTTGAGCTTGCGGAATGCTTCTTTATTTTCTCTTATTTTCATTTGGGCCTGTGTCAGTTTTTGCCTTATTGATCAATACAGGTGTAGGTAGTCATGTTTGTACACCAATTCTTTGTAATAACCCCAGATGCAAAAATCAATAGAATTTAGGTCTGGGGACCTTGGTGGCCAGGCCATGGCTTCCCCATGGGCAATCCATCGGTATGGAAAAGAACTCTATTTAAATATTCTCTAAAAATCCGCGTAAAGTGGCCCTCTTAATTCTGCAAATTATATTTTCGGGGGCAGCATTACATATAAGCACGAACCATAAACCACCCCTGCTTAGGATATTTTAAAACAACTCACTTTCATTTCTCTAGTATTATAGTTGAAATTCATTTACAAAACATTTGATTTGTCATATACAACGGAATCTCTAGAAAAATAATTCTTATATAATCGTATAATACTTTAAATAACATTCATAGTAGAAAAATGTATAATCAGAACCTACTCACTTTCATTTGCATTCTAAACTATTCATTTTCAGAACAATTTAATTTCTTTACATAACCGTGTACGAGTACGATCTCAACTTCTCAGAATAGCTTTAATCATATCTCAATTATTTAATTTTTCAATTCCGATGTTATACCCTTCTACCGCCAAAGATTTGAGCCAGGATGTCACTTCTTGTTTGAGGTCTTCGTCGTTTTCGAACTATTTTCCACCCAAAAAATCCTTTAGTTTCCCCTTAATAAAACCCTTTCGGTCCCAAAAAACTGTTGCCATTACGTTTCTAGTGTTGAGATGATTTTATTTTCCGAGCCAACATTTTTTGGTAGCCAAGGTGCTCTGTCACTATTTCATGTAGGAGCGATCGTGAAATTTGTGGGAAAGATTCATGTACTGTGCTTAAAGTTGCCTATAAATTTCCATAGGCCGAACATTTTGTGCATTCAGAAAACGATTGCCACTACGCACTTCACATTTGGCGACATTTTCGACAGGCGCAGCCATTTTATAGATAGGTGCAGGCGCAGCGAGCGTTCACGATTGTTCCTACATGAAAAAGTGTCAGAGCACCTTCTCTACCAAAAAATCTTGGCTCGGAAAAGAAAATCCGAATCTCAACACCAGAAAAGTAATGGCAACCGTTTTTTGGGACCGAAAGGGTTTGTACCACGTCTTGTGTATGCCAAGAGGACATACAATAAACTCAGAGGCCTGTCGTGAAACTCTTTTTGTGGGAAAGATTCATGTACTGTGCTTAAAGTTGCCTATAAATTTCGATAAGCCGAACATTTTGTGCATTTATAAAACACATGACACTCGCACATCACAAAATTTTCGATAGGCACAGCCATTTTGTAAGGTTATAGAACAATGACGCACGACCGTTCATCAACAAAACTCGGCTCGCACTGAAGCGAGAAAATAAGCTAACTAGCGCGCATACGATCGCGGTGGTGGGAGATCGGCGCAGGGCATGGTGCCAAATTGTTCTTTACTTTCTGGATGTGCTTAGTATTTACATTCAAATCAAGTAATTTTTTAGAACATTTTAAATTACATATACATGTAAGAGTATATATTATTTATAGTTAAGGCATTAACATTGTGGAGGTTTAAATACATTGTCATTTATTTTATCAAACACTGTTTTTTACACTTTTTGTAACGGTATAACCCTACCGGTTTCAAGGCTTTCCCCTCATCGTTCGAACTGATATCGACATACATGCTTCTAACGGTTTATATTCGAGCTGAGGACTTTGATTTGAGGGAGGGAGGAGACAACCTCAGCGAGCAGTGGCGAGATTCTTGGAATATATGTGTTTGCCGGTGTTCACCCCGATGCACTGCCTTAGAAATCTCTAGCGCCTCTAATGTGTCCAATTTATTTCGGTTACTTCTGATATGTAAGAATTTGGCATCATCGATAGAAAATGTATGGTTTTCACGGTGACAATGATTAGCCATTTCAGAATAAATTAGATGATTCGTTCAGGCGGATTTGTGTTCACGAAATCTCTTTTCAAAAGGTCTTCCTGTCTTTCCTATATAGAAATTATCACAGTCAGCACATAAAAGTGTATACACAGCACTGTTGCTAAGTATTCCATTTTTGCCTTTCCCGTTAAATAAGAGTTCCCGGAGATTAAAATTAGTGTAAAAAGCTGGCTTTATGTGACTTGGATTTTTTTCGATAATTTCTTATACCATATGTTTTTTATAATCAGGACTTGGCTCCATTCATAGGTATGCTTACAGGTGTCGTTAAATATATGATCTTTTATGAGTTTCTATTTTAGTATATTTTTTTTAAATGAATCAATGAGGTTTCCTGGGTAGCCATTATTTGTAGCTATTTTTTTATGGTTATAAATTCCTATTTAAAATTGTCGTCGGTTAAGGGGACACTGAGCAATACATCAAAGTTAGTACTTCAACACTGTTGTGGACGTCTTAATATTTTTTGAGGTGCATGGCCGCATGGTAGCGCACTGCACTTCCGTAGGGAAGGTCGTCGGTTCGAATCCTGTGCTGTGTTACTCCCCTCGAATGACGCAGGCATGTTTTTCCTTCTAATATTCGGGACACCTATGACTTCAGCCATGTCTATTATTTCAAAAAGAGAAAAATAACGGTGTTGCTGATGAGTTTGCGGGTATTCAGCTGCTCACTAACTTAATTACAAACCCCACGGCAGCTGTTCGCTTTCCAATTTAATTATCGTTGATATGGCGAGGTGACGATTGACTACGAGGCCCAGCAACGAACGATAAAATGTACAATATTTTAATGTTTTGTTTTATGAAGTGATGTTTCATTTTGTGAAGTGATGTTTTACTTACCTTGAAGTGATGTTTAATACATTATTTGTACAACTCCTGCATTATAATACAGCATAGATTGGTCAATCAATATGGATATTTTATGAATTTTTGATTAACTTGGACCACTTGCTGGGTTTGCAACTTGCAGCCTCACAACAAAAGGTTGTTGTACAGTGGTTCCTTAAGTTACACACGGCATTCGTAAATATTCAACAGAGATGTTATTCCACACTTTGTGAGCGGCAACGATAAAGGCTTTGATAATATCCCACCCTATTTGCCTGCCCCGTAAAGTTTACGGGTGGTAGTTAGCTTATCTCAAAACAGGCTGTAAGTATGGTCCGAGAGCTGATATAGACCGATATATTGCGCTTAAATATGTTATAATTTAAATAAATATTAATTGAAACTTGTTAATAAAACATGGTAGAAGTAACGAGGGAAACGCAAGGTAGAAAAATAATACACAAGCCATAACATTTATTATTTATTTCTTTAATGTACCGGTTTCGGTAGACCGTGCTCATCTTTAAGATCTGTTTATTATTCTTCTGAAAAAGGAAATAAAATGTAAGTTTGGTCATTTTACAAATATAACGTTTGCTAAAGTATAATCTAGAGCCCGTGGCATAATTGTTTTTTTTATCTCTCAACCCGACTGTTGGAGATTCGATTCCCTTTGTAACCCCTTTTTTTAAAGGGTTTCCAGCCTAGTTTTCTATTAAAACCACTTCAACATATTTCTGGTTGTTGGAAGAGATTGCTATATAACAACTAGCCCACGGAGAACACTTCGTTTTTGTTAATAATTTATTATAAAAAGCAAGATCAATTTTTATAGCGCCATCTAGAAAACAATGCGCTCTGGTAGGAATGTAATTTATTAGTAATATTGTAATAAATAGTTCAATAAAGTTCAGGCCAAAACTTTTGGGGATGAAAAAAAAATACATACATTAAGGAGAATTACATATTCTTATGCATTCACCGATGGTTAGGAAGTTATTAGAATTCCCCTGGCATCCCCCATAGATGAAACGTACACAGGTCCCACTTCTGCTGTCATACGCCCATCTGTAGAAGCAGAATATACATTTTAGGAAATTAATAAACATACCACAAACCGTTTCCCTGTCGAGGAAGATTGTGAAGACAGGGTGCAGACTTTCATATGTTGACACATATATTTCTCCCCTTCCACATTAATATCATTCACTTGATCCAACAATACCTTCATTGGCCTTCCTCTTACGTTTTGTTAGTCTCTCTTCATTCACAAGAGTTTCAATCCTTGATCTTGCAGGAAGAATGACTTGTAGCAAAAGTTTGTGTGAACTTTTCAGTGTGGGGTGTTTCCTGCCCGGTATCCCAAAGCGAAGTTTTTCAGGGAGTATCGCATCCTAAACGTAACGAACTTACACTTAAAGTCCATTATCTAGGGACTATCATCAAGAAAAAAAAGAAAATGCAGACTCAGCAGAGACACGCATGGCAACTGATCAAATGCTCGCTATCCTTGGAGTAAGAAGTGATGTCCTCGTATTTGTTTTCCTGTTTGTTATTAGGTACTTTTATGATATGATATTTTGAGGTTATTTAGTATGTATAAATTCTTAGTTATTTCTTGATGTAAATTTTATGTTTGTTGAGGTCCGTGCTGTGTCACGACCGTAACTGAAGTGTTGTGCCTTATGCGCGGCCATCGCGAGACAGTATCAAAAGTCGGCCGGCCCATGCATGCAAAAACTTGCTTAAAATGTGATATTTCGCAAGTCATGACGGCATGCACGGGCAAAGACAGGCGCTTACCATGAGCGATTGGCCGCACATAAGGAGCGCTAAACGTAAAAAATACATTCTCAGTTCACTCTGTCAACTGCCTTTTACTTGCGACCATCTACTACCTTCTAAAGAGGAATCTCTTCACCTTGCTACTTTTCACCGTGAGCTGAATTCTCCAAACGATGCGCAGCAGCCATCCACTTATTGGTAGTCTTTATACCGGTGCCGTACATTAGGTATACATTCGAAGTTAGATTTGAGAATTTATGTTGCGATATTCAAAGTCATGGTGTTAGAAAAGTGTGAATAGAAAAGTAAATGCGATTTATGGGCGAATAATGAAAGATAAGAAAAAGTTGATTTATGTAGTATTTTCTCAGATGGTACATTAACTTTTTTACTGTCACGAACGCTCAAATTGGTGGTCATCTTGATCTTAATAAACAAAATGATAGCACGGAAGAGTAAGCAACATCAATGATTGGTTTTGGTATTTAAGCGCATTCTCTTTCAATGGCTGCTCTCAAGTCATTGGCTGGTACTGATATACATAGTACCACTTTATAAACTTTATCTTTAATGAGTGAAAATAACGTTAAAAAGTCACGTACTGAGGTTTGGGGAGCGCAGTTTCACAATACGATGGTAGTGGGGAGGTGCACCATCTTGCTGGAAATAAAATTCCTCCTCATACCTTAACTCCTCACGAATACATGGTTTGATAAATTATTGCGGCATGGTCAAGTAGACGTTACGGTCTGATAGTGTGTATGTTTTTTTGGTTCAGTACGAGTAAATATTTTACCTGGGCATATATGCTTTGCATGGTCCACGGACGATTGGTTGTAGACACCTTCTTGCAACACCTGTAAAAAACCACTTTTTTAATATTCTCACTAATTGTAGCCACTGAAAAATCACGGGGTATAAATTGACTAGCCAAGCTGGAAGGTTTAAAAGTTAAAACTGCTGAAAAAGTTATAAGAACGAATGTTTGTTTTAGAGTTATGGTAGCCCTGAATCTGGTTTGATTAACAACTCGATCAAAAGTTGAGGGAACTGATGTCCTGGTCAACATTAAACTGTAACTATGAGAACATGTATTCTTACATATGGACTCAGTGGTACTTACACCACTGATTTTTATTGTTTTATTTTTATAAACAGGCGGCATGAATTTTTTTTACATATATTTCAAATTAACTGTCTTATGTTCATGTAGAGAAAGCATGGAACCACTAGTACAGCACTCTGGGTTTCTGTGTAGGAACTTGTGCAGTCAGAGTTTTAACTGGTTCAATGTTACGAGTATACTGCCCTCATAAGCAAAAACGCAGCTATCGGGAAAAAACAGAAATTTAACTAAGTATGAGGCAATATCCCGTATCAAATTTTGAACCATATTACATAAAAAAATACAGAAAACCATTTATTTCAATACAAAAATCGACATAATGTCTTCTTTAATTTTACAAAATGCTAGGTTATTCTAAACAAAAAGCAATGAAATGTGATTCATAAGCCAAAAGACAGCAAGTGCCTATACGTTTGCTGCGTTTTTGCTTATGAATCACATTTTACTGCTTTTTTGTTTATGAATCACGGCATTTTTAGGCAACAATGAAAAACATGAAAGTACGCCTAGGATATTCGACGCTTCACTGTACTTGTATTTTGAAAAAAATGTCAATTATAAATCAGTAAATAAACAAAACATAAAAACAAATAAATAAATTATACATTTAACTGCAACTCACCCTGTGCTTTGACAGCAAATAAATTCACTGATAAAAATAATGTTAAAAATGATATCATAAGAAAAGTACTGGATGACGCCATGTCTTTTTAAAGGATGTGTGTTTTTTTAAAGATAAATCTTAGATTAAATAATCAAATACTCAAACCAAAAGTGATCTTTTTATTTCTTCTTTGCAGTTTGTACCTAACGATCTATTGAATACTTTAATATATAACTTATGATTCTTTTCAATTATATAGCTTTTAAATACAATCCAACTCACGACATGATAACAATTGATGTCTTCAGAAATTATCAAACTTTATTTTATATTTAAAATAAACTTTATGTAAGTATTTTATGGCAGCCATCCTGTCTACAGTAGTCTATGGAGACGCGGCATTCGTGATTATTTATATTATTTCCTATATTTGAGACTCTTTTGTATAAAGAAAGAAATAATTAAAACGTGTTTTTTATCGAATATTCGTGGTCATATTTTATTATCGAATATTCGTGGTCAAATGTAAATTGCAATTACTATATGTCGTGGTTTGTGCAGTGAACAGTGAAATATCTTCATTAACGCGAATTCCCTTTAGGCCATTTATTGTATATGGAACTTTTAGAACGGAAAACTCTAGCAATGGACAGACTCTAGAATCTAGAGCCCGCCGCTTCCTTAAGGGACATCATTATTCTACAATATTCTGGATTGATCTCGAACAATGTGAGACATTTAAAGTTGTTAGTTTTAAATTTAAAATATAAACGGTAAATAATATCTATAGACCGCACTGAATCAAAAGTCGCAAAAAATATAATATATAACAGTGTTTTGGTGCCCACCTTGATGTATGGAAGGGATACTTGGATTTAGCATAAGAAGCTAAATGAAAGTTGTGGAGTATCAATGTAAGAAAGAAGGCGGAACAAAGACATCAGAAATGAATGCATAGATAAAATTGATGGCTTAAGTTAGATGACAAAAGTATCTTTATTACTGTTTGGATGTGTAGAAATGCGTGCACTAAGAATAATCCATGGAGTGACAATGTATGACAATACGGAATTAAGTGATTAGAGCTGAACATGAACATACGCCTGATGTTTTCAGTAAAATCAAGGGAGTCACACAAAAATTAAAAGAAAATGCAAACGAAATGCGAGTGTAAGGCGTGGTAAAAGAGAACTAAGAAAAATGTGTTTAAATCAATTCAATGATATTTTGAAGAAGAAAATGTAAAAGTCAGAAATGTGCGGATGTACAACAGGCGAAACATGAATTAAAAAATAGTTGATTCTGGCATTCTCTCCTCTCTGCTTACCCGACAGGAGACCGGCGTTTCGGAATGTTCCATTGTTCCTAGTTTGGTAAATGTGATTAACCATTCTTTGAATTTCAGCGCCTCAGTATCATGGGAACCATTTTCATCGTATACCTTATGCATTATTCTAATATGAATATATTAAGGGATTTTTCAAGATGACCTTATGCTAATATGAATATATTAAGGGATTTTTCAAGATGACCGTATGCTAATATGAATATATTAAGGGATTTTTCAAGATGACCTTATGCTAATATGAATATATTAAGGGATTTTTCAAGATGACCTTATGCTAATATGAATATACTCAGGGATTTTTCAAGATGATCTTATGCTAATATGAATATATTAAGGGATTTTTCAAGATGATCTTATGCTAATATGAACATATTAAGGTATTTTTCAAGATGACCTTATGCTAATATGAATATATTAAGGGATTTTTCAAGATGATCTTATGCTTATAATAATATATTAAGGGATTTTTCAAGATCTATGCTAATATGAATATATTAAGGAGTTTTCAAGATGACCTTATGATAATATGAATATATTAAGGGATTTTTCAAGATGACCTTATGCTAATATGAATATATTATGGGCTTTTTCAAGATGGTTTTATGCTAATATGAATATGTTAAAGGGTTTTTTAAGATGCCTTTATGCTAATATGAATATGTTAAGAGACTTTTCAAGATGGCCTTATGCAAATATGAATAAGTGAAGAGCTTTTTCAAGATGATTTTCTGCTAATATGAACATATTAAGGGCTTTTTCAAGATGGCCTTATGCTAATATGAATATGTTAAGGGCTCTGTCAAGATGATATTATGCTAATATGAATACATTAAATGCTTTTTCAAGATGACCTTATGCTTATATGAATATATTATGTGAAACGCTTTTTCAAGATGACTTATGCAATTTGTTTTTACACCCTCTTGATTCCATACATTTTTGTTCTGGAGGCAGCATTACATACTATATAGGCACTAATTCTTAACCGCCCCTGCTTAAGGT
Source organism: Odontocerum albicorne (assembly GCA_949825065.1). NCBI lineage: Eukaryota > Metazoa > Arthropoda > Insecta > Trichoptera > Odontoceridae > Odontocerum > Odontocerum albicorne. The sequence continues at coordinate 10,126,653 of OX463867.1, forward strand.
ATTGTAATTGTAACTTAACTTCACCATCATAACAGTGGAGGCTCATTTACAGAACATTTGTAGTGACATTAACATACGTCATCCCTACAAAAGTAATTCTTTTATACTTTAAGTAAGATTCAAAGAAGAAGAAATCAGAACCCATGCACTTATATTTACATTCTAATCATGCAATTTTTCGGAACATTCTAATTTACATACAAATATAAGAATATATATTATTTATAGTTAAGGCATTAACATTGTGGAGGTTTAAAGTCATTGTCATTTGTTTTATCAAACACTGTTTATTCCACTTTGTGTAACGGTATAACCCTACCAGTTTCAAGGTGCACACCTCATCACCAGAGAAGCATAAACAAGACTGAATTATACTCGAACTGGTACCGACATACACGCTTCTAACGGTAAATACTCGGGCTGGGGACTGTGGCTGGAGGGAGGGAGGAGACAACCTCAGCGAGCAGTGGCGAGATTCTTGGAATATACGAGTATGTGTTTACTGATGTCCACCCGATGCATTGACTAAGAAATTCTAGGGCCTCTTATCTGTCCAATATATTTCCGTTACTTCTGATATGTAAGAATTTGGCATCATCGATAGAAAATTTATGGTTTTCACGGTGACAATGATAAGCTATTAAGAATAAATTAGAGGATTCGTTAAGGCGGATTTGTGTTCACGGAATCTCTTTTCAAATATCTTCCTGTCTTTGCTATGTAGAAATTATCAGTCAGCACGTAAAAGTCTAAGTCTAAAAATACTGCTGTGGACGTCTTAATATTTTTTGAGGTGTATGGTCGCATGGTAGCGCACTGGGCTTTCGTGGGAAAGGTCGTCGGTTCAAAACCTGCGCTGTGCTACTCCCCTCAAATGACACAGGATTTATTTTCCTTCTAATATATCGGGGTATGAAGACAACTATGACTTCAGCCATGTCTTTTATTTCAAAAAGAGAAAAGTAACGGTGTCGCCGGTGAGTTTGCTGGTATGTAGCGGCTCACTCACTTAATAACAAACTCCACGGCAGCTGTTCGCTTTCCAATATAACTATCGTTGGATTGGCGAGGTGACGATTGACTACGAGGCCCAGCAACGAACGAAAAAATATATTTTAAATGTTTTATTTTGTGAAGTGATGTTTTATTTATTTTGAAGTGATGTTACATACAATACATTATTTGTACCACTCTTGTATTATTACAATTCATAGCTTAGTTAATAAATATGGGTATTGTATCAACGTTTGATATACTTTGACCAGTTGCTGGGTTTATAACTTGCAGCGTCTCGAAAAAAAGGTTATCGTTCAGTGTTTCCTAAAGCTACACACGCCGTCCGTTTATCTTTTGCTTAGAGGTCATTCCACACTATGTGGTCAGCAACGATAAAGGCTATAATAATATCCCACCCTATTTTCCTGCCCCGTAAATTTCACGGGTGGTAGTTAGCCTATCTCAAATCAGCATATAAGTGTGGCGAGAGGGCTGATATACGATAGACCGATATATTGTGCAAAAATTTGTTATAATTTAAATATATATTAATTGTAACTTGTTAATAAAACATAGTAGAAGTAACGTGGGAAATTAAAGGTAGAAAATAATACAAAAGCCATAACATTTATTATTTATTTTTTAAATGGACCGGTTTCGGTAGACGGTGTTCATCTTTAAGATCTGTTCATTATTCTTCTGAAAGAAAAAAAAAATGTAAGTTTAGTCATTTTACACATACGTTTACGGAAGTACAATCCACGACCTCCGTAGCAAAATTAGCTAGATTTGTTTTATTTCAACTCAACAGTTGCAGGTTCGATTCCCTTTGTAACCCTTTCCAGCCTTATTTTCAATTAAAACCATTTCGACATATTTCTGGTAGTTGGAAGAGATTGCAACATTACAATTTATCCATCGTATACCGTAAACCAGAAAGATAGTTAAATGGCCTTAAGTGAAAAGCAAAATGGAATCCATTTAAAAGAATGGGTTCAAGCGGGACTTGCACCCACAACTTCTGGCTTAGGAGACACGCGTCTTACCAACTAGACACGGAAGACATTTTGTTTTTGTTAATAATTTATTATAAAAAGCAAGATCAATGTGTATAACGTTATCTAGAGAACCAAGTATATTTAAGTGCGCTCTGGTAGGAATGTAATTTATTAGTAATATTGTAATAAGTAGTGCCATAAAGTTAAGGCTGAAACCTTTGAAGATAAAAAAAATACATACATTTAGGAGAATTGCATATTCTCCTGCATTCATCGATGGTTTGGAAGTTATTCAAATTCCCCCTGCATCCCCCATAGATGAAAAATCTACAAGACTCCTTTCTGCGGTCATACGCCCATCTGTAGAAGCGGAACATATATTTTAGGAAATTTACAAACATTCCACACACCGTTTCCCTGTCGAGGAAGATTGTGAAGACAGAGTGCCAGACTTTCATATTTTGACACATATGTTTCGCCTCTTCCACATTCATACACAGCTCTTCCGATTTCTCAGGCTTTCTACGTTTCTTTCTTACAAAATATCATTCACTTAATCCAACCATACCTTCATTGGCATACCTCTTACGTTTTGTTAGTCTTTCTTCATTCACAAGAGTTTCAGCACTTAGGCATTAAGAATGAATGACTTGTGGCAAAAGTTTGTGTAAATTTTTCAGTGTGGGGTGTTTCCTGCCCGGTATCCCAAAGCGGAGTTTTTCAGGGATTGGCGTATCCTATATGTAACGAACTTACACATCCAGTCCATTGTCTGGGACTATCATCAAGAAAAAAAGAAAATGCAGGCCCAGCACCGACACATGACATGCAAAAAATCAGTTAAATTTATAAGATCTAAGATTAAACTTTTTTACTATCACGAACGCAAAATATGTGGCCGTCTTGATCTTAATACTCAAAATGATAGCATGGAAGAGTGAGCAATACCAATGATTGGTTTTGGTATTTAAGCGCATTATCTTTCAATGGCTGTTCTCAAGTCATTGTTTGGTACTGATATACATAGTACCACTTTATAAACTTTATGTTTGATGAGTAAAAATCACATTAAAAAGTCACGTCCTGAGGTTTGGGGAGCGCGGTCTCACAATACGATGGTAGTGGGGAGGTGCACCATCTTGGTGGAAATAAAAGTCCTCCTCATACCTTAACTCCTCACGAATACATGGTATAATAAATTATTGCAGCATGGTCAAGTAGACGTTACTGTCTGATACTGAGTATATGTTTATTTTGGGCAGTACGAGTAAATATTTTACCTAAGTATAGATGCTTTGCACGGTCCTCTCTCGATTGGTTCTAAACACCTTCTGGCAATATCTGTAAAAACTTTTTTATATTATCAATAATTGTAGGCCGCTGAAAAATCACGGAGTATAAATTGACTAGCCAAGCTGGAAGGTTGAAAATTTAAAACTGCTGGAAAAATTATAAGAACGAATGTTTGTTTTAGAGTTATGGTAGCCCTGAAAATCTGGTTTGATTAACAACTCGATCAAAAGTTGAGGGAACTAATGTCCTGGTCAACATTAAACTGTTACTATGAGAACATGTATTCTTACATACGGACGTAAGTACCACTGATTTTTATTATTATATTTTTATAAACAGGCAGCATGATTTTTTTTTACATATATTTCAAATTAACTGTCTTATGTTCATGTAGAGAAAGCATGGAACCACTAGTACAGCAATCTGGGTTTCTGTGTAGGAACTTGTGCAGTCAGAGTTTTAACTGGTTCAATGTTACGAGTATACTGCCCTCATAAGCAAAAACGCAGCTTACGGAAAAAAATCAGAAATTTAAATAAGTATGAGGCAATATCCCGTATTAATATTCTGAACCATATTACATAAAAAAATACAGAAAACCATTTATTTCAATACAAAAATCGACATAATGTCTTCTTTAATTTTACAAAATGCTAGGTTTTCTAAGCAAAAAAGCAGTAAAATGTAATATATAAGCAAAAATTCAGCAAGTGCCTATGCGTTTGCTGCGTTTTTGCTTATGAATCACATTTAACGGTTTTTTTGTTTATGAATCACGACATTTTTAAGCAACAATGAAAAACATGAAAGTACAGTTTTCTTAAAACTGAACTTTTGCCATTAGCTGCGTTTTTGTTAATGAGGGCAGTATAGCACTCAGTAAATGATACTTCTGAGTAATTTGTCACACCACTGAAACGTTGGATATCTTGTGTAACTTACTCTGCGTCGGAATGCTTCGGGGTTGAGGAAACTGCAGCGCCATGGGTAATTTATTTTAATATTTTTTATAAATTATTTTTTTTACACTGCATACGGCCCTAAGCATTTTAAGTCCTGTTTTTTTGTACACAGTAGAGAACGAATGTATTTCTTTCTGTATCATTTGCATAATTTCAATAGTATAATACATCGCCGATAAGAGATATGAAAAATATAACTTACTACTAAAAATAATTGTACAACACGATATTCGACGCTTCACTGTACTTGTATTTTGAAAAAAATGTCAATTATAAATCAGTAAATAAATAAACTATGAAAACAAAAAAAGAAATGATATATTTAACTGCAACTCACCCTGTGCTTTGACAGCAAATAAATTCACCGATAAAAATAAAGTTAAAAATGATATCATAAGAAAAGTATTCGATGACGCCATGTCTTTTTTAAGGATGTGTGTTTTTAAAAGATAAATCTTAGATTAAATAATCAAATACTCAAACCAAAAGCGATCTTTTTATTCTTCTTTGCAGTACCTAACGATCTATTGAATACTTTAATACATAACTTATGATTCTTTTCAATTATATAGCTTTTAAATTCAATCCAACTCACGGCATGATAACAATCGATGTCTTCAGAAATTATAAAACTTTTATATTTAAAATAAACTGTATATAAGTATTTTATGACAGCCTTCCTGTCTACAGTAGTGTATGGAGACGCAGCACTAGTGATTATTTATATTATTTCCTATATTTGAGACTCTTTTGTATAAAGAAAAAAATGATTAAAAACGTGTTCATTAAATATTTTTTTATCGAATATTCGTGGTCAAATGTAAATTGCAATTATTATATGTCGCGATTTGTGCAGTGAACAGTGTAATTTCTCCATTAACGCGAATTCACTTTTAGGTCATTTATTGAATATGGAACTATAAGAACGGAAAACTCTAGCAATGGACAGACTCTAGAATCTAGAGCCCGCCGCTTCCTTAAGAGACAGCATTATTCTACAATATTCTGGATTGATCTCGAACAATGCGAAACATTTAAAGTTGATAGTTTTAAATTTAAAATATAAACGGTAAATAATATCTAAAGACCGCACTTAATTAAAAGTCGCATATAATATAATATATAACAGTGTTTTGGTGCCCACCTTGATGTATGGAAGGGATACTTGGATTAAGCATAATAAGCCAAATGAAAGTTGTGGAGTATCAATGTTAGAAAGAGGGCGGAACAAAGACATCAGAAATGAATACATAGATAAAATTGATGGCTTAAGTAAGATGAAGAAAGTAGCTTTACTACTGTTTGGATGTATAGAAATGCCTGCACTAAGGATAATCCATGGAGTGACAATGCATGACAATACAGAATGAAGTGATTAGAGCTGAACATGAACATACGGCTGATGTTTTCAGTAAAATTAAGGGGGTCACTCTGATACGGTTTGGGCACATGGAACGAATGAACGAAGAAAAATTAAAAGAAAATGCAGACCAAATGCGACTGTAAGGCATGGTAAAAGAGAACTAAGTAAAATGTGTTTAGATCAAATTAATGATATTTTGAAGAAGGAAATGTAAAATGTCAAAAATGAGTGGATGTTAAACAGGCGAAAAATGAATTTAAAAATAGAAGATTCTGGCATTCTCTCCTCTCTGCCTACCCGACAGGACACCACAGTTTCGGAATGTTCTATTGTTTCTAGTTTGGTAAATGTGATCAACCATTCTTTGAATTTCAGCGCCTTAGTATCGTGGGAACCATTTTCATCGTATACCTTATGCACTATGCTAATATGAATATATTAAGGGCTATTTCAAGATGTCCTTATGCTTATATGAATATATAAAGGGATTTTTTAAGATGGCCTTATGCTAATATGAATATGTTAAGGGATTTTTCAAGATGGCCTTATGCTAATATGAATATGTTCAGTGATTTTTCAAGATGACCTTATGCTAATATGAATATGTTAAGGGCTTTTACAAGATGGCCTATATGAATATGCCTTATATGAATATGTTAAGGGATTTTTTTAAGATGGCCTAATGCTTATATGAATATGCTAAGTGCTTTTTCAAGATGACCTTTTGCTAATATGAATATGTTAAGAACTTTTACAAGATGGTCTTATGCTAATATGAATGTGTCAAGGGGGTTTTCAAGATGATCTTCTGCTTATATGAATATATTAAGGGCTATTTCAAGATGACCTTATGGTAATATGACTATGTTAAGGGCTTTTACAAGATGACTTTATGCTAATATGAATACGTAAAGGGCTTTTTCAAGATGAACTTATGCTAGTATGAATATGTTAAGGGCTTTCTCAATATAATATTATGTTAATTTGAATATTTTAAGGGCTTTTTCAAGATGACCTTATGCTTATATGAATATATGAAGGCACTAATTCTAAACCGCCCCTGCTTAAGGTGTTGTACTCGTAACTTAACTTCACCATCATAACAGTGGAGGCTCATTTACAGAACATTTGTAGTGACATTAACATACGTCATCTCTACAAAAGTAATTTGTTTTTATCAAATACTGTTTATTCCACTTTTTTTGTGACGGTATAACCCTACCGGTTTCAAGGCTTTCACCTCATCTTCAGGGGAGCGCAAACAAGTCTACCGTCACACAAAAGTGGAATAAACAGTGTTTGATAAAAATAAATTACAACGTTAATGCCTTAACTATAAACAACAAAAGTAATTCTTATATACCAAAGTAATTCTTATATACGTAAGATTCAAAGAAGTATGAAAGATCAGTCAGCACATAAAAGTTTATACACAGCACTATTCCATTTTGGCCTTTCCCGTTAAATAAGAGTTTTCGAAGATTAAAATTAGTGTTAAAAGCTGGCTTGATGTGACTAGGATTTTTTTTGATAATTTCGTATACCATGCGTTTTTTATAAACAGGACTTGTCTCCATTTATAGGTATGCTTACAGGTGTCGTTAAATATATGATCTTTTATGAGTTTCTATTTTGTTATATTTTTTAAAAGTGAATCAATGAGGCTTCCAGGGTAGCCATTATTTGTAGCTATTTTGTTATGGTTATAAATTCCTCTTTAAAATTGTCGTCGGTTAAGGGGACACAGACAATGCATCAAAGTTAGTACTTCAACACTGTTGTGGTCGTCTTAACATTTTTTGAGGTGCATGGCCGCATGGTAGCGCACTGCACTTCCGTGGGGAAGGTCGTCGGTTCAAACCCTGCGCTGTGCTACTCCCCTCGAATGAAACGGGCATTTTTTTCCTTCTAATATTCGGGGGTATGAGGATACCTATGACTCCAGCCATGTATATTATTTCAAAAATAGAAAAGTAACGGTGTTGCCGGTGAGTTTGCTGGTATTCAGTGGCTCACTCACTTAATAACAAACTCCACGGCAGCAGCTCGATATTCCAAAAGAATTATCGTTAGAATGGCGAGGTGACGATTGAATACGAGGCCCAGCGACAAACGAAAAATATATTTTAATGTTTTGTTTTATGAAGCGACGTTTCATTTTGTGAAGTAATGTTTTATTTTGTGAAGTGATATTTTATGTATTTTGAAGTGATGTTACATACATTATTTGTACAACTCTTGCATTATAATAATACATAGATTAGTAAATCAATATGGGTATTGTATGAACTTTTGATTAACTTTGACCCCTTGCTGGGTTTTTACCTTGCAGCCTCTTGAAAAAAAGGTTTTCGTTCACTGTTTCCTAAAGCTACACACGCCATCCGTTTATCTTTTACTTAGAGTTCATTCCACACCTTGTAGTCAGTAACGATAAAGGCTATAATAATATCCCACCCTATTTTCCTTCCCCGTAAATTTCACGGGTGGTAGTAAGCCTATCTCAAAAGTCTATAAGTATAGTGAGAGGGCTGATATATGATAAATCGATATATTGTGCACAAATATGTTATAATTTAAATATATATTAATTGTAACATGTTAATAAAACATGGTAGAAGTAACGTGGGGAAACTTAAGGTGGAAAATAATACAAAAGCGATAACATTTATTATTTATTTCTTTAATGTACCGGTTTCGGTAGACCGTGTTCATCTTTAAGATCTGTTTATTATTCTTCTGAAAAAGAAAAAAAAATGTTTATTTGGTAATTTTACAAATATAACGTTTGTGGTAATATAATCTAGAGCTCCGTGGCATAATAAGTTCTTTTATCTCTAAACCCGACAGTTGGACGTTCGATTCGCTTTGTAACCCTTTTTTTTTTAAAAAGGGTTTCTCTCCTAGTTTTCTGTTAAAACCACTTCAACATATTTCTGGTTGTTGGAAGAGATTGCAACATAACAATTAAACCATCGTATACCGTAAACCAGTAAGATGTTTAAGTGGCCTTAACTGAAAACTAAAATTGAATCCATTTAAAAAATAGGTTCAAGCGTGACTTGGACCCGCAGCCTCCGGCTTAGGAGACACGCGTCTTACCAACTAGGCCACGGAGAACACTTCGTTTTTGTTAATTATTTATTTTAAAAAGCAAGAAATTTTTTTATAGTGCTATTTAAAAAACAAATTATCTTTAAGTGCGCTCTGTTAGGAATGTAATTTATTAGTAATATTATAATAAGTAGTACCACAAAGTTAAGGCCAAAACCTTTGGTGATGAAAAGAAATACATACATATACGTTAATAACATATTCTCAAGCATTCATTGATGGTTTGGAAGTTATTAGAATTCCCCTGGCATCCCCCATAGATGAAACGTACACAGGTCCCCCTTCTGCGGTCATACGCCCATCTGTAGAAGCAGAATATATATTTTAGGAAATTTACAAACATACCATACACCGTTTTCCTGTGAAGACAGAGTGCCAGACTTTCATATTTTGACACATATATTTCCCCCCTTCCACATTCATATACAGCTCCTACGATTTCTCAGACTTTCTACGTTTCCTTCTTACAAAATATAATTCACTTGATCCAACCATACCTTCATTGGCTTTCCTCTTACTTTTCGTTAGTTTCTATTCATTCACAAGAGTTTCAATCCTTTGACTTGCAGGAAGAATGACTTGTAGCAAAAGTTTGTGTGAACTTTTCAGTGTGGGGTGTTTCCTGCCCGATATCCCAAAGCGGAGTTTTTCAGGGAATGTCGTTCACTCAGCAGAGACACATGACATGCATGGTAACTGATCAAATGCTCGCTATCCTTTGAGTAAGAACATGTTTTGTCCAAAGGCAATATGCTTATTTGGCTTCCATGACAAACAATGGGGTGCTGAATTCGATAAAGGCAAAAGGGGACGAAAAGTTAAGGCAGTGAATCAGAGCGTGGTTGTTATTGCGACAGGAGTTTGAACACTTGGGCTTGCAGGAGGAATGATTTGTTGTTAAGGTTGGTGTGAACTCTCGAGTGTGGCACAGTTTGAATGATTATGTGCGGCACATTATATGATGGACTTTATGGTCTGTCTGGAGTGATGGAGATGATCCTTGGCCACGAGCAATGTGATCAAAGAATGGGAAGACTCATCGAAGGAATATCTTCGCCAATCTATTGGTGATTCTCATTTATTAGGTGTCCCAAAAAAATCAGTAATTATAAGATCTAAGATTAAAACTCCAAATAGAAAAAAATCAGACATTAACTTTTTTACTGCCACGAATGTTCAAATTGGTGACCGTCTTGATATTAATACTCAAAATGATAGCAAGGAAGAGTCAGCAACACCAATGATTGGTTTTGGTATTTAAGCGCATTACCTTTCAATGGCTGTTCTCAAGCCATTGGTTGGTACTGATATACATAGTACCATTTTATAAACTTTATCTTTGATGAGTAAAAATCACATTAAAAAGTCACGTCCTGAGGTTTGGGGAGCGCGGTCTCACATCACGATGGTAGTGGGGAGGTGCACTTCCTCATACTTTAACTCCTCACGAATACATGGTTCGATAAATTCTTGCAGCATGTTCAATTAGACATAACGGTCTGAAAGTGTGTATGTTTTTTTGGTTCAGTACGAGTAAATATTTTACCTGGGCATATATGCTTCGCATGGTCCAGGGACGATCGGTTGTAGACACCTTCTAACAATACCTTTAAAAAACAAGTTTTAATTTTTTTTTAATTATCACTAACTGTAGCCGCTGAAACATCACATATAAACAAGCAGCATAAATGCTTTATATATATGTGTATATATATATATATATATATATATATATATATATATATATATATATATATATATATATATATATATATATATATATATATATATATATATATATATATATATATATATATATATATATATATATATATATATATATATATATATATATATATATATATATATATATATATGATATTTCAAGTTTACCTGTCATATGTTCATGTGGAGAAAGCTTTGCACAACTCAAATATCCCATCTGGGTTTCTGTGTAGGAACTTGTTCAGTCGGGGTTTAAATTGGTTCAATGTTGTAGCACTCACTATACTACTGAGCAGTTTGTCACACCACTGAAACGTTGGATATCTTTTTCTCACTCGCATAATTTTCTTAGTTTAATATAGCACCGATAAGAGGAGTTAAAGGTATGAAAAATATAACTTATTATTAAAAATAATTGTGCTACACTGTCAATCCAACGCACTGATAATTGCGCTTCAGATTGTCGGCGCTTCACTGTACTTGTATTTTGAAAAAAATATCAATTATAAATCAATAAATAAATAAACACAAAAATAAAAAAAAATGTATATTTTAACTGCAACTCACCCTCTGCTTTACCAGTAAATAAATAAATTGATAAAAATATCATAAGAAAAGTACTTGATGACGACATGTCCTTTTTTAAGGCTGTTTTCGAGTTAAATCAAATAAGGTTGAAGACTCAAAGCGAAAATAATTTTTTTATTTCTTATTAACAGTACCTAACGATCTATCGATAACTTTTATATACAACTTATGATTCTATTCAATTATATGACATTTCAATCAAACCAACTCACGACATGATAACAACTATTGTCTTCAGAAATTATCAAACTTTATATTTTATTTAAAATAAACTTAATATAAGTATTTTATGGTAACTATTCTGTCTACAGGAGTCCATGGAGACAGCATTCGTGATTATTTATATTCTTTCCTATATTTGAGAGACTCTTTTTGCAAAGAAAAAAATAATGAAAAACGTGTTCATTAAATTTTTTTTTTATCGAACTTTCGTGGTCAAATGTTAATTGTAATTATTGTATGTCGTGATTTATGCAGTGAATAGTGTAATTCCCCCATTAACGCGAATTTATTTTAAGGCCGTTAATTATGTTTGGAACTTTAAGAATGGAAAACTCTAGCAAAGGACAGACTCTAGAATCTAGAGCCCGCCGCTTCATTAAGAGACATCATTATTCTACAATATTCTGGATTGATCTCGAACAATGCGAAACATTTGAAGTGGTTAATTTTAAATTTAAAATTTAAACGTTAAATAATATACAATAACCACACTTTATCAAAAGTAGCAAAAATTATAATATACGAGTATAACAGTGTTTTGGTGCCCACCTTGATATATGGAAGTGATTCTTGGATTTGGCATAAGAAGCCAAATATAAATTGTAGTGTCAATGTATAAAATAAGGCGGAACAAAGACATCAGAAATGAATGCATAGATAAAACTGATGGCTTAAGTAAGATGTAGAAAGTAGCTTTAAGACTGTTTGGATGGGTAGAAATGCGTGCACTATGAATAAACCATTGAGAGCTAATGTAGTTATGACAGAATACGGAATAAAGTTATCAGAGTTGAACGTGAACTTACGGCTGATGTTATAAGTACTTTATATAATAGCATCACTCTGACATGGTTTGGGCACGTGGAACGAATGAACAAAGAAAGATCAAAAGAGTGAAAGGCGTGGTAAAAGAAAACCAAGAAAAATGTTTTTGGATCATATTAATGATATTTTAAAGAAGAAAATGTAAAAATCTCTTCTTTAAAAGGGAAAATTTCTTCTTTAAATTTCTTGTTTCAGAGATGTGTGGATGTAAATTTAAACTATAACTATCATCCATCTTTTATTCCTTCATCAAACAGGTTCCTCAAATCCTCTTAATAATCAATTCAACACAGATAAACCCCCTTTTATCACTATTTTACATTTAAGGATATTAATTATAATTGTTTTATGATTCCCATATCTTTTAAAGAGGCGAAACATGAATTTAACGACGGTAAAATCTGGCATTCTCTCCTCTCTGCCTACCCGGCAGGAAACTAGCTTGTCGGTATGTTCTATTGTTCCTAGTTTGGTAAATGTGATCAACCATTATTTTAATTTCAGCGCCTTAGTGTCATGGGAACCATTTTCATCGTATACCTTATGCTAATATGAATATATTAAGGGCTTCTTCTAGATGACCTTATGCTAATATGAATATATTAGGGCTTTTTCAAGGTGACTTTATGCTAATATGAATATATAAAGGACTATTTCAAGATGATCTTATTCTAATATAAATACATTAAGGGCTTGTTCAAGATGACCTTATGCCAATATGAATATATTAAGGGCTTTTTTAAGATGATCTTATTCTAATATAAAAATATTAAGGGCTTTTTAAGATTATCTTATGCTAATATGAATATATTAAGGGCTTTTTCAAGATGATCTTATTCAAATATAAATATATTAAGGGCTTTTTCAAGATGATCTTATGCTAATATGAATATATTAAGGGTTTTTTAAAGATGATCTTATTCAAATATAAATATATTAAGGGCTTTTTCAAGATGATCTTATGATAATATGAATATGTTAAGGGATATTTCAATATGATCTTATTCTGATATAAATATATTAAGGTATTTTTCAAGATTATCTTATGCTAGCATGAATATATAAAGGGTTATTCCAAGATAATCTTATTCTAATATAAATATGTTAAGGGCTTTTTCAAGATGATCTTATGCTTATATGAATATATTAAAGGCTTTTTCTTTGACTTATACAATTCGTTTTTGCTCCCTCTTGATTCTATACATTTTCGTTTTGGAGGCAGCATTACATATAGGCACTAATTCTAAACAGTCTCTGTTAAATGTATTGTACTCGTTACTTAACTTCACTCTCATTTCAGTGGAGGCTCATTTATAGAACATTTATAGTGACATTAACATACGTCATCTCTACAAAAGTAATTCTTATATACTTTTGATAAGGTTCAAAGAAGTAAATTTTCTATCAGAACCTATTCACTTACACGTGGGTCGTCCAGAAAGTAAAGAACGTTTTGGCATAACTAAATAAAAACGGAAGATATCAACACAAAACTTTATTTACAAAGTCACAATACCTTACTCTATTTTTCAATGTAGTCGCCATAGCTGTCAAGGCACTTATTGCAACGTGGAACCAATTTTTCAATTCCGATGTTATAATCTTCTACCGCCAAAGTTTTGAACCAGGATGTCACTTCTTGTTTGAGGTCTTCATCGTTTGCGACCTGTTTCCCCCCAAAAATTCTTTTAGTATCGGGAATAAGTGACAATCACTTGGTGCCAAGTCAGGGCTGTAAGAAGGATGTCCAAAACTTTCCATCTTAAGACGTTGAAGTTCTTGCTGTGTTCGTGTGCTGATGCATGAGGCCGCGCATTGTCATGAATCAAAACCACCTTTACCGACAAGATTCCACGTATCTGGTTTTGGATGGCGCGTCTAAGTTGTTGAAGAGTTTCACAACAGGCCTCTGAGTTTATTGTGTGTCCTCTTGGCATACACACCACGTGGATCAAACCCTTTCGGTCCCAAAAAACTGTTGCCATTAGTTTTGTGGTGTTGATATTCGGATTTTGTTTTCCGAGCCAACATTTTTTGGTAGTCAAGGTGTTTTCAAAACATTTTTTGGTAGTCAACATTTTTTGGTAGGCAACAGTTTTTCGGGACCGAAAGGGTAAGATCCGCGTGGTGTGTATGTCAAGAGGACACACAATAAACTCTGAGGCCTATTGTGAAACTCTATTTGTGGGAAAGATTCATGTACTGTGCTTAAAGTTGCCTATAAATTTCGATAAGCCGAACATTTTGAAACATTCAGAAAACAAATTACACTACGCACTTCACAAAATTTTCAATATGCGCAGCCATTTTGAAAGGTTAAAGAACAATGACCCACGACCATTCAGCAACTAAACTCGGCTCACATTGAAACGAGGAAAGGAGCTAACTAGCGCGCATACGATCGCGGTGGTGGGGGATCGGCTCAGGGCGTGGTGCGCAATGGTTCTTTACTTTCTAGACGCGCCTAGTATTAACATTCTAATCAAGTAATTTTTTAGAACATTTTAAATTACGTATACATGTAAGAGTATATATTATTTATAGTTAAGGTATTAACATTGTGGAGGTTAAAAGACATTGTCATTTGTTTTTATCAACCACTATTTATTCCACTTTTTGTAATGGTATAACCCTACCGGTTTCAAGGCTTTCCCCTCATCATAAGGGGAGCACAAACAAGACTTAATTCCGTTCGAACTGATACAGACATACATGCTTCTAACGGTTAATATTCGGGTTGGGGACAATGATTGGAGGGAGGGAGGAGACAACCTCAGCGAGCAGTGGCGAGATTCTTGGAATATATGTGTTTGCCGGTGTTCACCCCGATGCACTGCCTTAGAAATTTCTAGGGCCTCTAATCTGTCCAATTTATTTCTGTTACTACTGATATGTAAGAATTTGGCATCATAGATAAAAAAAGTATGGTTTTCACGGTGACAATGATTAGCCATTTCAGAATTAAATAAAGGATTCGTTAAGGCGGATTTGTGTTCACGAAATCTCTTTTCAAATAATCTTCCTGTCTTTCGTATATAGAAATTATCAGTCAGCACATAAAAAGTTTATACACATCACTGTTGCTAAGTATTCCATTTTTGCCTTTCCCGTTAAATAAGAGTTTCCGGAGATTAAAATTAGTGTAAAAAGCTGGCTTTATGTGACTTGGAATTTTTTCGATAATTTCTTATACCATATGTTTTTTAAAATCAGGACTTGGCTCCATTTATAGGTATGCTTACAGGTGTCGTTAAATATATGATCTTTTATGAGTTTCTATTTTGTTATATTTTTTAAAAGTGAATCAATGAGGTTTCCTGAGTAGTCATTATTTGTAGATATTTTTTTATAATTATAAATTCCTTTTTAAAATTGTCGTCGGTTAAGGGGACACTGAGCAATACATCAAAGTTGGTACTTCAACACTGTTGTGGACGTCTTAATATTTTTTGAGGTGCATGGCCGCATGGTAGCGCACTGCACTTCCGTAGGGAAGGTCGTCGGTTCGAATCCTGTGCTGTGTTACTCCCCTCGAATGACGCAGGCATGTTTTTCCTTCTAATATTCAAGACACCTATGACTTCAACCATGTCTATTATTTCAAAAAGAGAAAAGTAACGGTGCTGCTGGCGAGTTTGCTGGTATTCAGCGGCTCACTAACTTAATAACAAACCCCACGGCAGCTGTTCGCTTTCCAATTTAATTATCGTTGATATGGCGAGGTGACGATTGACTACGAGGCCCAGCAACGAACGAAAAAATATATTTTAATGTTTTGTTTTATGAAGTGATGTTTCATTTTGTGAAGTGATGTTTTATTTACCTTGAAGTGATGTTTCATACATTATTTGTACAACTCCTGCATTATAATACTGCATAGATTGGTCAATCAATATGGGTTTTTTATGAATTTTTGATTAACTTGGACCACTTGCTGGGTTTATAACTTGCAGCCTCACAACAAAAGGTTGTTGTACAGTGTTTCCTTAAGCTACACACGTCATCCGTAAATATTCAACTGAGAGGTCATTCCACACTTTGTGGGCGGCAACGATAAAGGCATGGATAATATCCCACCTTATTTGCCTGCCCCATAAAGTTCACGGGTGGTAGTAAGCCTGTGTCAAAACAGGCTGTAAGTATGGTCCGAGAGCTGATATAGACCGATATATTGCGTTTAAATATGTTATAATTTAAATAAATATTAATTGAAACTTGTTAATAAAACATGGTTGAAGTAACGAGGGAAACGCAAGGTAGAAAAATAATACACAAGCCATAACATTTATTATTTATTTCTTTAATGGACCGGTTTCGGTAGACCGTGTTCATCTTTAAGATCTGTTTATTATTCTTCTGAAAAAGAAAATAAAATGTTAGTTTGGTCATTTTACAAATATAACGTTTTCTGAAGTATAATCTAGAGCCCGTGGCATAATTGGTGTTTTTATCTCTCAACCCGACAGTTGGAGATTCGATTCCCTTTGTAACCCCTTTTTTTTAAAGGGTTTCCAACCTAGTTTTAACCACTTCAAATTACCACTTCATCATATTTCAACCACTTCATCATATTTCTGGTTGTTGGAAGAGATTGCTATATTACAACTAGCCCACGGAGAACATTTTGTTTTTGTTAATAATTTATTATATAAAGCAAGAACAATTTTTATAGCGCTATCTAGAAAACAATGCGCTCTGGTAGGAATGTAATTTATTAGTAATATTGCAATAAGTAGTTCCATAAAGTTAAGGCCAAAACCTTTGGTGATGAAAAAAAATACATACATATACGTTAATTACATATTTTCCTGCATTCACCGATGGTTAGGAAGTTATTAGAATTCCCCTTGCATCCCCCATACATGAAACGTACACAGGTCCTCCTTCTGATGTCATAGGCCCATCTGTAGAAGCAGAATATATATTTTAGGCAATTTACAAACATTCTACACACCGTTTCCCTGTCGAGGAAGATTGTGAAGACAGAGTGCCAGACGTTCTCATGTTGACACATATATTTTCCTTCTTACACATTCATACACAGCTCCTACGATTTCTCAGACTTTCAACGTTTCCTTCTTACAAAATATCATTTACTTGATCCAACCATACCTTCATTGGTCTTTCTCTTACGTATCGTTAGTCTTTCTTTATTCACAAGAGTTTCAATCCTTGGACTTGAGTGAAGAATGACTTGTTGCAAAAGTTTGTGTGAACTTTTCAGAGTGGCGTGTTTACTGCCCAGTATCCCAAAGCGGAGTTTTTCAGGGAGTGTCGCATGCTAAACGTAACGAACTTACACTTCAAGTCCATAATGTAGAGACTATCATCATGAAAAACTAGAAAATGCAGACTCAACAGAGACATGCAACTGATCAAATTCTCCCTATCATTGGAGTAAGAACATGTTTTGTCCAAAGGCAATATTCTTATTTGGCTTCCATGACATACTCTTACAATGGGGTGCCAAATTCAATAAAGGCAAAAGGGGGCCAAATGTTAGGCAGTGAATCAGAGCGTGGTCGTTATTGCGACAGGAGTTTGAACACTTGAGCTTGCAGGAGGAATGACTTGTAGTTAAGGTTTGTGTGAACTCTCAAGTGTGGCATGTGTTTGATGATTATGTGCGGTACATTATGGGATGGACTTTTTGGTCTGTCTGGAATGATGAAGATGCTCCTTGGCCACGAGCAATGTGATCAAAGAATAGGAAG
Organism: Odontocerum albicorne; assembly: GCA_949825065.1. Taxonomy (NCBI): domain Eukaryota; kingdom Metazoa; phylum Arthropoda; class Insecta; order Trichoptera; family Odontoceridae; genus Odontocerum; species Odontocerum albicorne. Next base: position 10,144,453 of record OX463867.1, read on the forward strand.
ACTCATCGATGGAATATCTTTTTCTATCTGTTGGTGATTCTCAAACATAAGGTGTCTAAAAAATCAGTATTTAAGATCTAAGCTTAAAACTCCAAATTAAAAAAATCAGACCTTAACTTTTTTACTATAACGAACGCTCAAATTGGTCACCGTCTTGATCTTAATAGTCAAAGTGATAATATGGAAGAGAAAGCAACACCAATGATTGGTTTTGGTATTTAAGCGCATTCTCTTTCAATGGATGTTCTCAAGTCATTGGTTGAAACTAATATATAAAAAGTCACGTTCTGAGATTTGGGGAGTGCGGTTACACATAACGATGGTAGTGGGGAGGTGCGCCATCTTGCTAGAAATAAAATTCCTCCTCATACCTTAACTTTTGTTTGATAAATTCCTGCAGCATGTTCAAGAAGACGTTACGGTCTAAAAGTGTGTATGTTTTTTTGGTTCAGTACGAGTAAATATTTTACCTGGTTGAAAACGCTTTGCATGGTCCACTAATGATTGGTTGTAGACACCTGCTTGCAATACCTGGAAAAACATTTTTTTTATATTATCACTAATTGTAGTCGCTGAATGACTAGCCAAGCTGGAAGGTTGAAAAGTTAAAACTGCTGAAAACGTTATAAGAACGAATGTTTGTTTTAGAGTTATGGTAGCCCTGAAAATCTGGTTTGATTAACAGCTCGATCAAAAGTTGAGTGAACTGATGTCCTGGTCAACCTTAAACTGTGACTATGAGAACATGTATCCTTACACATGGACGTAAGTACCACTGATTTATATTGTTATATTTTTATAAACAGGCAGCATGAATGCTTTTTACATATATTTCAAGTTAACTGTCTTATATTCATGTAGAGAAAGCATGGGACCACTAGAAGAGCATATATGGGTTTCTGTGTAGAAACTTGTGTAGTCAGAGTTTTAACTGGTTCAATGTTAGGAGTTTGCTGCCCTCGTAAGCAAAAACGCAGCCAATAAGAAAAAAACAGAAATTTCAAATATGAGGCAATATCCCATATCAAATTCTGAACCATTAAAATCCATAAAAAAATACAGAAACCCATTTATTTCAATACAAAAATCGACATGATGTCTTCTTTAATTTTACAAAATGCTAGGTTATCTAAGCAAAAAGCAGTAAAATATTATTCATAAGAAAAAAGACAGCAAGTGCCTATGCGTTTGCTGTGTTTTTGCTTATGAATCATATTTTACTGCTTTTTTGTTCATGAATCACGGCATTTTTAAGCAACAATGAAAAACATGAAAGTACAGTTTTCTCAAAACTGAACTTTTGCCATTAGCTGCGTTTTTGCTTATGAGGGCAGTATAGCATTCAGTATATGATTCTTCTGAGTAATTTGTCACACCACTGAAACGTTGGATATTTTGTGTAACTTATTCTGCGTCGGAATGCTTCGGGGCTGAGGAAACTGCAGTCCCATGTGTAATTTATTTTATTATTTTTTATTATTTTTTTTACACTGCATACGGCCCTAAGCATTCTTTGTCCTGATTTTATATACAGTAGAGAATGAATGTATTTATTTCTCCATTCACTCGAAAAAAATAATTGTACAACACTGTGAATGCAACGCACTGATAATTGCGCCTCGGACATTCGACGCTTCACTGTACTTGAATTTTGAAAAAAAAAAGTCAATTATAAATCAATAAATAAATAAAGCATAAAAACAAATCAATAAAACATAAAAACAAATAAATAAATGACATATTTAACTGCAACTCACCCTCTGCTTTGCCAGCAAATAAATTCACTGATAAAAATAAAGTTAAAAATGATATCATAAGAAAAGTATTGGATGACGCCATGTCTTTTTTAAGGCTGTGTTTTTTTTTTTCAAGATAAATAATCAAATACTCAAACCAAAAGTGATCTTTTTATTTCACCTTTGCAGTATGTACCTAACGATCTATTGAATACTTTAATATATAACTTATGATTCTTTTCAATTATATAACTTTTAAATTCCATCCAACTCACGACATGATAACAACTGTTGTCTTCAGAGATTATCAAACCTTATTTTATATTTAAAATAAACTGCATATAAGTATTTTATGGCAGCCATCCTGTCTACAGTAGTCTATGGAGACGCAACATTCGTAATTATTTATATGCCCTATATTTGAGACTCTTAGGTACAAAGAAAAATATATCAAAAACGTGATCATTAAATATTTTTTTATCGAATATTCGTGGTCAAATATAAATTGCAATTATTGTATGTCGTGGTTTGTGCAGTAAACAATGTAATAACTCCATTAACGCGAATTTACTTTAAGGCCGTTGATTGTGTTTGGAACTATAAGAACGGAAAACTCTAGCGATGGACAGACTCTAGAATCTAGAGCCCGCCGCTTCCTTAAGAGACATCATTATTCTACAATATTCTGGATTGATCTCGAACAATGCGAAACATTTAAAGTTGTTAGTTTTAATTTAAAAATATAAACGATAAATAATGTATAACGACGGCACTAAATCAAAAGTAGCAATAATTATAATATATAACAGTGTTTTGGTGCCCACCTTAATGTATTGAAGTGAAACTTGGATTCGGCATAGGAATGATATAACTAAGATCAATGAGCTAGAGATGGGTAAGCTAAAAAAAAAAGTGGAGTGTCAATGTATGAAAGAAGGTGGAACAATGGCATCAGAAATGAATGCATAGATAAATTTGATGGTTTCAGTAAGATGAAGAAAGTAGCTTTAAGACTGCTTGGATGTGTAAAAGATCCATGTTAAAGGACTAAGTGATTGTGTACAAATGTTAAGTGTACTTGTTAGAGATATTTATAGACCGAGGAGAATATAAACTAATTAATCGCGTAAATAAAGGGATTACTGTATCGTTTAATTAGTTTTTTCTATATTTATCTACCCCCGGTCACGCAATAGCAGTATGAGATCCAGGGCTGACTTCATGTTGCACCTTGAGAGGGCCCTATTCTGAGCACAAGTGCGCCGGTCTGGAATATATAGACTCATCGTATCATTCCTCTCGTCTAAATAAATAAATAAAGGGTTATTGATAGCAACATATTTTGTGCTAAAATATATTATAATTTAAATAAATATTATTAGTTCCTTGTTAATTAAACATGGTAGAAGTAACGTGGCAAACTAAAGGTGGAAAATAATACACAAGCCATAACATTTTATATTTATTTCTTAAATGGACAGGTTTCGGTAGACCGTGTTCATCTTTAAGATATGTTCATTAATCTTCTGAAAGAAAAAAAAATGTCAGTTTGGTCATTTGACAAATACGTTTAAGCTAGATTTTTTATATCTCAACCCGACAGTTTCAGGTTCGATTCCCTTTGTAACCCTTTTTATTTATAAGGTTTTCCAACCTAATTTTCCATTAAAACCATTTCGACATATTTCTGGTTGCTTGAAGAGATTGCAACATTACAATTTATCCATCGTATACCGTAAACCAGAAAGATAGTTAAGTGGCCTTAAGTGAAAAGCAAAATGGAATCCATTTAAAAGAATGGGTTCAAGCGGGACTTCGACCTACAACTTCTGGCTTAGGAGACACGCGTCTTACCAACTAGGCCAGGAAAGGCCTTTTTTTTGTTAAGTGCGCTCTGGTAGGAATATAATTTATTAGTAATATTGTATTTAATAAGTATTTCCATAAAGTTAAGGCTGAAACCTTTGGAGATAAAAAAAATACATACATTAAGGAGAATTACATATTCTCCTGCATTCACGGATGGTTTGGAAGTTATTAAAATTCCCCTGGCATCCCCCATAGATGAAATATGCACAAGACCCCCTTCTGCGGTCATACGCCCATCTGTAGAAGCAGAATATATATTTGAGGAAATTAACAAACGTTTCATACACCGTTTCCCTGTCGAGGAAGATTGTAAAGACAGAGTGCCAGACTTTCATATTTTGACACATATATTTCCCCCCTTCCACATTCATACACAGCTCCTACGATTTCTCAGACTTTCTACGTTTCCTTCTTACAAAATATCATTTACTTGATCCAACCATACCTTCATTGGCCTTCCTGTTACGTTTTGTTAGTATTTCTTCATTCACAAGAGTTTCAATCCTTAGACTTGCAGGAAGAATGACTTATAGCAAAAGTTTGTGTAAACTTTTCAGTGTGGGGTGTTTCCTGCCCGGTATCCCAAAGCGGAGTTTTTCAGGGATTGTCGTATCCTATACGTAACGAACTTACGAGTACACATCCAGTCCATTGTCTGGGAATATCATCAAGAAAAAAAGAAAATGCAGGCTCAGCACCGACACATGACATGCAAAAAAATCAGTATTTATAATATTAAACATTTTTACTATCACGAACGCTCAAATTGGTGGCCGTCTTGATCTTAATACTCAAAATGATAGCATGGAAAAGTAAGCAACACCAATAATTGGTTTTGGTATTTAAGCGCATTATCTTTCAATGGCTGCTCTCAAGTCATTGGTTGGTACTGATACATAGTACCACTTTATTAACTTTATGTTTGATGAATAAAAATCACATTAAAAAGTCACGTACTGAGGTTTGGGGAGCGCAGGCTCACAATACGATGGTAGTGGGGAGGTGCACCGTCAACATTAACCTGTGACTATGAGAACATGTATCCTTACATATGGACGTAAGTACCACTGATTTTTTTTGTTATATTTTTATAAACAGGCAGCATTAATGTTTTTTACATATATTTCAAATTAACTGTCTTATGTTCATGTAGAGAAAGCATGGGACCACTAGAACAGCATATCTGGGTTTCTGTGTAGAAACTTGTGTCAGAGTTTAAACTGGTTCAATGTTACGAGTATACTGCCCTCATTAGCAAAAACGCAGCTTACGGAAAAAAATCAGAAATTTAAATAAGTATGAGGCAATATCCCATGTCAAATTCTGAACCATAATCCATAAAAAAAATACAGAAAACCATTTATTTCAATATAAAAACCGACATAATGTCTTCTTTAATTTTACAAAATGCTAGGTTTTCTAAGCAAAAAAGCAGTAAAATGTGATAAATAAGCAAAAATACAGCAAGTGCCTATGCGTTTGCTGCGTTTTTGCTTATGAATCACATTTTACTGTTTTATTGATTATGAATCACGGCATTTTCAAGCAACAATGAAAAACATGAAAGTACAGTTTTCTCAAAACTGAACTTTTGCCATTAGCTCCGTTTTTGCTTATGAGGGCAGTATAGCACTCAGTAAATGATACTTCTAAGTAATTTGTCACACCACTGAAACGTTGGATATCTTGTGTAACTTAATCTGCTTCGGAATGCTTCGGGGCTGAGGAAACTGCAGCGCCATTTGTAATTTATTTTAATATTTTTTATAAATTATTTTTTTACACTGCATACGGCCCTAAGCATTTTAAGACCTGTTTTTTTGTAAACAGTAGAGAACGAATGTATTTCTTTCTGTATCATTTGCATAATTTTAATAGTATAGTAGATCGCCGATAAGAGATATGAAAAATATAACTGACTACTAAAAATAATTGTACAACACGATATTCGACGCTTCACTGTACTTGTATTTTGAAAAATAATGTCAATTATAAATCAGTAAATAAATAAACTATGAAAACAAAAAAATAAAAGATATATTTTACTGCAACTCACCCTGTGCTTTGACAGCAAATAAATTCACTGATAAAAATAATGTTAAAAATGATACATAAGAAAAGTATTCGATGACGCCATGATTTTTTTAAGGATGTGTGTTTTTTAAAAGATAAATCTTAGATTAAATAATCAAATACTGAAACCAAAAGCGATCTTTTTATTTTTCTTTGCAGTACCTAACGATCTATTGAATACTTTAATACATAACTTCTGATTAATGATTCTTTTCAATTATATAGCTTTTAAATTCAATCCAACTCACGGCATGATAACAATTGATGTCTTCAGAAATTATCAAACTTTATTTTATATTTTAAATAAACTGTATATAAGTATTTTATGACAGCCATCCTGTCTACAGTAGTGTATGGAGACGCGGCACTAGTGATTATTTATATTATTTCCTATATTTGAGACTCTTTTGTATAAAGAAAAAAATAATTAAAAACGTGTTCATTAAATATTTTTTTATCGAATATTCGTGGTCAAATGTAAATTGCAATTATTATATGTCGTGATTTGTGCAGTGCACAGTGTAATTTCTCCATCAACGCGAATTCACTTTTAGGTCATTTATTGTATATGGAACTATAAGAACGGAAAGCTCTAGCAGTGGACAGACTCTAGAATCTAGAGCCCGCCGCTTCATTAAGATACATCATTTTTCTACAATATTCTGGATTGATCTCGAACAATGCGAAACATTTAAAGTGGTTAGTTTTAAATTTAAAATATAAACGGTAAATAATATCTAAAGACCGCAATAAATCAAAAGACGCAAAAAATATAATATATAACAGTGTTTTGGTGCCCACCTTGATGTATGGAAGGGATACTTGGATTAAGCATAAGGAGCTAAATGTAAGTTGTGGAGTATCAATGTTAGAAAGAAGGCGGAACAAAAACATCAGAAATGAAGGCATAGATAAAATGTATGGCTTAAGTTAGACGAAGAAAGTAGCTTTAAGACTATTTGGATGTGTGCCTGCTCTAAGGATAATCCATGGAGTGACAATGCATGAAAATACTGAATGAAGGGATTAGAGTTGAACATGAGCTTACGGCTGATGTTTTCAGTAAAATCTAGGGTTATATTGTTTAGTTTGGGCACATGGAACGAATGAATGAAGAAAAATTAAAATAAAATGCAGACCAAATGCGAGTGTAAGGCATGGTAAAAGAGAACTAAGTTAAATGTGTTTAGATCAAATTAATGATATTTTGAATAAGAAAATATAAAATGTCAGAAATGTGTGGATGTAAAACATGAATTTAAAAAAAATAGATTCTGGCATTCTCTCCTCTCTGCCTACCCAACAGGAGACCAGCGTTTCGTAATGTTCTATTGTTTCTAGTTTGTTAAATGTGATCAACCATTCTTTGAATTTCAGCGCCTCAGTATCGTGGGAATCATTTTCATCGTATACCTTATGCATTATGCTAATGTTAACATATTAAGGGATTTTTTAAGATGGCCTTATGCTAATATGAATATGTTAAGGGGTTTTTCAAGATGGCCTTATGCTTATATGAATATGTTAAGTGCTTTTTCAAGATGACCTTATGCTAATATGAATATGTTAAGTGCTTTTTCAAGATGACCTTATGCTAATATGAATATGTTAAGGGTTTTTACAAGATGGCCTTATGCTAATATGAATATGTTAATTGTTTTTTCAAGATGACCTTTTGCTAATATGAATATGTTAAAGACTTTTACAAGATGGCCTTATGCTAATATGAATGTGTTAAGGGATTTTTCAAGATGATCTTCTTATAATATGAATATATTAAGGGCTTTTTCAAGATGACCTTATGCTAATATGACTATGTTAAGGGCTTTTACCAGATGACCTTATGATCATATGAATATGTTAAGGGCTTTTTCAAGATGATCTTATGTTAATATGAGTATATTAAGGGTTTTTTCAAGATGACTTATGCAATTTGTTTTTGCACCCTCTTGATTCTATACATTTTCGTTCTGGAGGCAGCATTACATATAGCCACTAATTCTAAAGAGCTCCTGTTAAAGGTATTGTACTGCTTAAGGTTAACTTCACCATCATGACAGTGGAGGCTCATTTACAAAACATTTGTAGTGACATTAACATACGTCATCTCTACAAAAGTAATTCATTTTTATGTTTATTTCACTTTTTTATGACGGTATAACCCTACCGGTTTCAAGGCTTTCATCTCATCTTAAGGGGAGCGCAAACAAGTCTTGTTTGCGCTCCCGTGATAATAAGGTGTAATAAAAAAAATACAATGATAAAAAATAATACAAAAATAAAAGTTTGATAAAAAAAACATACAATGTCTTTAAACCTCCACAGCGTTAATGCCTTAACTATAAACAACAAAAGTAATTCTTATATAGAAAAGTAATTTTTATATACGTAAAATTCAAAGAAGAAGAAATCAGAACCCATTCTCTTATATTTACATTCTAATCAAGTTACTGTTGGAACATTCTAAATTACATACACATATAAGAATACGTATTATTTATAGTTAAGGCATTAACACTGTGGAGGTTAAAAAAAAATCGTAATTTGTTTTATCAAACAGTGTTTATTCCACTTTATATAACGATATAACCCTACCGGTTTCAAGGTGCACACCTCATCTTCAGGGGAGTACAAACAATACTGAATTATACTCGAACTGGTACCGACATACACGAGTCTAACGGTAAATATTCGAGATGGGGACTGTGGCTGGAGGGAGGAAGGAGACAACCTCAGCGAGCAGTGGCGAGATTCTTGGAATATATGTGTTTACCGATGTCCACCCCGATGCATTGACTAAGAAATTCTAGGGCCTCTTATCTGTCCAATATATTTCCGTTACTTCTGATATGAAAGAATTTGGCATCATCGATAGAAAATGTATAATTTTTACGGTGACAATGATTAGCCATTTCATAATAAATAAGAGGATTCATTAAGGCGGATTTGTGTTCACGAAATCTCGTTTCAAAAGATCTTCCTGTCTTTCCTATAAAAAAAATATCAGTCAGCACATAAAAGTGTATACACACCACTGTTGCTAAGTATTCCATTTTTGCCTTTCCCATTAAATAATAGATTCCGGAGATTAAAATTAGTGCAAAAAGCTGGCTTTATGGGACTAGGATTTTTTTTGATAATTTCGTATACCATGTGTTTTTTATAAACAGGATTTGGCTCCATTTATAGGTATGTTTACCGTTAGAAGCGTGTATGAAGGTACCAGTTCGAGTATAATTCAGTCATGTTTGTGCTCCTCTGATGATGAGGTGAAGGCCTTGAAACCGGTAGGGCTATACCGTTACAAAAAGTGGAATAAACAGTCTTTGATAAAAACAAATTACAATGTCTTTAGACCTCCACAATGTTAATGCCTTAACTATAAATAATACATACTCTTTCATGTATATGTAATTATATATGTTCTAAAAAATTACATGATAAACATGTAAATAATAGGTGCGTCCAGAAAGTAAAGAACTATAGCACACCACACCCTGCGCCGACCCCCACCACCGCTATCGTATGCGCGCCAGGTACTTTCTTCCCTCACTTCATTGCGAGGCGAGTTTTGTTGCTGAACGGTCGTGCGTCATTGTTCTATAACCTTTAAAAATGGCTGCACCCATCGAAAATTTTGCCAAATGTGAAGTGGGTAGTGTCATTCGTTTTCTGAATCCACAAAATGTTCGGCGTATCGAAATTCATAGGCAACTTTAAGCACATTACACGAATCTTTACCACAAATTTCACGATCAGTTATTTTATTATGGTTATAAATTCCTTTTTAAAATTGTCGTCGGTTAAGGGAAGAGTGAGCAATTCATCAAAGTTAGTACTTCAACACTGTTGTGGACGTCTTAATATTTTTTGAGGTGCATGGTCGCATGGTAGCGCACTGCACTTCCGTGGGTAAGGTCGTTGGTTCGAACCCTGCGCTGTGCTACTCCCCTCGAATGACACAGGCATTTTTTTCCTTCTAATATTCGGGGGTATGAGGATACCTATGACTCCAGCCATGTATATTATTTCAAAAAGAGAAAAGTAACGGTGATGCCGGTGAATTTGCTGGTATGCAGCGACTCACTCACTAAATAACAAACTCCACGGCTGTTCGCTTTCCTAAAGAATTATCGTTGGAATGGCGAGGTGACGATTGACTACGAGGCCCAGCAACGAACGAAAAAATATATTTTTATGTTTTGTTTTATGAAGTGATGTTTCATTTTGTTAAGTGATGTTTTATTTTGTGAAGTGATGTTACATACATTATTTGTACAACTCTTGCATTATAATAATACATAGATTAGTAAATCAATATGGGTATTGTATGAACTTTTGATTAACTTTGACCCCTTGCTGGGTTTATAACTTGCAGCCTCTCGAGCAAAAGGTTTTCGTACAGTGTTTCCTAAAGCTACACATGCCATCCGTTTATCTTTTACTTAGAGGTCATTCTACACTATGTGGTCAGCAAAGATAAAGGCTATAATAATATCCCACCCTATTTTCCTTCCCCGTTAATTTCACGGGTGGTAGAAAGCCTATCTCAAAAGTCTATAAGTATAGTGAGAGGGCTGATATATGATAAATCGATATATTGTGCAAAAATATGTTATAATTTAAATAAATATTAATTGTAACTTGTTCTTATGCTAATATTAATATATAAAGGGCTTTTTCAAGATGATCTTATTCTAATATAAATATATAGTAAGGGCTTCTGCAATATAGCCTTATGCTAATATGAATATATTAAGGGCTTTTTCAAGACGATCTTATTCTAACATGAATATATTAAGGGCTATTTCAAGATGATCTTATTCTTATATAAATATATTAAGGGGTTTTTCAAGATGATTTATGCTAACATGAATATACTGAGGACTATTCCAAGATAATCTTATTCCAAAATAAATTTGTTAAGGGCTTTTTCAAAATGATCTTATGCTAATATGAATATATTAAGGGCTTTTTCAAGATGATCTTATTCTAATATAAATATGTAATAAGGGCTTTTTCAACATGACCTTATGCTAATATGAATATATTAAGGGCTTTTTCAACATGGCCTTATGCTAATATGAATATATTAAGGGCTTTTTCAAGACGATCTTATTCTAACATGAATATATTAAGGGCTATTTCAAGATGATCTTATTCTTATATAGATATATTAAGGGCTTTTTCAAGATGATTTATGCTAACATGAATATACTGAGGACTATTCCAAGATAATCTTATTCCAATATAAATTTGTTAAGGGCTTTTTCAAGATGATGTTATTCTAATATAAATATATAGAAAGGGCTTTTTCAACATGGCCTTATGCTAATATGAATATATTAAGGGCTATTTCAAGATGATCTTATTCTAGCATGAATATATTAAGGGCTATTTCAAGGTGATCTTATTCTAATATAAATATATTAAGGACTTTTTCAAGATGATTTTATGCAAATATGAAAATATTAAAGGCTTTTTCAAGATGACTTATACATTACGGTTTGCACCTCTTGATTCTATATATTTTCATTTTGGAGGCAGCATTACATATAGGCACTAATTCTAAACAGCCCCTGTTAAGGGTATTGTACTCGTAACTTAACTTCACGCTCATATCAGTGGACGCTCATTTACAGAACATTTGTAGTGACATTAACATACGTCATCTCTACAAAAGTAATTCTTATATACTTTTAATAAGATTCAAAGACGTAAATTTTCCATCAGAACCTATTCACTTATACGTGGATCGTCCAGAAAGTAAATAACGTATTGGCATAACTAAATAAAAACGAAAGATATCAACACAAAACTTTATTTACAAAGTCACAATACCTTCCTCTATATTTCAATGTAGTCGCCATAGCTGTCAATACACTTATTGTAACGTGAAATTAATTTTTCAATTCCGATCTTATACTCTTCCACCGCCAAAGATTTGAACCAGGATGTCACTTCTTGTTTGAGGTCTTCATTGTTTGCGAACTGTTTTCCACCCAAAAATTCCTTTAGTTTCGGGAATAAGTGTAAATCACTCGGTGCCAAGTCAGGGCTGTAAGGAGGATGTCCAAAAATTTCTCACATAAGACGTTGAAGTTCTCGCTGAGTTCGTGCTGATGCATGAGGCCGCGCATTGTCATTAATCAAAACCACCTTTTCTGACAACATTCCACGTTTCTTGTTTTGGATGGCGCGTCTAAGTTGTTGAAGAGTTTAACAATAGGCCTCTGAGTTTATTGTGTGCCCTCTTGGCATAAACTCCACGTGGATCAAACCCTTTCGGGCCCAAAAAACTGTGGCCATTCCTTTTCTTGTCTTGAGATTAGGATTTTCTTTTCCGAGCACACCTTTTTTGGTAACCAAGGTGCTCTGTCACTATTGCATGTAGGAGCGATCGTGAAATTTGTGGTAAAGATTCGTGTAATGTGCTTAAAGTTGCCTATGAATTTCGATACGCCGAACATTTTGTGGATTCAGAAAACGAATGACACTACCCACTTCACATTTGGCAAAATTTTCGATGGGTGCAGCCATTTTTAAAGGTTATAGAACAATGACGCACGACCGTTCAGCAACAAAACTCGCCTCGCAATGAAGTGAGGGAAGAAAGTACCTGGCGCGCATACGATAGCGGTGGGGGGGGTCGGCGCAGGGTGTGGTGTGCTATAGTTCTTTACTTTCTGGACGCGCCTATTATTTACATGTTTATCATGTAATTTTTTAGAACATATATAATTACATATACATGAAAGAGTATGTATTATTTATAGTTAAGGCATTAACATTGTGGAGGTCTAAAGACATTGTAATTTGTTTTTATCAAAGACTGTTTATTCCACTTTTTGTAACGGTATAGCCCTACCGGTTTCAAGGCCTTCACCTCATCATCAGAGGAGCACAAACATGACTGAATTATACTCGAACTGGTACCTTCATACACGCTTCTAACGGTAAATATTCGGGCTGGGGACTATAATTGGAGGGAGGGAGGAGACAACCTCAGCGAGCAGTGGCGATATTCTTGGAATATAATAGGTCAGTCAAAAAGTTTTGAAAGTGACATCTATGGAGCAGTAGAAAAACCAAAATTTCTACGCCATTTTAATATTTCATATTTTATAAGAACGTACTCAAAATTTCATTTCGATCTGTCAATTCATTCTTTGTTTACAAGCCATTTGAAGTTGACGTGTCAGTGTATTTTTTAACAATGGAAAAATCCGAATATCGTGCAGTGATTAAATTTTTTGTTTTGGAAGGTTTATCGGCTACTGAGATCCATGCAAAGATGGTGAAAGTATTAACGGAGTCTTCTCCTTCATTTCCAACCGTTCACCGATGGGTTTTGGAGTTTAAGCGTGGCTGTACAAGCGTTGAAGACGATCCACGCTCAGGACGTCCAAAAAGTGCATCAACACCAGAAATCATAGCAAAAATACAGGATATGGTTTTGGCTCTGATTATTATTGTGACCTTTTGGACCAGTTGGATGAAAAAAATTGTGAAAAAAGACCCGGTTTGCAGAAGAAAAAAATCATTTTTCATCAAGACAATGCACCTGCTCACACAGCTCAAAAAACCATCGCGAAAATCAGTGAATTGGGGTACGAATTGTTGCAGCATCCACCCTATTCGCCAGATTTAGCTCCCTCTGACTTCTGGCTGTTCTCACACCTCAAAAACTTCCTTTGTGGAAAGCATTTTTCATCAAACGAAGAGGTTATAGCCGTCGTAGAGGAGTATTTTGCAGGCCTTCCAGGAAGTCACTTCCGTGATGGGACACCAAAGTTGGAAGATCGTTGGACCAAGTGTATTGATCTTATGGGAGACTATACTGAGCAATAAAAGTGATTTCCCCCCAAAAAAAATGTATTTTCATTTCCGCTTTCAAAACTTTTTGTCTAACCAGTATGTGTTTGCCGGTGTTCTGGAATATATGTGTTTGTCGGCACTGACTTAGAAATCTCTAGGGCCTCTAATCTGTCCAATTTATTTCCGTTACTTCTGATATGTAAGAATTTGACATCATCGATAGAAAATGTATGGTTTTCACGGTGACAATGATTAGCCATTTCAGAATAAATTAAAGGATTCTTTAAGGCGGGTTTGTGTTCACGGAATCTCTTTTCAATTAATCTTCCTGCCTTTCCTACATAGAAATTATCAGTCAGCACATAAAAATTAATACACAGCACTGTTACTCAATATTCCATTTTTGCCTTTCCCGTTAAATAAGAGTTTCTGTAAATTAAAATACGTGGATAAAACTGGCTTTATGTGACTTGGAATTTTTTTAATAATTTCGTATACCATATGTTTTTTTATAATCAGGACTAGGCTCCATTTATGGATTTGCTTACAGGTGTCGTTAAAAATATTATCTTTTATGAGTTTCTTTTTTATTATATTTTTTAAAAGTGAACCAATGAGGTTTCTTGGGTAGCCATTATTTTAAGATTTTTTTTATGGTAATAAATTCCTTTTTGAAATTGTCGTCGGTTAAGGGGACACTGAGCAATACATCAAAGTTAGTACTTCATCACTGTTGCGGACGTCTATATATATTTTGAGGTGCATTGCCGCATGGTAGTGCTTTGGGGTTCCGTGGGAATGGTTGTCAGTTCGAACCCTGTGCTGTGCTACTCCTCTCAGATGACACAGGCATTTTTTTCCTTCTTATATTCGGGGGTATGAGGACACCTATGATTCCAGCCATGTATATTATAACAAAAAGAGAAAAATAACGGTGTTGCCGGTGAGTTTGCTGGTATGCAGTGGCTCACTCACTTAATAACAAACTCCACGGCAGCTGTTCGCTTTCCAATCGAATTATCGTTGGAATGGCGAGGTGACGATTAAATAGAGGCCCAGCAACGAACGAAAAAATGTATTTTAATGTTTTGTTTTATGAAGTGATGTTTCATTTTGAGAAGTGATGTTTTATTTTATGAAGTGATGTTTTATTTTGTGAAGTGATGTTTGATTACTTTGAAGTCATGTTACATACATTATTTGTACAACTCCTGCATTATAATAATGCATAGATTGGTCAATCAATATGGGTATTTTATGAATTTTGATTAACTTAGACCCCTTGCTGGGTTTATAATGTGCAGCCTCTCGAACAATAGGTTGTAGTACAATGTTTCTTAGAGCTCCACACGCCATCCGTATATCTTATACTAAGAGGTCATTCCACACTATGTGGTCAGAACGATAAAGGCTTTGATAATATCCCACCCTATTTTCCTGCCCCATCCAAGTTCACGGGTGGTAGTTAGCCTCAAACCAGGCTATAAGTATGGTGAGAGGGCTGATATAGAGCGATATATTGTGCTAAAAAATGTTATAATTTAAATAAATATTAATTGAAACTTGTTAATAAAACATGGTAGAAGTAACGTGGGAAACTAAAGGTAGAAAAATAATACACAAGGCGTAATATTTATTTTTTATTTCTTAAATGGACTGGTTTCGGTAGACCGTGTTCATCTTTAAGATCTGTTTATTATTCTTCTGGAAAAAAAAGTTAAATGTTAGTTTTACAAATTTAACGTTTGCGGAAGTATAATCTAGAGCTCCGTGGCATAATAAGTTAGATTTTTTATCTCTCAACCCGACAGTTGGAGGTTCGATTCCCTTTCTAATCCCTTTTTTAAAGGGTTTCCAACCTAGTTTTCTATTAAAACCACTTCAACATATTTCTGGTTGTTGGAAGAGATTGCTACATTACAATTTATCCATCGTTTACCGTAAACAAGAAAGATGTTTAAGTGGCCTTAAGTGAAAACCAAAATTGAATCCATTTAAAAAATAGGTTCAAGCGGGACTTGGACCCACACCTTCTGGTTAAGGAGACACGCATTTTACCAACTAGGCCACGGAGAACACTTCGTTTTTATTAATATTTTTTTATAAAAAGCAACAAGAATTTGTAATGCGCTATCTAAAAAACAAATTATCTTTAAGTGCGTTCTGGTAGGAATGTAATTTATTAGTAATATTGTGATAAAAAATTGCATAAACTAAAGGGCAAAACATTTGGGGTTGTAAAAAAATACATACATATAATTTAACTACATATTCTCAAGCATTCTCTGATGGTTAGGAAGTTATTAGAATTTCCCAGGCATCCCCCATAGACGAAACGTACACAAGTCCCCCTTCTGCGGTCATACGCCCATCTGTAGAAGAAAATATATTTTAGGAAATTTATAAACATTCCATAAACCGTTTCCCTGTCGAGGAAGATTGTGAAGACAGTGCCAGACTTTCATATTTTGAAACAAATATTTCCCCCTTCCTCATTCATATACAGCTCCTACGATTTCTCAGACTTTCTACGTTTCCTTCTTACAAATAATAATTCACTGGATCCAACCATACCTTCATTGGCCTTCCTCTAACGTTTCGTTGGTCTTTCTTCATTCACAAGTGTTTCAATCCTTGGAGTTGCAGGAACAATAACTTGTAGCAAAAGTTTGTGTGAACTTTTCAGTGCGGGATATTTCCTGCCCGGTATCCCAAAGCGGAGTTTTGCAGGGAGTGTCTAAGACTCAGCAGAGACACCTGACACGCATGGCAACTGATCAAATGCTCGCGTAAGAACATGTTTTGTTCAAATGTAATATGTTTATTTGGGTTCCATGACATACAATGGTATGCCGATTTCAATAAAGGCAAAAGGAGACCAAAAGTTAAGGCAGTGAATCAGATCTCAGTTGTTATTGCGACAGGAGTTTGAACACTTGGGTTTGCGGGAGGAATGACTTGTGGTTAAGGTTTGTGTGAACCCTCGAATGTGTCATGTGTTTGATGATTATGTGCGACACATTATGGGATGGACTTTTTGGTCTGTCTGGAGTGATGAAGATACTCCTTGGCCACGAGCAACGTGATCAAAGAATATGAAGACTCATCGAAGGAATATCTTCGTCAATCTGTTGGCGATTCTCATACATAAGGTGTCTAAAAATCAGTATTTAAAATCCATGATTAAAATTCCAAATTAAAAAATCAGATCTTAACTTTTTTTCTATCACGAATGCTCAAATTGGTGAACGTCTTGATCTTAACACTCAAAATGAAAACATAAAAGAATAAGCAACACCAATGATTGGTTTAGGTATTTAAGCGCATTCTCTTTCAATGGCTGTTCTCAAGCCTTTGGTTGGTACTGATATACATAGTACCACTTTATAAACTTTATTTTTGATGAGTAAAAATCACATTAAAAAAGTCACATACTGAGGTTTGGGGAGTGCGTTTTCACATTACGATGGTAGTGGGGAGGTGCACCATCTTTGCTGGAAATAAAACTCCTCCTCATACCTTAACTCATCGCAAATACATGGTTTGACAAATTGTTGCAGTATGTTCAAATAGACGTTACGGTCTGAAAGTATGCATGTTTTTTTGGTTCAGTACGAGTAAATATTTTACCTGGTTAAAAACGCTTTGCATGGTCCAGTATCGATTGGTTGTAGACACCTTCTTGGAATACCTGAAAAAAAAACAACTAGTATGAGGCAATATCCCATATCGAAGTTTTCTAAGCAAAAAGCAGTAAAATATGATTCATAAGCAATAAGACTGCAAGTACCTATGCGTTTGCTGGGTTTTTGCTTATGAATGGCATCTTACTGCTTTTTTGTTTATGAATCACGGCATTTTTAAGCAGCAATGAAAAACATGAAAGTACAGTTTTCTCAAAACTGAACTTTTGCCATTAGCTGCGTTTTTGCTAATGAGGGCAGTATAGCACTCAGTATATGATACTTGTGAGTAACTTGTCACACCACTGAAACGTTGGATATCTTGTGTAACTTGTTCTGCGTCGGAATGCTTCGGGGCTGAGGAAACTGCAACGCCATGTGTCATTTATTATTATTATTTTTTTCACTGCATACGGCCCTAAGCATCCTAAGTCCTGTTTTTTTTTTATAGACAGTAGAGAACGAATGTATTTATTTTTGTATTCACTCGCATTATTTAAATAGTATAGTAGATCGCCGATAACCGATATGAAAAATATAACTTACTACTAAAAGTAATTTTACAACACGGTTGATCCAACGCACTGATAATTCGGCGCTTCACTGTACTTGTATTTTGAAAAAAATATCAATTATAAATCAGTAAATAAATAAAGCATAAAAACAAACAAAGAAATGATATATTTAACTGCAACTCACCCTGTGCTTCGACAGCAAATAAATTCACCGATAAAAATACAGTTAAAAACGATATAATTAGAAAAGTATTGAATGACGCCATGTCTTTTTTAAGGCTGTGTTTTTTTTTTTCAGGATAAATAATCAAATACTCAAATCAAAAGTGATCTTTTTGTTTCTCCTTTGCAGTATGTACCTAACGATCTATTGAATACTTTAATACATATCTTATGATTCTTTTCAATTATATAGCTTTTAAATACAATCCAACTCACGACATGATAACAATTGATGTCTTCAGAAATTATCAAAATAATTAAAAACGTGTTCATTAAATATTTTTTTATCGAATATTCGTGGTCAAATGTAAATTGCAATTATTATACGTCGTGGTTTGTGCAGTGAACAGTGTAATCCCTCCATTAACGCGAATTAACTTTAAGATCGTTGATTGTATTTGGAACTATAAGAACGGAAAACTCTAGCAAAGGACAGACTCTAGAATCTAGAGCCCGCCGCTTCCTTAGGAGACATTATTATTCTACAATATTCGGGATTGATCTCGAACAACGCAAAAAATTTCAAGTGGTTAGTTTCAAATTTCAAATATAAACGGTAAATAATATCTTAAGACCGCACTTAATCAAAAGTAGCGAAAATTATAATACATAACAGTGTTTTGGTGCCCACCTTGATGTACCTATATGGAAAGGAAACTTAGATTTGGCATAGAAATGATAAAACTAAGATTACTGAGCTAAAGATAGGAAAGCTAAATAAAAATTATGGAGTGTCAATGTATGAAAGAAGGTGGAACAAAGACATTAGAAATGAATGCATAGATAAATTTGATGGTTTCAGTAAGATGAAGAAAGTAGCTTTAAGACTGTTAGGATTTGCAGAAGATCCATGTTACAGGACTAAGCGATTATGTAAAAGTGTAAGGTGTACTTGTTAGATATATTTATAGACCGAGGAGAATATGAACTAATTAATCGCGTAAATAAAGGGATTACTGTATCATTTAATTAGTTTTTCTATATTTATCTACCCCCTGTCACGCAACAGCAGTACGAGATCCAGGGCTGACTTCATGTGGCACCTTGAGAGGAACCTAGTCTGAGCACAAGAGCGCCGGTCTGGAATATTAAGACTCATCGTATCATTCCTCTCGTCTAAATAAATAAATAAAGGGTTATTGATAGCAACATATTATGTCCATATATAAATACTAGGCGTATCCAGAAAGTAAGTGTACTGAGGCTCTCACGACCGGATGGATTTTATTTTCGACATGTTGGCTACACTTCCGTGTAGCCTGACCCTTCCCCTCCGCAACAAGACCAGTTCGAGGTCAGTACGGTGAGAAGTGTCGACGCGACAACACGTTTCGTGAAAAATGTAAATCAAATAATGCCGGGCAAGAGTTTATGAGGCGCTCCAAACTCCATGGAGATGAATTTCTCCGCTCCATCGTTACTGGAGATGAAACTTGGGCTGCACACTACACGCCTGAAACCAAAAGGCAGTCTCAACAGTGGCGTCACACCTCTTCACCTTCCGCCAAAAAGTTCAAAACCACAATTTCAGCCAAGAAAATCATGGCATCCGTGTTTTGGGACTGTCAAGGCATAATTTTAATTGAATATATGCCTCAAGGGGAGACCATCAACTCTGCAAGATACTGTGAGACGCTAAAAAAATTGAAGAGCTCGATTCAGCACAAAAGGAGAGGCATGCTGACAAAGGGAGTCTGCCTGCTGCACGACAATGCCAGACCACACACGGCCAACGCCACGAAGGAACTGCTCGCCTCGTTTAAATGGGGTGTCCTGAACCATCCCGCGCATTCCCCTGACCTAGCACCTTCAGATTACTTTCTCTTTACCTCCCTGAAGCTGCACATGGGTGGAAAAAGGTTTTCAACCGACGAGGAGGTGAATGAGGAGGTGGAGAACTGGACGGAGGGGTTGGCGGGAAACTACTTCGAGGAAGGCATCAAAAAGTTGATACCCCGCTTCACTACCTGCATTGAGAGGAATGGCGACTATGTCGAAAAATAGCTTACATATGTACTACGGTAACCACGTAATTTTTTTGTTTAAATAAAAAAAATTGTAACCTACAAAAATTCAGTACACTTACTTTCTGGATATGCCTCGTACATTTCAAAATCATACATATCATATATCTCAATATATACTGCAGAAAATATATTTAAGAGAGAAGCTATGAAAAGATATGGACTCCTCTTATAACATATCTCTGGCCAGGATACATCACATCAATATAGGGTGAGCCCGGCCGCGAGGAACCAAATGTTCAGCCCACATCTCTGCACATGCAGACTGACAGAAACTGGTAGTTAAAACAGATTAACTGTTAGTTAAAAAAGAGAAAAGTTGAAAGAAGTTTTAGTTTTATCAAACTAAAATCACAAATGGAAAATGATGTCCATACATACCGACTACTAATGTTCATACATACAGGCTACTGACTTTTTAAGTAAAATCAAGAGGACACTTTAAGATGGTTTGGGCACGTGGAACGAGTAAATGAAGGATTGACTAAAAAAGGCAGTTCAAATGTGAGTGAAAGGCGTGATAAAAGAAGACGAAGAAAAATGTTTTTGGATCACTATAATGATATTTTTAAGGGAGAAAACGTAACAATTGAAAGAAATCGTAGGAGTTGTATGATTCGATATACTGACGTAGAATAGGTGAAATATATACGTAGCAATAGAGAAGTGTGGCGCTATCTCCTCTCTCCCTACCCCAATAGAGAACTAGCGTGACAGAGTGTACTATTTATTGTTCCTGGTTTGATAAATGCGATCAAGCAACCCTTAAATTTCAGCGCCCTAGTAAATCACGAGGACCATTTTCATCATATTAATTTGCTTATGCTCATTCCAATACCTTAAAGGCTTTTCCAAGATGACTTATGTAATTAATTTAGGCACCCTCTTAATTCTAAAAATTATATTTTTTACTGCAGCATCACATATAAGCACGAACCATAAACCGCCCCTGCTTAGGGTATTTTAAAACAACTCACTAACATAGATTTATAGTTGATGCTCATTTACGGAACATTAGTAGTGTCATATACAACGTATGTTAATCACTAGAAAAGTAATTCTTATATATAATATCATATAATACTTTAAGTAACATTCAAAGTTGGAAAAATATATAATCAGAACCTACTCACTTTCATTTGCATTCTAAACTAGTAATTTTCAGAACACTGTAATTTACATAAGCGTGTACGATTAAACTCTCAACTTCTCAGAATAGCTTTTATTACATCTACACTCTTAACAAGTGTTTCTCAGAAAAACTTAAATTACATATACTAGTTATTCTCTGACCAATTTAAATTGCATATACATATAAGAGTGTACTCTTAACAAGTGTTTCTCAGAACAGCTCAAATTACATATACTCGTATATATTCTTAACAAGCGATTTTTCAGAACACATTTAATTACATGCACACCCTTACCAAGGTTTTTTCAGTTCGTTTGTAACTACACCCACATTCTCAACTAGTAATTATCAGAATATCTGACATTGTTTCGAAATTCTAAATAAGTGTTTTTCAAAACTCTTTGAATTACAACTACACTCTTAACAAGTGCTTTTTAGAATACGTTCAAGTAAAACTACATTCCTAAAGAGTTGTTTGCAGAATTCATTAAATTAAACCAACACCTTTAACAAGTTATTCTCACCACATTTTAGTTACATCAACATTCTCAACAAATAATTCTTAGAACATATAATACTATATCGAAACATTTAACAAGTGATTCTCATGACATCTTAAATAACGTCTTTTCACAGCATGGTTTTAGTTACATCTCTATTCTTAACAAGGGATTCTTGTTTACAGTTGGAACTACAATAGCTAACGTCTGCCGTCTCTTTGCTGGTAAAACGATTGTCTACCATCCCGAGGGTTTCAAGTTTAATACCCGATATCACAATTTAATGTCTACTTAAGAATATCTGCTTGGCCTAGTTAATAAGACGTTTGTGTTCCACTCGGGAGATTTGAATTCAATTCCCGATGGTACTAAAAAGGGTAATAAAAAGCTATGCTCTTTGTTATATACGTCCCCTAATTTTAATATGTTGAAGGGAATACCATATTAATAAAATTACTAATTAATGTCATTTAAACATATTTATGGTTGGTCCAAAGAAATTTCAAATAAATCTCCATGATACATAGTTTACTACAGATATGATAAATAAAAAAATAGAACACTAGTTTGATAGAAGTATACAAATTCATGAGTGACTCGTACAGTCAAACTATAAAAAATGATTCTCAAAATACTCAAACAATAAACAAGTGATCTTTAGAAAATTCAAATTCGAGACACGTGATTCTCAGAACACGTATCAAATACACACCATTATCAATGTATTTGAATAGCTTGAGTTATATCCGTATTCTAGATAACAAAAGTTAAGAAAACTAGTCGTATGTTTTATTATTTTTTTATACAATAGAAAGGCTTCGTTGAAGAAAAGTCAAATTGCTTTCATCATTTCTTTGTTTTTACTTGCAAGTTTGTTTACTGGAATGGTGACCGGTAAGTTTAATATATTATATTAAAATGTGTATTCAAAATATGCATCCTCTATCGCTATGGATGAGTGACCCAGATACTAACTCGTAAAGGAGGTAATGTTTCTCAATCCACTTGTATTACGGGAGGGACCGCATTTGTGTTCTCGAATGGTAGGTACAGATACTCTGCTTTCTTTCAGCTCAGTCTCAATCCATTGCCCTCCAAGATTCCTCTCCACCTTTCCAGACTCTTTTGCAGGTCTTCATGTTTTTCCCTTATTAATACGATATCGTCTGCAAATAGTAGAATCTTTAGGAAGCTGTTCATGTCCTGGTTAGTTAAATCGTCCATGACTAAGATGAACAGTAGTGGACTGAGTACCGATCCTTGATGTACCCTCACCGTTATTAAAAATTCTGGTGAAGTTCCCGAAGTACACCTCACTTGCGTTTTCACGGTATCGTACATCTCCTGGAAGGCAAGTACATACTTTTTTGTTACACTACTATATGTGCTCTAAGTGCTGCCCAGATCAGGCTTCTAGGGACCATGTCAAATGCCTTTTCAAGATCGATGAAGACCATATGAAGGTCTTTCTTGGCATCACGGTGTTTTTTGACAAGGAGTTTAACGGTTTGAATGGCGTCTACTGTTGATTTTCCCGATACGAAGCCACACTGGTTGTCATGTATTTCCACCAAATTCCTGATTCTCGAGTTTATAATTCGTTCATAGACATATTTTCTGGTCCTACTGCTTTCCCTATTTTCATTTGACATATGGCCGACCCTACATCTGCAGGAGTCATTTCTACAATTGGGCCTTAACTTAAGCCTCTCAACCAATTTATTTATGTTATATTTTATAGTACAGTGTACCATATGGCAGATTTATTGACAAGTGGAAATTTCTTTCAACCAACCATTCAATTGAGTTTCAAAAATTTAAGTTTATGCAATCCACCCATCTAGGATGATTTGTGTCACAAAATTTAAGGCATTATGCAATTATATGAGCCAATAAAATGAAACCAATTTTCTAAAAGTTCAACTCTTAGACAATTTCGAGTTTCAACTGATTATGTTTCAAAAATGTAACAATCGATCTATAAGTGGAAAAGTTCTTCGAAGACATAAGAAACGCAACAATCATTGGACGCGGTAAAGATATGGCTTTTTGGAAAACAGATCTGTATCGCAAAAAAACTAAAAAATACACGGTCTATGGTTTCATCATCCAGACCACACTCGTAGCCGGGATTCTTCACAAAACCCATTCGGCAAAGGTGACTATCTTCGGTAGACCGTGTATATACAATATTTAAGATCTATGTATATTCCTTCTGAAAATATATTTATCGTATACAAAGTTATTTTGTCAATTCTTTATATAATCGTATAGATCCCGCTGGAACCCAGTTTATAAATGCCTTCCAGTACGGTTTTCACTTAAAGCCTCTTTAACATCTTCCTTGTTGGTTGGAAGAGATTGTCAAATAGTAATACGCCGGCCAGGTTGTACTGTATACAACGAAAATGTAATACAGTGCAATATTTGCACAGTATATATTTTTATTTGATTTTTCCAAAGTAAAGTTTATTGATGAGTTTAAGTGTAACAGATTGAAATATATAACATTTCGCAAACAATAACAAGACTGATTTGTCATGATCTTCTTCTTCCACCACCTTCTTCTTATATGTGAAAAGTATATATGATTTGTCAGTCATGGTTCCACGTGCCCAAACCATTTGTCAGTCAGTCAGCCGAACCAGATGTTTTATTTATTTTGAAGTGATGTTATATAAATTATTTGTACGACTCCAGCATTATAAGAATGCACAGATTGGTCAATCAATATGGGTATTGTATGAACTTTCTATTAACTTTGACCACTTGCTGGGTTTATAACTTGCAGCCTCTCAAACAAAAGGTTGTCGTACAGTGTTTCTTAAAGCTGCACACGCCATTCATATATCTTATACTTAGAGACCGACCATTCCGCACCACATGGCCAACTACGATAAAGGCTCTATCATTGTATCCCACCCTATTTTCCTGCCCCGTAAATTTAACGGGCGGTAGTTAGCCTATCTCAAACCAGGCTATAAGTATGGTGAGAGGGCTGATATAGACCGATATATTGTGCAAAAATATGTTATAATTTAAATTTATATTAATTGTAACTTGTTAATAAAACATGGTAGAAGTAACTTGGGAAACTAAAGGTAGAAAATAATACACAAGCCATAACATTTAATATTTATTTCTTAAATAGACCGGTTTCGGTAGACCGTGTTCATCTTTAAGATCTGTTTTATATTCTTCTGAAAAAAAAAAGAAAAGTTAGTTTGGTAATTTTACAAATATAACGTTTACGGAAGTACAATCCTCGAGCTCCGTGGCATAATTAGTTAGATTTTTTATCTCTCAACCCGACAGCCTAGTTTTCTATTAAAACCACTTCAACATATTTCTGGTTGTTGGAAAAGATTGCACCATTACAATTTAACCTTCGTATACCGTAAACAAGAAAGATGTTTAAGTGGCCTTAAGTGAAAACCAAAATGGAT
Organism: Odontocerum albicorne; assembly: GCA_949825065.1. Lineage (NCBI taxonomy): Eukaryota > Metazoa > Arthropoda > Insecta > Trichoptera > Odontoceridae > Odontocerum > Odontocerum albicorne. The sequence continues at coordinate 10,169,471 of OX463867.1, forward strand.
TCCATTTAAAAATAGGTTCAAGCGGGACTTGTACCCGCAACTTCTGGCTTAGGAGACACGCGTCTTACCAACTAGGCCATGGAGAAAACTTCGTTTTTGTTAATAGTTTATTATAAAAAGCAATAAAAATATGTATAGCGCTTTCTAAAAGAACAAATTGTCTTTTAGTGCGCTCTGTAAGGAATGTAATTTATTAATAATAAGTAGTTCCACAAAGTTATGGCCGAAACCTTTGGTGAGAAAAAAAATACATACATTTACGTTAAAAACATATTCTCGAGCATTCCCTGAGGCTTAGGAAGTTATTAGAATTCCCCTGGCATCCCCCATAGACGAAACGTACACAGGTCCTCCTTCTGCTGTCATACGCCCATCTGTAGAAGCAGAATATATACAATATTTTAGGAAATTTACAAACATTCCACACACCGTTTCCCTGTCGAGGAAGATTGTGAAGACAGAGTGCCAGACTTTCATATTTTGACACATATATTTCCCCCCTTCCACATTCATATACAGCTCCTACGATTTCTCAGACTTTCTACGTTTCCTTCTTACAAAATATCATTCACTTGATCCAACCATACCTTCATTGGTCTTCCTCTTACGTTTCGTTAGTCTTATTTCTTTCACAAGAGTTTCAATCCTTTGACTTGCAGGAAGAATGACTTGTAGCAAAAGTTTGTGTGAACTTTTCAGTGTGGGGTGTTTCCTGCCCGGTATGCCAAAGCGGAGTTTTTCAGGGAGTGTCGCATCCTAAACGTAACGAACTTACACTTCAAGTCCATTATCTAGGGACTATAATCAAGAAAAAAAAAGAAAATGCAGACCTAGTAGAGACACATGACACGCATAGCAACTAATCAAATGCTCGCTATCCTTGGAGTAAGAATGCTCAAATTGGTGGCCGTCTTAATATTAGGTCCTTACATATGAAATTGGCGTTTTGCCGTACTGGCAACTTTGATCTCAAATATCTTCTCTTTGGTTAGGAATTCCAAATTAAAATTTATACAGCTATTTACTCAAGTATTTGTGTTTCGAAAATTATAATTCATTTGTTTTTTCCTCAATTGTTTTTTTTCTTTGCGTCACTCAGTTTACAGAATGGAAAACTTGAAATATCGCGTTATTTACGAGTACGAGTTCCACCGTGGCACCAGTGCTGCAGAAACGGCTCGAAGGATTAATGATGTGTATGGCGACGGTGCCGCAACAGAAAACACAGTGCGTTTTTGGTTCCAACGTTTTCGTTCTGGAAATTTCGGAGAGATTGGGTAGGCCGGAGACCAAAGTTGATAATGAAGAATTGAAGGCTATTGTGGAAGCGGATCCATCGCAAACCACGTCCGAGTTAGCTGCAGGCTGCGGTATTAGTGATAAAACTGTTTTAATCCACTTGAAGCAAATTGGGAAGGTGAAAAAGCTTGAAAGGTGGGTACCTCACGAATTGAGTGAAGCAAATCAACAAACGCGCGTTGACTGCTGCGTTGCATTACTCAACCGGCACAATAATGAAGAGATTTTGAATCGAATCATTACCTGTGATGAAAAGTGGATCCTGTATGATAATCGGAAGCGCTCATCGCAATGGCTGAACCCTGCCGAACCAGCCAAACCATGCCCCAAGCGAAAATTGACTCCAAAAAAGTTACTTGTGAGCGTTTGGTGGACTAGTGCTGGTGTCGTTTACTACAGCTTTCTTAAATCTGGCCAGACGATTACGGCAGATGTCTATTGTCAGCAACTGCAAACCATGATGAAAAAGCTAGCTGCTAAACAACCGAGGCTGGTTAATCGCTCTAGGCCACTGCTGCTTCATGATAACGCTAGACCACACACTGCACAACAGACGGCTACCAAATTAGAAGAGCTTCAATTGGAATGTCTAAGACATCCACCGTACTCTCCGGACCTTGCCCCAACAGATTACTATTTTTTTCGAAATTTGGATAACTTCTTGCAAGGGAAAAAATTCAACTCAGGGATGGGGCAGTCCAAACCGACTTCAGTGATTTTATTGATTCCCGTCCGAATGGTTTTTTTAGTAAAGGGATCGATGAACTACCTATGAGATGGCAAAAGTGCATAGATAGCAATGGTGCATACTTTGATTAAATAAATATATTATATTAAAAAAAAATCAACTTTATGTTCCTCCCAAACAAAACGCCAATTTCATATGTAAGGACCTAATATTAATACTCAAAGTGATAGCATGGAAGAGTAAACAACATCAATGATTAGTTTTGATATTTAATCGCATTCTCTAATCGGCTGTTCTCAAGTCATTGGTTGGTACTGAAATACATAGCACCACTTTATAAACTTTATATTTGATGAGTAAAAATCACATTTAAAAGTCACGTACTGAGGTTTGGGGAGTGCGGTCTCACATCACGATGGTAGTGGGGAGGTGCACCATCTTGCAGGAAATAAAAGGCCTCCTCATCCCCACACTCTTCACGAATGCATGGTTTGATAAATTCTTGCAGCATGTTCAAGTAGACGTTACAGTCTGATAGTGTGTATATGTTTTTTTTGGGCAGTACGAGTAAATATTTTACCTGATTATAGATGCTGCGCATGGTCCTCTCACAATTGGTTGTAGACATCTTAATATAACACCTGTAAAAACAACTTTTCATTTTTTATATTATCACTTATTGTAGCCGCTGAAAAATCACGGGGTATAAATTGACAAGCCAAGCTGGAAGGTTGAAAAGTTTAAACTGCCGAAAAACTTAAAAGAACGAAAGTTGAGGGAACTGATGTCCGGGTCAAAATTATACTGTAATTATGAAAACATGTATCCTTACATATAGACGTAAGTACCACTGATTTTTATTGCTATATTTTTATTAACAAGCAGCATGAACGCTTTTTACATACATTTTAAGTTAACTGTTATATGTTCATGTAGAGAACGTATGGGACCACTAGAACAGAACATCTGGGTTTCTGAGTAGGAACTTGTGCAGTCAGAGTTTTAACTGGTTCAATGTTACGAGTATACTGCCCTCATAAGCAAAAACGCAGCTAATGAGAAAAAATCAGAACTTTAACTAAGTAGGGGGCAATATCCCATATCAAATTCTGAACCATAACCCATAAAAAATACAGAAAACCATTTATTTCAATATAAAAATCGACATAATGTCTTCTTTCTGTGTCGGAATGCTTCGGGGTTAAGGAAACTGCAGTGCCATGTGTAATTTATTTTATTATTTTTTATAATTTTTTTTACACTGCATACGGCCCTAGGCATTCTTAGTCCTGTTGTTTTGTGTACAGCAGAGAACGAATGTACTTCTTTCTGTATTCACTCGCACAATTTTAATAATATAGTAGAGCGCCGATAAGAGGGGGTAAAGGTATGAAAAATATAACTTACTACTTAAAATAATTATACAACACGGTTAATCCAACGCACGATAATTGAGCCTTGGATAATCGGCGCTTCACTGTACTTGTATTTTGAAAAAATGTCAATTATAAATCAATAAATAAATAAACCAAAAACAACTAAATAATTGATATATTTAACTACAACTCACCCTCTGCTTCACCAGCAAATAAATTCACTGATAAAAATAAAGTTAAAAACGATATCATAAGAAAAGTATTGGATGACGCCATGTCTTTTTTAAGGCTGTGTTTTTTTTTTCAAGATAAATAATCAAATACTCAAACCAAAAGTGATCTTTTTATTTCACCTTTGCAGTATGTACCTAACGATCTATTGAATACTTTAATATATAACTAATGATTCTATTCAATTATATATAGCTTTTAAATACAATCCAACTCACGACATGATAACAATTGATGTCTTCAGAAATTATCAAAATAATTAAAAACGTGTTCATTAAATATTTTTTTATCGAATATTCGTGGTCAAATGTAAATTGCAATTATTATATGTCGTGGTTTGTGCAGTGAACAGTGTAATCCCTCCATTAATGCGAATTCACTTTAAGGTCGTTAATTATGTTTGGAACTATAAGAATGGAAAACTCTAGCAATGGACAGACTCTAGAATCTAGAGCCCGCCGCTTCCTTAAGAAACAGCATTATTCTACAATATTCTGGATTGATCTCGAATAATGCGAACAATTTAAAGTTGTTAGTTTTAAATTTAAAATATAAAGATAAATAATATATAAAGTCCGCACTAAATCAAAAGTAGCAAAAATTATAATATATAACAGTGTTTTGGTGCCCACCTTGATGTACCTACATACAACAGAAGGGAAACTTAGATTTGGCATAGAAATGATATAACTAAGATTACTGAGCTGGATATGGTAAGCAAAACAAAAATTATGGAGTGTCAATGTATGAAGGAAGGCGAAACAAAGACATCAGAAATGAATGCATAAATAAAATTGATGGTTTCAGTAAGATGAAGAAAGTAGCTTTAAGACTGTTTGGATGTGCAGAAGATCCATGTTACAGGACTAAGCGATTATTAAAACAACTCACTATAACTTCACTAACATAGATTTATAGTTGATGCTCATTTACGGAACATTAGTAGTGTCATATACAACGTATCTTGATCTCTAAAAAAGTAATTCTTATATATAATATCATATAATACTTTAAGTCACATTCAAAGTTGGAAAAATATATAATCAGAACCTACTCACTTTCATTTGCATTCTAAACTAGTCATTTTCAGAACACTGTAATTTACATAAGCGTGTACGATTAAACTCTCAACTTCTCAGAATAAAGCTTTTATTACATCTACACTCTTAACAAGTGTTTCTCCGAAAAACTTAAATTACATATACTAGTTATTCTCTAAACAATTTAAATTGCATATACATATAAGAGTGTACTCTTAACAAGTGTTTCTCAGAACAGCTCAAATTACATATACTCGTTTATATTCTTAACAAGCGATTTTTCAGAACACATTTAATTACATGCACACCCTTACCAAGGTTTTTTCAGTCCGTTTTTAACTACACCCACATTCTCAACTAGTAATTATCAGAATATCTGACATTGTGTCGAAATTCTAAATAATTGTTTTTCAGAACTCTTTGAATTGCAACTACACTCTTAACAAGTGCTTTTTAGAATACGTTCAAGTAAAACTACATTCCTAAAGAGTTGTTTGCAGAATTCATTAAATTAAACCAACACCTTTAACAAGTTATTCTCAGCACATTTTAGTTACATCAACATTCTCAACAAATAATTCTTAGAACATATAATACTATATCGAAACCCTTAACAAGTGATTCTCATGACATCTTAAATAACGTCTTTTCTCAGCATGGTTTTAGTTACATCTCTATTCTTAACAAGGGATTCTTGTTTACAGTTGATACTACAATAGCTAACGTCTGCCGTCTCTTTGATTAAAACGATTGTCTACCATCCCGAGGGTTTCAAGCAGGGCTGTGGAGTCGGAAAAAAAAACACGACTCCGACTCCGATTCCTATATTTGCCAACAACACGACTCCGACTCCACAACTCCGACACCACGACTCCGACTCCAAACTCCGACTCCACAACTCCGACTCAAAAAAGCTCAATTTTATCAGGTTGTTTCCTACCTTTGCATATAGCCATTTTTTCATGTTATAGGGATAAAAATAAAACAAGATCAAACTTTAATAATTATTTATTAGAATTTAATAGAATTTATTCTTAAAAACAACATTGCTTCTATTAAATCTGTATTCGTAGAGGCTCTCAAATCAGAATTGAGAATTTTAAGAGCGGAAAATAACCGCTCTACGGATACTTGGGTTGGTGGTAATGCTGTAACGATCAATGCTGAATCTTTTACGATTTCTAGATACCGCTGTATTGCCATTTCAACATTTTACTTATAAGTTCGGTCAATTTTTTCCATTATTTTCAATGCATCATAAAATTCAATTTTAAATTTTGAAATAGAGTCTCCTTCATCTATATTGGGACTGTGATTCAAACGAGGACGTTTTAGTTTATCTTGTTCATTGAGATATTTTTCAAAATCGTCTTCAGATTCAGAGGTGTCGGATGAAGATGATGATACTTCGTGTACGCTGCCTGCTGTCGTCTCTTTTTCTAGTCAAAGGCCTTTCATACGAACGGTTAATTCAAACAGAGCGTTTTTAGCTCTATTTATTTGTTCTTCCGTCAATATGGATCGAACCATGGGGTTAACATAGATCCCAGCCAACAGAATTTTAGAAAAAAGGAGACAAACACATTTTCGTAGACTTGATGCATTAAATGGATCTCGGTGATTCACCATATCGGCGCGACTTGCGCCTGCAAGTTTAATATTCGTGCACAATACACATTCATTATAATAATTTAAAAAAATGTATTTTAAATTTTAACGAAAAAGTAGTCGGAGTCGCTCGTTTTTTACGACTCCTACTCCGAATCCGACTCTGGCCCAAACACCGCGACTCCGCGACTCCGACTCCAACTCCGACTCCGACTCCACAGCCCTGGTTTCAAGTTTAATACCCGATATCACCATTTAATGTCTACTTAAGAATATCTGCTTGGCCTTGTTAATAAGACGGTTGTCTTCCTCTCGAGAGATTTGAATTGAATTCCCGATGGTACTAAAAAGGATAATAAAAAGCTATGCTCTTTGTTATATACGTCCCCTAATTTGAATATGTTGAGGGGAATACCATATTAATAAAATTACTAGTCAATATCATTTAAACATATTTATGGTTGGTCGAAATAAATTTCCAGATTTCAAATAAATCTCCATGATACATAGTTTACTACAGATATGATAAATAAAAAAATAGGACACTAGTTTGATAGAAGTATACATATTCATGAGTGACTCGCAGAACAATCAAACTATAAAAAATGATTCTCAAAACACTCAACCAATAAACAAGTGATCTTTAGAAAATTCAAATTCGAGACACGTGATTCTCAGAACACGTATCAAAGACACACTATTATCAATGTATTTGAATAGCTTGAGTTATATCCGTATTCTAGATAACAAAAGTTAAGAAAACTAGTCGTATGTTTTATTATTTTTTTATACAATAGAAAGGCTTCGTTGAAGAAAAGTCAAATTGCTTTCATCATTTCTTTGTTTTTACTTGCAAGTTTGTTTACTGGAATGGTGACCGGTAAGTTTAATATATTATATTAAAATGTGTATTCAAAATATGCATCCTCTATCGCTATGGATGAGTGACCCAGATACTAACTCGTAAAGGAGGTAATGTTTCTCAATCCACTTGTATTACGGGAGGGACCGCATTTGTGTTCTCGAATGGTAGGTACAGATACTCTGCTTTCTTTCAGCTCAGTCTCAATCCATTGCCCTCCAAGATTCCTCTCCACCTTTCCAGACTCTTTTGCAGGTCTTCATGTTTTTCCCTTATTAATACGATATCGTCTGCAAATAGTAGAATCTTTAGGAAGCTGTTCATGTCCTGGTTAGTTAAATCGTCCATGACTAAGATGAACAGTAGTGGACTGAGTACCGATCCTTGATGTACCCTCACCGTTATTAAAAATTCTGGTGAAGTTCCCGAAGTACACCTCACTTGCGTTTTCACGGTATCGTACATCTCCTGGAAGGCAAGTACATACTTTTTTGTTACACTACTATATGTGCTCTAAGTGCTGTCCAGATCAGGCTTCTAGGGACCATGTCAAATGCCTTTTCAAGATCGATGAAGACCATATGAAGGTCTTTCTTGGCATCACGGTGTTTTTTGACAAGGAGTTTAACGGTTTGAATGGCGTCTACTGTTGATTTTCCCGATACGAAGCCACACTGGTTGTCATGTATTTCCACCAAATTCCTGATTCTCGAGTTTATAATTCGTTCATAGACATATTTTCTGGTCCTACTGCTTTCCCTGTTTTCATTTGACATATGGCCGACCCTACATCTGCAGGAGTCATTTCTACAATTGGCCCTTAACTTAAGCCTCTCAACCAATTTATTTATGTTATATTTTATAAAACAGTGTACCACATGGCAGATTTATTGTCAAGTGGAAATTTCTTTCAACCAACCATTCAATTGATTTTCAAAAATTTAAGTTTATGCAATCCACCCATCTAGGATGATTTGTGCCAGAAGTTCAACTCTTAGACAATTTAAAGTTTCAACTGATTAAGTTTCAAAAATGTAACAATCGATCTATAAGTGGAAAAGTTCCACGAAGAAAGAAGAAACGCAACAATCATTGGACGCGGTAAAGATATGGCTTTTTGGAAAACAGATCTGTATCGCAAAAAAACTAAAAAATACACGGTCTATGGTTTCATCATCCAGCAAACACTCGTAGCCGGGATTCTTCACAAAACCCATTCGGCAAAGGGGACTAGCTTCGGTAGACCTTGTATATACAATATTTAAGATCTATGTATATTCCTTCTGAAAATATATTTATCGTATACAAAGTTATTTTGTCAATTCTTTATATAATCGTATAGATCCCGCTGGAACCCAGTTTATAAATGCCTTCCAGTACGGTTTTCACTTAAAGCCTCTTTAACATCTTCCTTGTTGGTTGGAAGAGATTGTCAAATGGTAATACGCCGGCCAGGTTGTACTGTATACAACGAAAATGTAATACAGTGCAATATATGCTCAGTATATATTTTTATTTGATTTTTCCAAAGTAAAGTTTATTGATGAGTTTAAGTGTAACAGATTGAAATATATAACATTTCGCAAACAATAACAAGACTGATTTGTCATGATCTTCTTCTTCCACCACCTTCTTCTTATATGTGCAAAGTATATATGATTTGTCAGTCATGGTTCCACGTGCCCAAACCATTTGTCAGTCAGTGAGCCAAACCAGATGTTTTATTTATTTTGAAGTGATGTTATATAAATTATTTGTACGACTCCAGCATTATAAGAATGCACAGATTGGTCAATCAATATGGGTATTGTATGAACTTTCTATTAACTTTGACCACTTGCTGGGTTTATAACTTGCAGCCTCTCAAACAAAAGGTTGTCGTACAGTGTTTCTTAAAGCTGCACACGCCATTCATATATCTTATACTTAAAGACCAACCATTCCGCACCACATGGCCAGCTACGATAAAGGCTCTATCATTGTATTCCACCCTATTTTCCTGCCCCGTAAATTTCACGGGTGGTAGTTAGCCTATCTCAAACCAGGCTATAAGTATGGTGAGAGGGCTGATATATACCGATATATTGTGCAAAAATATATTATACAATAATTTAAATATATATTTTATGTAACTTGTTAATAAAACATGGTAGAAGTAACGTGGAAAACTAAGGGTAGAAAATAAAACACAAACCATAACATTTATTATTTATTTCTTAAAAGGACCGGTTTCGGTAGACCATGTTCATCTTTAAATTATGTTTATTACTCGTATTCTTCTGAAAAAAAAAAGAAAAGTTAGTTTGGTAATTTGACAAATGTAACGTTTGCGGAATTACAGTCCAATGGCATAATTGGTTACTTTTACTCTCTCAACCCGACAGTTGCTGGTTCGATTCTCTTTGTAGCCCATTTTTTGAAAGGATTACCAACCTAGTTTTCTATTTCAACCACTTCAACATATTTCTGCTTGTTGGTAGAGTTGGTTTACATAAACTCATCAATATGGTCTCCTCATTACACCGCCCATGCACAAACTTTAATATGGTCTCCTCATTACACCGCCCATGCACAAACTTTAATATGGTCTCCTCATTACACCGCCCATGCACAAACTTTAATATGGTCTCCTCATTACACCGCCCATGCACAAACTTTAATATGGTCTCCTCATTACACCGCCCATGCACAAACTTCAATATGGTCTCCTCATTACACCGCCCATGCACAAACTTTAATATGGTCTCCTCATTACACCGCCCATGCACAAACTTTAATATGGTCTCCTCATTACACCGCCCATGCACAAACTTTAGAACGTGTACAAAACCAATTTGTAAGATTCATACATTTATATTTTCTGGAATATATACACAACATATAATGAACTTAAATATACATATAATTATTAAATAATTTTAAAACAAATGACTTATTTATTATTACTACTGCTTTTTGTATCTTCATGTTAGTTTAAGATAAAGTTTTGTATCTTTTGTCAATAATTTCAAGTACTCTATAACCTGTCACATGTTCATTTGTATATAAAGACAATTAATTAATTAATTAAATAAAATTATTAAATAAAAAAATGATAAATACAAATATTTCTGGTTGCAACATTACAATTTATCCATCGCATACCGTAAACCAGAGAGATGTTTAAGTGGCCTTAAGTGTAAACCTAAATGGAATCCATTTAAAAAAAAAATTGGTTCAAGCGGGACTTGGACACACAGCCTCCGGCTTAGAAGACACGCGTCTTACCAACTAGGCCACGGAGGACACAACATTTTTTAAATAATTTATTATAAAACGCAAGAACAATTTGTATAGCGCTATCTAGAAAACAAATTATGTTTAAATGCGCTCTGGTAGGAATGTAATTTATTGGTAATAAGTAGTTCCACAAAGTTAAGGCCGAAACCTTTGGTGATAAAAAAAATACATACCAATACGTTAATCACATATTCTGGAGCATTCCCTGAGGCTTAGGAAGTTATTAGAATTCCCCTGGCATCCCCCATAGACGAAACGTACACAGGTCCTCCTTCTGCGGTCATACGCCCATCTGTAGAAGCAGAATATATATTTTAGGAAATTTACAAACATTCCGCACACCGTTTCCCTGTCGAGGAAGATTGTGAAGACAGAGTGCCAGACAGAGTAGTATATTTCCCCCCTTCCACATTCATATACAGCTCCTACGATTTCCCAGACTTTCTACGTTTCCTTCATACAAAATATCATTCACTTGATCCAACCATACCTTCATTGGCCTTCCTCTTACGTTTTGTTGGTCTTTCTTCATTCACAAGTGTTTCAATCCTTGGACTTGCAGGAAGAATAACTTGTAGCAAAAGTTTGTGTGAACTTTTCAGTGTGGGGTGTTTCCTACCCGGTATCCCAAAGCGGAGTTTTGCAGGGAGTGTCGAATACTCAGCATTGACACATGACACGCATGGTAACTGATCAATTCTCGCTATTCTTGGAGTAAGAACATGTTTTGTCCAAATGCAATATGTTTATTTGGCTTCCATGACATACAATGGGGTGCCGAATTCAATAAAGGCAAAAGGAGACCAAAAGTTAAAGCAGTGAATCAGATCGTGGTTGTTATTGCGACAGGAGTTTGAACACTCGGGCTTGCAGGAGTAATAACTTGTAGTTAAGGTTTGTGTGAACTCTCGAGTGTGTCATGTGTTTGATGATTATGTGCGGCACATTATGGGATGGACTTTATGATCTGTCTGGAGTAATGAAGATACTCCATGGCCACGAGCAAAGTGATCAAAGAATAGGAAAACTCATCGATGGAATATCTTCGTCAATCTGTTGGCGATTCTCATACATAAGGTGTCTAAAAAATCAGTATTTATTAAGATCTAAGATTAAACTCCAAATTAAAAAAATCAGATCTTAAATTTTTTACTATCACGAATGCTCAAATTGGTGACCGTCTTGATCTTAATACTCAAAATGATAGCATGGAAGAGTAAGCAACACCAATGATTGGTTTAGGTATTTAAGCGCGTTCTCTTTCAATGGCTGTTCTCAAGCCTTTGGTTGGTACTGATATACATAGTAACACTTTATAAACTTTATTTTTGATGAGTAAAAATCACATTAAAAAAGTCACGTACTGAGGTTTGGGGAGCGCGGTTTCACATTACGATGGTAGTGGGGAGGTGCACCATCTTTGCTGGAAATAAAACTCCTCCTCATACCTTAACTCATCGCAAATACATGGTTTGACAAATTGTTGCAGCATGTTCAAGTAGACGTTACGGTCTGAATGTATGTATGTTTTTTTGGTTCAGTACGAGTAAATATTTTACCTGGTTAAAAACGCTTGGCATGGTCCACTATCGATTGGTTGTAGACACCTTCTTGCAATACCTGTAAAAAACTAATAAGTATGAGGCAATATCCCATATCGAATTCTGAATCATAATCCATAAAAAAATACAGAAAACCGTTTATTTCAATACAAAAATCGACATAATGTCTTCTTTAATTTTACAAAATGCTAGGTTTTCTAAGCAAAAAGCAGTAAAATGTGATTCATAAGCAATAAGACTGCAAGTGCCTATGCGTTTGCTGGGTTTTTGCTTATGAATGACATTTTACTGCTTTTTTGTTTATAAATCACGGCATTTTTAAGCAGCAATGAAAAACATGAAAGTACAGTTTTCTCAAAACTGAACTTTTGCCATTAGCTGCGTTTTTGCTAATGAGAGCAGTATAGCACTCAGTATATGATACTTGTGATTAACTTGTCACACCACTGAAACGTTAGATATCTTGTATAACTTGTTCTGCGTCGGAATGCTTCGGGGCTGAGGAAACTGCAACGCCATGTGTCATTTATTTTATTATTTTTTTTCACTGCATACGGCCCTAAGCATCCATTTTGTTTATAGACAGTAGAGAATCAATGTATTAATTTTTGTATTCACTCGCATTATTTAAATAGTATAGTAGATCACCAAAAACCGATATGAAAAATATAACTTACAACTAAAAATAATTGTACAACACGGTTGATCCAACGCACTGATAATTCGGCGCTTCACTGTACTTGTATTTTGAAAAAAATGTCAATTATAAATCAGTAAATAAATAAAGCATAAAAACAAACAAAGAAATGATATCTTTAACTGCAACTCACCCTGTGCTTCGACAGCCAATAAATTCACCGATAAAAATAAAGTTAAAAACGATATCATAAGAAAAGTATTGAATGACGCCATGTCTTTTTTAAGGCTGTGTTTTTTTTTTTCAAGATAAATAATCAAATACTCAAACCAAAAGTGATCTTTTTGTTTCTCCTTTGCAGTATGTACCTAACGATCTATTGAATACTTTAATGTATAACTAATGATTATTTTCCATTATATAGCTTTTAAATACAATCCAACTCACGACATGATAACAATTGATGTCTTCAGAAATTATCAAAATAATTAAAAACGTGTTCATTAAATATTTTTTTATCGAATATTCGTGGTCAAATGTAAATTGCAATTATTATATGTCGTGGTTTGTGCAGTGAACAGTGTAATCCCTCCATTAACGCGAATTAACTTTAAGATTGTTGATTGTATTTGGAACTATAAGAAAGGAAAACTCTAGCAATGGACAGACTCTAGAATCTAGAGTCCGCCGCTTCCTTAAGAGACATCATTATTCTACAATATTCTGGATTGATCTCGAACAATTCGAACAATTTAAAGTTGTTTGGTTTAAATTTAAAATATAAACGGTAAATAATATCTTAAGACCGCACTAAATCAAAATTAGCAAAAATTATAATATATAACAGTGTTTTGGTGCCCACCTTGATGTACCTATATACAATAGAAGGGAAACTTAGATTTGGCATAGAAATGATATAACTAAGATTACTGAGCTGGATATGGTAAGCTAAACAAAAATTATGGAGTGTCAATGTATGAAGGAAGGCGAAACAAAGACATCAGAAATGAATGCATAGATAAAATTGATAGTTTCAGTAAGATGAAGAAAGTAGCTTTAAGACTGTTTGGATGTGCAGAAGATCCATGTTACAGGACTAAGCAATTATGTACAAATGTAAGGTGTACTTGTTAGAGATATTAATAGACCGAGGAGAATATGAACTAATTACTCGCGTAAATAAAGGGATTACTGTATCATTTCATTAGTTTTTCTATATTTATCTACCCCCTGTCACGCAACAGCAGTACGAGATCCAGGGCCGACTTCATGTTGCACCTTGAGAGGACCCTAGTCTGGGCACAAGTGCGTCGGTCTGGAATATTTAGAGACATCGTGTCATTCCTCTCGTCTTAATAAATAAGTATAGGTTTATTGATAGCAACACATGATGTACATACATAAATACATTCCTCTCGTCTTAATAAATAAGTATAGGTTTATTGATAGCAACACATGATGTACATACATAAATACATTCCTCTCGTCTTAATAAATAAGTATAGGTTTATTGATAGCAACACATGATGTACATACATAAATACATTCCTCTCGTCTTAATAAATAAGTATAGGTTTATTGATAGCAACACATGATGTACATACATAAATACATTCCTCTCGTCTTAATAAATAAGTATAGGTTTATTGATAGCAACACATGATGTACATACATAAATACATTCCTCTCGTCTTAATAAATAAGTATAGGTTTATTGATAGCAACACATGATGTACATACATAAATACATTCCTCTCGTCTTAATAAATAAGTATAGGTTTATTGATAGCAACACATGATGTACATACATAAATACATTCCTCTCGTCTTAATAAATAAGTATAGGTTTATTGATAGCAACACATGATGTACATACATAAATACATTCCTCTCGTCTTAATAAATAAGTATAGGTTTATTGATAGCAACACATGATGTACATACATAAATGCATTCCAACATCGCACATATATCTCAATATAGTATATACTGCAAAAAATACATTTGAGATAAAAGCTATGGAAAGGCCTGGACTCATCTCATAACATCTCCCCGCCCGGGATACATCCCGTCAATATAGGGTGAGCCCGGCCGCGAGAACACCAGATGTTTCTCAGCCCTTATCTTTGTACATATAGACTAAGAGGAAAAAACGAAAATTAATAAATGATAGAAAAAATAAAAAAGTAAACTCTCAAATACCAACTTAGATTAACTGTTAGTGAAAAAGAGAAAAGTTTCAAGAAGTCTTAATTTTATCAAATTAAAATTACAAATGGAAAATGATGTCCATACATACAGACTACTGATGTTTGGGCACGTGGAACGAGTAAATGAAGGATTGACAAATAAAGGCAGTTTAATGTGAGTGGAAGGCGTGGTAAAAGAAGACGAAGAAAAATGTTTTCAGATCAAGATAATGATATTTTTAAAGGAGAAAACTAAGATTAATGAGAGATGTATGATTCGATGAGTGGACGTAGAAGAAGTGAAATATATGTGTAGCAATAGAAAAGTGTGGCGCTATATCCTCTCTCCCTACCCCAATAGAGAACTAGCGTGACGGTGTGTACTATTTATTGTTCCTGGTTTGATAAATGCGATCGACCGACCTTTGAATTTCAGCGCCTAAGTAAATCACGAGGACCATTTTCATCATATTAATTTGCCTTATGCTCATTCCAATACCTTAAAGGCTTTTTCAAGATGACTTATGTAATTAATTTAGGCACCCTCTTAATTCTACAAATTATATTTTTTACTGCAGCATCACGTTTAAGCACGAACCATACATAAACCGCCCCTGCTAAGGGTATTTTAAAACAACTCACTATAATTTCACTAACATAGATTTATAGTTGATGCTCATTTACGGAACATTAGTAGTGTCATATACAACGTATGTTAATCACTAGAAAAGTAATTCTAATGTATCATATAATACTTTAAGTAACATTCAAAGTTGAAAAAATATATAATCAGAACCTACTCACTTTCATTTGCATTCTAAACTAGTCATTTTCACAACACGTTAATTTACATAATCATGTACGAATACACTCTCAACTTCTCAGAATAGCTTTAAGTACATCTGCTCTCTTAACAAGTGTTTCTCAGAAAAACTTAAATTACATATACTAGTTATTCTCTGAACAATTTAAATTGCACATACATACTCGTATAAGAGTGTACTCTTTACAAGTGTTTCTCAGAACAGCTTAAATTACATATACTCGTATATACTCTTAACAAGCGATTTTTCAGAAAACATTTAATTTCATACAAACCCTTACCAAGGTTTTTTCAATTCGTTTCTAACTACACCCACATTCTCAACTTGTGATAATCAGAATATCTTACATTGTGTCGAAATTCTAAATAATTGTTTTTCAGAACTCTTTAAATTACAACTACACTCTTAACAAGTGCTTTTTAGAATACGTTCAAGTATAACTATAGTACATTCTTAAAGAGTTGTTTGCAGAATTCATTAAATTAAATCAACGCCCTTAACAAGTTATTCTCAGTACATTTTAGTAACATCAACATTCTCAACAAATAATTCTTAGAACATCTAATACAATATCTAAACCCTTAACAAATGATTCTTACGACATCTTAAATAACGTATTTTCACAGCATGGTTTTAGTTACATCTGTATTCTTAACAAGGGATTCTTGTTTACAGTTGGAACAACAATAGCTAACGATTGTCTACCATCCCAAAAGTTCCAAGTTTAATACCCGACATCACAATTTAATGTCTACTTAAGAATATCTGCTTGGCCTAGTTAATAAGACGGTTGTCTTCCACTCGAGAGATTGAATTCAATTCCCAATGGAACTAAAAAGGATAATAAAAAGCTATGCTCTTTGTTATATACACACCATTATCAATGCATTTGAATAACTTGAGTTATATCCATATTCTAGATAAAAAAAGTTAAGAAAACTAGTCATATGTTTTATTATTTATTTTATAGAATGGCTTCGTTGAAGAAAATTCCAATTGCTTTTATCATTTCTTTGTTTTTACTTGCGAGTTTGTTTACTGGAATGGTGACCGGTAAGTTAAATATATTTTATTTAATAATATGTATTAGGTTGGTGTGTAATTAACGATTGTTTTACTTGTGTCCCTCAAATTTGTCATTTTATTTATTTTTTTACTAATATATTCCTTACTAGGTATAGGTAGTAAAAATATCGTGCAAAACTGCCTTCACATTTGTCATATCATGCTTTATCACTTCAAAAAAGGATGGACTGCATCGCAGTCATTTCTAGAAATTCAAATTTCACATATTTGCCATTTCACCAATAGGAGTAGCCATTTACTATAGTCTTGAAGTGGATTAATTATACTAGAGCGGTGCCACCAAAAGGTTGAATTTAATTTGAAAAAGGCTGAATTTGATTTGCAAAATAGTGAATTGAAGTGCAAAAAGTCCAAACCTGTAGAAAATATGTTTGTACTGTGTGATATCTTGTGTTTTGTATTGATACGAGTATAAACTTTTATTGTTATAGGGTGTTTAAATGTGTGAAATCAGCTGTACATTGTAAGAAAATACAATATAATTTTTGTGTTTTTTGTGTTATCAAAAATCGGAAAGAAGTATCGATTTATTTTTTCATGCTAAATATCCTCAGTGAGATACAGGCAAAGCCTAGTTTACTGGGGATACGACAAATGAAAGGCAACAAACCCAGATCCATTAAAATTATATGTCTAAATCAAATAACCTGTTGTTTTTTCTCAAATTGTGTATGTTTCTTGTCATATGTAATAATAATAATAAAAATAATAATTAATATTAGGTTACCAAAAAAAGTTCGTTCTGTATTTGGTAAATTTTGCTGCAAGCTCTCGTTGTATCTTGCAGATTCCAAGTCTCAATGGGTAACATATAACCTTTGAACCAAGTTAAAATTCAAATTTAAATTTGTAATTAGATTAAGAAAATGTTTGTCTTATAGATAACTTTATTAAATACAAAACAAAGATACATTTACGAACTCGGGCTATGCAAGTCACAACAGGATACAAGTCGCTGCAGCAAGCTTTAGTGAAAACCGCGGGAACTTCATTTTGATTTTAAAATTAAATAAATAAATAAAATGATGTATTTTTGTTCAGGTAGCGATGATATTTGCGATCTTCCGATTGTTAAAGGACCCTGTCGAGCCCGTTTAAGAAGGTAATTTCTTAATAATTAGCAAATGCTTAAAAGTTGAGCGCTCTTGGAACAACAGGTGATAAAATTTAAGTTATTTCTACTCCAACTCCACAGGAATTCAGTAGACTCGATTAACCCGAGTTGGTAGGTTAATTTTTCATATTTACTTTTCGGAACATGGTGCTTCACAGACTTTGCAACATTCCTGTTATTCCAAATAATTTATGTTAGTTCAAGTCAGGGCTGTCGAGTCGGAATCAGAAGTTGGAGTCGTGCTGTCTGTTGGATTTTTGTTGAGTCGGAATCAGAGTCAAAGTCGGGAGACGCTATTCTAAATTCGATTCCGACTTCAAATAATTAACATATTTAAAACTTATTCAATACATAAATTACATAACGAAATATGTACCATCTATTATAGAACAAATAGCTTGAACTATGATGAGGAATCCCAGTAGATATTATTTAAAAAAAACTACATTTAAGTAGATTAATAAATACATTCATGTTTGTTGACAGTACTGTCTGTCCAATGGGAAAGGTGACTGATTTTATTTTCGCGTAACTACTTGCACCATCTGTAGAAAATATATATAAGTAAGCTTGCACAACCTTTCGACTATCTTTCGTAAAAGTTTCAAAGCGCTGGCATTGCTGGTTCATTCGTAATGGTGTTACAATTGACCGTACCTTCTGAGTCTCGGTCGGAAACTCTAGAGGTCTGAAATCGTGCCAAATGATTTCCTTTCATCATCAATATCAATTTCGAGAATGTACAAAATTTGCAATTTCTATAACTAGGTTCGTCTTAATACTAATTTGTGTTTAATGCTTGACAGGTGGGCCTTTGATGCTGAGCAGAACGATTGCGTCATGTTTTTCTATGGAGGCTGCAGAGGAAACGAAAATAACTTCGTTAATAAAGACGCCTGCTTGGACGTCTGTGAAGGTAAGGTGACATGAATGCCATCCCTGTTGTCATGAAATTTTGTATTTATTTTTATCATGTTCCCAATCACCTAAATACAAATATCTTCAACATAAAATTACGTTTCACGACATTACAAAACATCACACGTCATTTCATATTGAATGTCACGAAATTATTCAACATTGCCTTATATTTCATGTCTTGACAGGATACCGTACGTCATTTCATCGCAGCTCCTACTTTTTTTCACTCTTTTCCTTTTGTTTTCTTCAAAATTTACAATTGATCTTCTTCTTCCTCTTCTTTTAGGCCTGTTATGGTCCTGCATCATCGTTTTTCTATTGTGACGTCGACTTCCAGCTGTCTTTCCATCTTTTGGGAGGTCGTCCTGGAGGTTGCTCGGAGGATACTGTCCCTGGCCATTGTTAATGCTATTGGTTCTACCATTCTGGATACATGTTCATTGCAAAACCTTCTTCTCTGTCGTCCCCATCTGACAATATCTTCAACTTCGCACATCCTTCGGATTTCTGTGTTTCGTACTCTATCACGAAGGGTTTTGCCAGCGATACTCCTGAGTACCTTCATTTCGTTGGTTGGAAGGAGATTTTTGGTTCTGACAGTGTCAGCTCTGGACTCTATGCTGTATGTCATTATGGGGTGGGCATAGGTCTTGTATATCCTCACTTTTCTTTGGATGTTCATATACTTGTTTGTCCAACTATCCAACTTTACTATTCTGGAGGTGCATGGTCGCGCCGTAACGCACTGAACTTCCATGCAGAGGTCACCAGTTTGAACCCCGCGCTGTACTACTCCCCTCGAATGATACAGAATTTTTGACCCATACCAATGAATTATCCTATTTCTGTTCTTTCAAAAAGAGGAAAAAACGCATACTGATGTGCTCTGATCGTCTCACTTCGGTGTGCCATCGGATCCAGTACAGGGGTGGGGCCAGTGAGTTTACTGGTGTGCAACAAATCACTCACTTAAAGAAAAGAAAAACTCCATGGTACATTATCGCTTTCCAATTGAATTGACGTTTGAACGGCGAAAGGGTCCTCATATGTGAGGCCCGGCAACGACGACGTCATTTCATATAAAATTGGTTAATTTTGTTCTATATTCCACGTCATCGTATATAATTTCTAATTCAATTTCGAGAAAGTGCTCACTATTGTCATATATTCTAAGTCATCGTACATCATTTCATATTCAATTTCACGAAATTAGGCAGTATTGCACAATATTCCACGTCATTGTACATCATTTTATATTCAATTTCATGAAATAATTCAATATTGCCCTATTTTTCCCGTAATCGTACATCATTTCATATTCAATTTCATGAAATTGTTGAATATTGTCCTATATTTCACATTGCCGTACATCGTTTCATGGTAAATTTTACGAAATTACTCAATATTGCCCTATGTTCCACATCAGCGTACATGATTTCATATTCGATTTCACGAAATTAGTCAATATTTTCCAATATTCCACGTCATCGTACAACATTTCATACTCAATTTCATGAAATAACTCAATATTGCCCTATATATTATCCGTCATCGTATATCATTTTATATTCAATTTCATGAAATTGTTCAATATTGCCCTATATTCTACATCATCGTACATCGTTTCATATTAAATTTTACGAAATTACTCAATATCGCCCTATGTTCCACATCAGCGTACATAATTTCATATTCAATTTTACGAAATTAGTCAATATTGCCCTATATTCCACGTCATCGTACATCATTTCATATTCAATTTCATGAAATAACTCAATATTGCCCTATATTTCACGTCATTGTTCATCGTTTCATATTCAATTTCACGAAATCGTTCAATATTGCCCTATATTCCACATCATCGTACATCGTTTCATATTCAATTTTACGAAGTTACTCAATATTTTTTTCAGGAAAAATCACCACGTCCGACGACGTCGTCATCCGGACTCTCCTGTAATTTTTATAATTAAAACTCTAATATTTATGTACATGCATTCAATATTATGCTAATTATGCGAATCTATTATAATATTTAATTACAGGCATTCAAAATTATGTCACATTATTTATTCACACGGATTCAAAATTATTACTAATATTTATTAACATCCACTCAAATTTATGCATATTATATATTTATTGACATGCATTCAAAATATTACAAATCCAGTATTGATATACAAGAATTTAAAATGATGTCCCAATACTTATTTACTTGATTTCAAAATTATGCCGATAATTTATTAACATGCATTCAAAATAGTGCCCCAATATTTGTCAACATGCATTCAAAGTTATGCCAACTATGCGAATCCAATATTTAATTACAGTTATTCAAAACTATATCAATCCATTATTATTTACACCCATTTAAAATAATTTCCAATATCTTTTAACTTTTTATCAAAGTTATGACAATTAAATATTTATTGACATGCATTCAAAATTATGTCGGTATACGCCAATCCAATATTCATTAAAATGCATTCAAAATAATGTCCCAATATTTTTTGCATTCAAAATTGTGCAATTATGCCAATTCAATATTTGCAGCTCATTTTCACCTGACGAAGAAGGCGGAGATATTTGAAACCGGTTGTTAACTTAAACAAAATAATAGTGAATGCAAAATAAAGTGTTTTATTTATATTATTAAAAATTTATACAAATCCGCTATTTATACAGTTTATTTAGAATCGATCGAGTCTCAACTTGCAGTGAATATTTAATGCTCTGCTATGGATGAGAAAAATAAATAATTAAGCCAATTGTCACGGGGGATAAAACTTTGGTTTTGTACCACGATACTCTATTGAAAAATAATTAAATGAAGTGGCGCCGTCTGGGAGCCCCACGATCAAAAAAAGTCCAAGGTAACACAAGCTCAAAAAATATTGAGTTCGTCAGGGAATCCCATTAATTTACTTCAAAGACAAAGACATTACGGCTACTGGTAAATATTATTCGTCATTAATGTACAAATTGAATGATGTCATAAAATAAAAACGACGTGAAAAGCTGTCACAAGGCGTGAGATTATTGCACGACAATTCAGCAATGCACACTTCTGTTGCTGCAAAGGCTGTCATTCGACACTGAGATTTCCAAAAATTGAATCACCCACTCTTTAGCGCCAACCTAGCCTATCTTCCACAGTTGATGTCCAATTTGCTTTGAAATTAATAAAAATAACGTAAGTGATTTCCTCAGTGTTACACTATATTGAGATCAAAATTTAAGTATATTTTTAGTGACGCTGAAAAATTAATTAATCATTATAAAAAATGTATTGAATAAAAGGTTGGATACATTGAAATTATTTAAGTGTCATTCTATCGCCTTTTTATATCACTGGATCGAAACTTTTGGACTTTACTACGTTATCATCCAGGCGTGTACCTCATGACTGAGCATCGTGACTCCCACTATGACTAGGGGACCGACGGTTTTTTTAAGAGGTCTGCGGCCGAAAACAGTTTGGAAACTCTTGCTCTAGAGTGTCGTTTTTCCACGCCTCTAATGACCACGAACCTCTCCAAACTGTCTCCTTGGCCACGAGCAATGTGCCCAAAGAACCGGAGGACTCGTCGAAGGCACATTGTCGACAATCTGTCGGTGATTCACAGTTCTTCGGGAATCGAGGCGTTAGATCGCCTTGCTGTCCATGGAACTAGTTACACTCTTCTCCAGTTTTTTTACGTTTAAGCTGAAGTATGCATCGTTCATTGGGCATTTAAAGAAAATTCCTTACTGAGGCCAAAATTGCTACAATTTAAAACTTTGATCTTTGTGTCAAATACACATTCTACATAACACAGATATTAAATACTTATCTAAGGATTTATGATAATATTTAAACAAGGAATACATTGCAATGTCTTAAAAGTATTTTTCCTTTATATAATTGTTTTTCTAGACTGGCAATTATAACCAATCAAAAAAAAGTTATAAATCGTACATTTTTTTTCGACTATTTATTTTACTGACAATAATTGCCAGGTGCAGCATCACCATGCAGAATTCAGTTAATTTAAGAATGATTTTTTTTCGCCTTTCCTGGGAATATAAACGGATTTTTTGACACCTACTTTGTTCTAATTTGATGATCTTCGTTCTAATTTCAAAGACATATGGTGAACTTTTTTTTTGAGACAATTTCTTTTAATGACAATATAGTAATTGACAGGCAACTATTGTGCAGGCTCTCGCTAATTTATCATTTCTTTGAAATGTTAACTTAATTTTTTGACACTATTTCATTCTAATTTGATGGCGACCCCTGTGACCTATTTACAAAAACACCGGTCTATCAACCTAGTGATTTCAAGTTTTATTTCAGCCGGTATCCCGTTTTTTTTATTATTTTTCAATTAAGCATCTCAACCAATTTATTTATGTTATGCTTTATATTGTAGTATTGTAAAATGTACCATATGGCACATTTATTGACAAATGGAAATTTCTTTTAACCAACCAATCAATTGATTTTCCAAAATTTAAGTTAAAGTTGGATTTATATTTTTGATGCAGAGAAAAAAAACACACGATACCAAAATACATAAAACAACAAAAAACTTATTTAACAAGATCATCGATGGCCTGAAGAAACAAAGAGAAGTTACAAAAAACGATGATGAAAGACCAATAAAAACACGCTTTGTTACTGAAGGGAGATGTAATGTTTTTAATTTTCCTTGTATGATGCGTGTTTTATATCAACTGATAGCTGATTCCAATGTCTAACAGCATGGACAATAAATGATGATGTAAAAAATATAAAGTGGTGAACTGGAACACATAAAATTATTGTGTGTTGTTTATGGTACTAGGAGGAAACAGAATTAGAAGCGGGGGAGAGGATGCATTTAATTTTATGTATTATCTATATATTTACTAGTAGCTAATTCCAACGTCTAACAGCATGGGCAGTGAACGACGATGTGTAAAATATAGAGCGGTGAACTGGAACACGTAAAATTATTCTTTGTTGTTTATGGTACTGTAACGATGGTCGTTATCAATGTAGTGTGTGTCCTATTAGAACGTGCTGATGATTTTGATATCGACATCGCTATCTTCGTTTTAGTCGATCTGCGTTACTTCTCGTTCAGAGTCATCAATATAGCGGATTGCTTATCTCTATAAGTCATGATGATCTTGATTTGTATTCAATAAATATAGACTCAGGAATGCGGATATAAAACGATAAGTGGACAGCGGGTAAAATAAATAACAAGTCTTGACAGTTGAATGAATGACAATAATAATATGTTTATTTCTCGGCGCGCGGACAATTTATACCAATGAGTGAATACATTCGCGATACATATCTGCCTTGCTCTAGCGCATGAATTGGCGGTAGGTTAATTATTTGTATTTGGAGATGGCTAGCCAATTCGCAGACACTGTAAATAGTAAATATTGTTGTTGTTCATAGCGTGTGACAATCCTTGAATTCTTCATCGATCGTTGACCCTGTATGTTTACTATCTGACAATAATAAATTTAATTTAATTGTGTTTAACAATTCACTTATTATTTTGACAATTATTTATTGACTAGGTAGGTATCCTACAGTACTATGAGAGAAAAAAGAGTTAGAAGCGGAGAAGTGGATGCATTTAATTTGATGTATACGTTTAGTTAAATATAATTTATACGTAGGTATAACAACAAGGAACTTAAGAGCAGTTTGCTGAACACCTAATAACACATGACCACTCGTTTTCATACACAATAAACACAAAAATACTTCACATGTCACGCAATAGAAAGTCAAAATTATAAAAAACGAAAGAGAAGTTATAAAAAACGATGATGAAAGACCAAGAAAAACACGCTTTGTTACTGAAGGGAGATGCAATGTTTTAAATTTTGTTTGTATGGTGCGTGTTTTATATCAACTGGTAGCTGATTCCAATGTCTAACAGCATGGGCAGTAAATGATGTTGTAAAAAATATAAAGCGGTGAACTGGAACAAATAAAATTATCGTGTGTTATTTATGGTACAAAGAGGGAAGAGATAGAAGCGGAGAAGAGGATACAGAAGAAGAAATATAATTTATACTTAGGTATGACAACAAGGAACTCCAGAACACATTAGAGCAGTCTGCTGAACACCTAATAACACATGGCCACTCGTTTTCATACCCAATAAACACAAAAATACTACACATGTCACACAATAGAGAGCCAAGGAAACCATTGAAATACATAAGGCAAACAAACAGTATAAAAATATCATAAATAATCAATTATATTTATCCTCTTCTCCGCTTCTAACTCTATTCTCCTCTAGTACCATAAACAACAAATAGCATTTACTATATTATATCGTGAACAACACACATCATGGTGTTATTAATATATACTTCAATGTCTTGACAACTCACCTGATGATGCCACAGCAAGTGTTGAAAAGCGTTGTGATTTGCAATAAATAAAGTGGAATAAAACAAAATAACCGTGTTTTATTTTTATATTAATTATGGAGTTACACAAAGTGACAACTTTTTTAAAAAAGGCAACCCACCCAAACTAGGATGAACAAAATTAAAGTCATTGTGCAATTATATGAGTCAATATGATAAAGACCAATTTTAAAAAGTTACAACTCTTAGACAATTTAAAGTTTCAACTGATTAAGTTTCAAAAATGTAACAATCGATCTGTAAGTGGAAAAGTTGCACGAAGAAAGAAGAAACATTCATTGAACGCGGTAAAGTTACGGCTTTTTGTAAATCAGGTATGTATCACAAAAAAACTGAAAAATACATGGTCTATAGTTTTATCATCCAGACCACACTCGCAGCCGGGATTCTTCACAATACCCATTATGTAAAGGTTACTAGACACCACGCAGTGGCCTGTCCGTAAACGACACATGACTGATACTTCCATCTTGTTCAATCTTATTTTATTAAACCACGGTATCAAATATATAGATTATTGGTTTGATCTAGAGCCTTTAATTAGATCTAGAGCCTTTAATTAGACCAGAAATAGCCCATCGGTGCCAAGTATCATGTTTACCAAGGTATCAATCAATCAGTCCCTTTACCAAGGTATCAACACATTCATTACCACCAGTGATACCAATATGTGAAGGGATCCAAGCTAGAAGCACATATATATTCTTTGACATCAATTGGAATAACTTGGCATTGATCGAGCAAATAATATCTTTTTATGAGTTACTCAAACAATTACCTGAAATTTAGGAAGACAATATTTTTGGGAGGTTTTATCAAATGGAGCAAAACGCATTCTAAGTAAGAGCGTCCTAGAAAAAGTTGCTCTCTAAACGGCGCTATATGCCATAATTTATTATTTTTTAAGTGAAACTTCTATTGGCGCGGTATTCTATTGGCGCAAATTGGTCTGAACGTCACGAAAAGTGAAACGGTGTATTATATTATTATTATTTAATTATTATTAAATATTTTATTTATTAATAAATTATTATTAATTAATTTAATATTAATATATATTTATTATTAATAATATTTAATTTTATTTTAATATTATTAAGTGTACTATATTATTATTAAAATTATTATTTATTATTAAAATTATTATTATTTAAAATTAAAAATTAATATTTTTAACTATATATTATTTTTATATTAATATGTTTAACATTCATTAATTTTATTTTTTATTAAATTATTTTATATTATTTTATTTTATATTTATTTTAATTTATTTAATATTTAATTTACTTTAAACATCATTATATTATACTATTAATTAATTATATTTTAATTAATTATTATATCATAATTAATTAAAATATAATTAATTAATAGTATAATATAATAATGTAATCAATAATATAATAAAACAAACATAATAATAAATAAATAATTATTTAAAAATAACTAAGTTAATTATTAATAATAACATAAAAATATTAATATATTTAATATAAAAGATATAAATTTAATATTATTAATGTACCTACTATATTATTATTATTTATTATTAAAATTATTATTATAAATAAAAAAAAATAAAAAAAATATTTAATTAATAGAGATATTATTGAATTAAATCCCACATTACCATTTTTTATTTAATTAAGAAAGAGTTTCTTGAATTAAATTCCACATAACCATTTCCTAATCCTAAAAAAAATCGTTATTGAATGGGAAAAAAACAATGCATAAAATCAACTCTTCCTAGGAGCTAAGAAGTTTCACTTCTACCGCGCGAGAGTCGCACGCATCTGTTTTTTTTAATTATTATGATTCAGTAGTATTAGACGTAAGCTTGTTTGCTTACGCTCTCTCTCTCTCTCGTCATCGTCGTTGCTGGGCCTCGTAGTCGAGGATTCCCTCGCTATTCCATCGTCAATTCAGTTGGAAAGCGAAACTGTGTCGTGGAGTTTGTTTTTGTAAATGAGTGAACCGTTGCACACTAGCAAACTCACTGGCCACACCGCTGTACTGGATCCGATGGCACACCGAAGTGAGACCATCGGAACACAGTGGCATGTTTTTTCCCCTCTTTTTTGAGAGAATAGATATGATCGAAGTCAAAGGTATCATTATACACCCGAATGCTAGGTGGAAAAACTACCTGTATCATTCGAGGGGAGTAGCACAGCGTGGGGTTCGAACTGACGACATTCCGCACGGAAGTCCAGTGCGTTATCGCCAGGCCACGCACCTCATATCATTCTCTAAACGACACATGACATACACTTCTATCTTTTTCATTCTTATTATATGAAACCATGGTTACCAACTGTCTAATTTATTATCTAAAACAAGAGTTCCCAACTTTTGTCAGCCGCAGAGACCTTTACCAAAAACTTTTAAAACCGTCCCTAGTCATTTACTTTACTTACTCAAATTAATAAGTTTGTACAGTACTCGATATTAAATATTTCACTTGACATCAAACTTTTCATTTTAATCACTTCTAATTGGACCTTCAGTCGATCTCGGAGTGGACTGGGGAGCATGGCTTACCCATAAATCCTAAGAAGTCTCAAGCGATCCTCATTGGCAGCCCTCAGCTTCTCGGTAAATTCAACACTGACTTACTCCCTACAATATTACTTGATGGCTCTATTATACCATTACATAAAACTGTTAAAAACCTAGGAGTGCTAATACTCGTAGATAACTCTCTCTCATGGCGAGATCAAATAAATGAGGTAAGCCGAAGGATCTTCTTCAGCATTCATTCCCTTAAAGTGTTGCAAAGATTCCTACCAACTAAAACCAAAATTTTACTCGTACAATCTCTGCTCTTTCCGATTCTGGACTATGCGGACGTATGTTACAGAGGAACAGCAGGACAAATTACAGCGTCTTCAAAATGTGTGCCTAAGGTTCATTTTCAACCTACGTAAGTACGATCATATAACTTCATACCAGAAAGCATTGAACTGGTTGAATGTTAGAAATAGACGCCATTCACATACTGTCTCTATTGTTTAATATCCTTAACTGTCCCGCCGCACCCTCTTATCTCGCCGAAAATTTTCAGCGTCTTTCCAATCATGGATTAGCGCTACGCTCAAACAGAGATTGTTTATTGGCCTTTCCAGTTCACCACTCCTCTTTCTTTACGTCGTCCTTGACTGTCCATGCAGTGAGACTCTGGAATCAGTTACAAACCAATATAAGACTCACTCCGTCCTTGGCATGCTTTATTTATTTATTTATTTATTTATTTAACACTTTTATTGCAATACAATCTGGCGGGCTTATTGCCAGGCGGCAATCTCTTCCAACCAACCAGACAAAAGTAAATGAAGCAAGTTACGTGGTCGCATAAATCATTCAAATGACTATCCATCCCCACGAAATCCATAAACATATACGTGAGAACATGCCCACAAACCCCACAAAGACGGACAATCACCCGAACACTATTTTTCATATAAAGTGAGATATCATCAATCAAAAGGAAAGGAAAGGATGGTGGAGAGGAAAGGAAAAGAAAAATCAGGAATGAAACACGTTATTTTACTGACTAGAAATTAAGAGTTTTTTCAGTCGCTTCTTAAAGCATGCCAAGGACGGAGCGAGTCTTATATTGGTTTGTAACTGATTCCAGAGTCTCACTGCATGGACAGTAAAGGACGACGTGAAAAAAGAAGAGCGGTGAACTGGAAAGGCCAATAAACAATCTCTGTTTGAGCGTAGCGCTAATCCATGATTGGAAAGACGCTGAAAATTTTCGGCGAGATAAGAGGGTGCGGCGGGACAGTTAAGGATATTATACAATAGAGACAGTATGTGAATTTGGCGTCTATTTCTAACATTCAACCAGTTCAATGCCTTCTGGTATGAAGTTATATGATCGTACTTTCGTAGGTTGAAAATAAATCTTAGGCACACATTTTGAAGACGCTGTAATTTGTCCAGCTGTTAAGAAGCGGCTGAAAAAACTCTTAATTTCTAGTCAGTAAAATAACGTGTTTCATTCCTGATTTTTTTTCCTTTCCTCTCCACCATCCCTTCCTTTCCTTTTTATTGATGATATCTCACTTTATATGAAAAATAATGTTCGGGTGATTGCCCGTCTTTGTGGGGTCCGTAGACATGTGCTCACGTATATGTTTATAGATTTCGTGGGGATGGATAGTCATTTGAATGATTTATGCGACCACGTAACTTGCTTCATTTACTTTTGTCTGGTTTGTTGGAAGAGATTGCCGCTTGGCAATAAGCTCTCCAGATCGCATTTACAATAAAAGTGTTAAATAAAAATAAATAAATAATTAAGGATTGAAAAACATAAAAGGACTACGGATTATGCATTGCATTATCTTATGCAATATTTAATGTTGAAATCTGCGCTGACGAAAATTAAACCAAAAAAAATACGAGCAGAGTTTTATTTAATTTTTGACATTTATAAAATAAATATGTAAATTCAAAATAAGTACAAATATTAACAAATATTCTTAATTAAGAACCTATTGGAATCATATATATTTTGAAGTAACAAACAAATAGCAGTAGTAAGGGAGTCTATTTTTGCTGGCGTCGACCCCTAAATTTGGTTATTGAAACTATCGACCCCTAAAAAAATCAAATCGAAACCAGGGGGTCGACATCGACCACTTTGGGAACTATTGATCTAAACGCTTCCTTTACTTATAGATACTTTAAAACTTTCATTCTTAAATCAACCAGAGATTACTGTTTTAAAAACCACACACTTGGTATCGCGATAAAAGGAGGTGATAATAGGTTGGCTGGTCACTTATTGCTTCAGCTTTACGGCTTCACACTAAATTTAATGGTATAATCGATATTTATAAAACCGTGTATATTTTATAATAAATAAAATGGCTCTACTGAATGCATCTAAACTTGTTTCTCTGTTTTGTGTCGTTTTATTGCTGAACATGTTTGTCGACGTGGCATACGGTAAGAAAGAACTATTAATTTATTTCAATTAATAAAACTTCTTTAATTAATTTAATAAAAGCCATAGCTTTACCGCGTTCAATGAATGTAGCGTTTCTTTTTTCTCAGTACAACTTTTGTTATTGGATCATATTTTAAAAGAACATTTTCATTTAAATTATGATCCGATCAATATATACTATATTCTCATATTATAAAAGCGATCATCTGGTCTGAATGACAAAACTATAGACCATGTATTATATTTTTCGTTTGTCCTTTGCGAGACAGATTTAATTAACTAAAATTCATATATTTACCGCGTCCAATAAATGTTGCGTTTCTATTTCCTTCGTAGAGCTTTCGTGCAGGATCATATTTTTAAAGAACATTTTTGTTTAAATTATGATCCAATCAATATATATATTCTCATATTATAAAAGCGATCATCTGGTCTGAATGACAAAACTATAGACCATGTATTATAGTTTTCGTTTGCCCTTTGCGAGACAGGTTTAATTTACTAAAATTCATATCTTTACCGCATCCAATAAATGTTGCGTTTCTGTTTCCTTCGTAAAACTTTCTTACAGGACCATATTTTTAAAGAACACTTTCATTTAAATTATGATTCAATCAATATATATTCTCATATTATAAAAGCGATCATCTGGTCTGAATGTCAAAACTATAGACCATGTATTATATTTTTCGTTTGTCCTTTGCGAGACAGGTTTAATTTACTAAAATTCATATCTTTACCGCATCCAATAAATGTTGCGTTTCTGTTTCCTTCGTAAAACTTTCTTACAGGACCATATTTTTAAAGAACACTTTCATTTAAATTATGATCCAATCAATATATATTCTCATATTATAAAAGCGATCCTCTGGTCTGAATGTCAAAACTATAGACCATGTATTATATTTTTCGTTTGTCCTTTGCGAGACAGGTTTAATTTACTAAAATTCATATCTTTACCGCATCCAATAAATGTTGCGTTTCTGTTTCCTTCGTAAAACTTTCTTACAGGACCATATTTTTAAAGAACACTTTCATTTAAATTATGATCCAATCAATATATATTCTCATATTATAAAAGCGATCATCTGGTCTGAATGTCAAAACTATAGACCATGTATTATATTTTTCGTTTGTCCTTTGCGAGACAGGTTTAATTTACTAAAATTCATATCTTTACCGCATCCAATAAATGTTGCGTTTCTGTTTCCTTCGTAAAACTTTCGTACAGGGCCATTTTTTTAAAGAACACTTTCATTTAAATTATGATCCAATCAATAATATTCTCATAGTATAAAAGCGATCATCTGGTCTGGATGATAAACTTATAGACCATATATTTTTCGGTTGTCCTTTGCGAGACAGGTTTAATTTACTAAAATTCATATCTTTATCGCCTTTAATATAGGTATGTTGCGTTTCTGTTTCTTTCGTAGAACTTTCGTACAGGATCATATTTTTAAACAACATTTTCATTTAAATTATGATCCAATATATATATCCTCATATTATAAAAGCGATCATCTGGTCTGGATGATAAAACTATAGATCATGTATTATATTTTTCGGTTATTCTTTGCGAGACAAATTTGATTTACTAAAAGCCATATCTTCACCGCGTCCAATGAATGTTGCGTTTCTTCTCTCTTCGAGGAACTTTTCCACTTATAGATCGATTATTAAATTTTTTAAGCTTAATCAGTTGAAACCTTACATTATCTAGAATTGTATTTTTTTAAATAACACATATTATATTGAAACACATAGTGACTTGAATTTGATGGCGTAAACCATCCAATTTTGTGTGGATTACCTACTAACATATGAATGGTTGAAGTAAAATAGGCACTAAGTACCAAAAAAAAAAACAAAAAAAACTAAGTATGCAGTTTCGTTCTATATGTCATATAGAATGAAACTGCATAGTTAGTTTTTTTTGGTACTTAGTGCCTATTTTACTTCAACCGTTCATATATTAAACTACTTGAAAAGTCTATCCAAGAATGTGTAAAAACAATAACTCAATAGTAATTAACTGTTATGGTACACCTCTCTTTCCAACATTCTTTTCCATCCCTCCATGTCCAACCAAAGAGGATCGAGCGCCACACTTTCTCAGTCTTCACAGACGTCCATTCCCTTAAGATGCATATATACCATCACACCTGTCGGGGTAGGCAGAGAGGAAAGAGTACCTTACTATCTTGATACACATCCTTAACCTATTCAATATCCATACAACTTCTACGATTTCTCAAATTTTCTATGTACTGGTTTATTGCCTTTCTTTTGTTTTATCCCCAGTAATCTAGGCCTGTATTTTACTGATTAAAACAAATGTTTAATTTTAAAAACCGACCCAATTTAATATTGCAAATACCTAACTTAAAAATGCCGACTTGTTTTACTTCGATAGCCTATGTTTGAAAAGTTGGAATACTCACGTTACGCAGTGGTTTCTGAATATTATATGTTTTGTTTCATTTTCCCTGCACGGTTACACAATGCTTTTTTTTCATTTTCGGGGTTGTGGTCTTTAGCAAATTATATAATAGGTTTTAAATAATTATACGTATTTGAAGGTTGAATTTCAATTCAAAACGACACTTCATTCTAGTGTAGTGTAGTTTTCTTTACATATTTTGATGCGAGGTAGTACTCAATCTAATGACCGCAGCCACCACCATCCTACCCTTATATACACACCGTTTCCTTGCTGAGGTAGTCATAGAGAACAGAGTGCCCGACTTTTCTATGTCATTTAAAATTTGTTTCGATATTATTTCATAAAACTTTTGTAATTCAAATTTAGTTTTTTTTTGTATTGGCAACGTCTGCCGTTAAAAATTGATAAAGAAATTAACAGCCCTCAGGTTACAAATAGTACATTGCTAAATAGTACATTGTATAATGAAATGTTAAAATAAAGAAAAACATTAGAAAACCTTGGTTTGCAAAGTAGAAACACGTGTCACAAATAACAAATCAATTGTTTGATAAGTATTTTAATATGAATGTAATGTGAGTGTAAACGCAAAAAGGACAAAACCCACAAACCACATTTTCGGTATATTTATAATATCGAAAAACCATAAATCAATTCTGTATGCGGAAAAATATCAAAACAGTTAAATGGATATTTTATGGTAATTGCATGTATAAATTGTTTCGTTCCATATAAGAGTTATTTCCTTAATTATCTCTATAGGTGTATAGATGATAAAAGAAAGAATTAAGGATATTTGTTAGTAACGGTTATTATATATATCGATCGTCCAGTTCATTACTCAGACAACTCCAAATAACCTGTTTTGGGGTACAAATATATAAAACTCAGGCAAAAATGAATAGTATTTGATTTATGGTGAAGATTATAATATTGCTTTTCTCATTATCGCAAAACAGGTTATTTGGAGTTGTCCGAGTAATGAACTGGACGATCGATATAAGTAACATTGTATCGTATCGTATTAATTACACTTTCGTTATGAACAGTAGAACTAGTGGGCTTATTGGAATATGGTAATCTCTTCCATCCAACCAGAAATATGTTAAAAAGACCTTAAGTGGAAATCAACAGGAATCCTTTTTTCTAAAAATCTGGGTTCCAGCGGAATTTGAACCTTCAACCTCCGAGTCTTACCCACTAGGTCACGGAAGTCATTAACATTTAAGAAGAAATCTGGAAACCTTCTTTTTCTTCTGTTTTTAATAAATAAGAAATAAATAAATATAGGTTTATTGATAGCAACATAGTATGTACATAATATATTTAAATATACTTCAAGAACACATAAATTGCAGGGAATACATTAAAGACAGAAGCTATCAAAAGGTCTGGGCTCAACTAATAACATCTCCTCGGCCAAGATACACCCCGCCAATATGAAGTGAGCCCAGCCACAGGGACACCAGATGTTTTTAAGCCCACACCCTTGCACATGTAGAATAGGAAGAAGAGAAAAAAAAACACAAAATAAATAGATGGCAGAAAAATATCACACATTGAAAACATTAAGAAGACATTAAAAGGTCCGTGCTTATCCCACAAACATTCCCCCAGCCGAGATACACCCCACTAATGTAAGGCGAGCCCGTCCGCTAGGACATCGGGAGGCTTTCAGCCCACACCCCCGTATATCTAGATTAAAAAAAAAACAAAATGTATGGCAGAAAACAAAATAAAAAGTAAACGTTTGGCCCTCACGCGCTGTGTGTATTCTCTTATCAGACCACCACGTCTTGTATTGGGTTGTGTATCATAGCTCCTGCACGCCTTCAGAGAACACATACATTGGGCAGGTGTGATCCATGGTCTGGATGTCTCCGTACTCACAGTAAGGTAACTCCGTTAGGCCCCACTTGTGCACATCACATACAGTGTGACCCACTTCGCATCTGATCTTATTAAGAATACAGTTCAGATCAGTTTGATCCGATCACCACCTACGTTACGTTTTTATAGGGGACTAAATAAGTTCTCATCTTGTAAAAAAAGGGGGATGAGCTGGTCGACATGATTGGAGTCGTTTTATAAATTTAAAACCAAAATTATACAAAGTTTCTTAATTAAAAATAATGTCGTTATAGTTGGTACCAAAAAAAATTGTTAAATGGCGGCTGTCTGAAAAAAATTAAAAATTTTTTACCCTTTTATTTTAATATTTTAATTTTTAAAAAATAGTAAAAAAGATAGTTTTGAATTTTTCAAAATAGTGACGATATAAAAACATTTATAAAAGTTTCATATCACATTTGAAGGCAATCGGTTGGATAGAACTTGAGATTTTATGTCGACCAGGTCGAATAAAGCAGTTTCGAGAAAAACGCGTTTAAAGTTTTGAGATTATTGTCCGAGTCATTCCGGTGCGGCGTAATTGCTGCCTCATTTATAGCTATAACTTCGTAAATATTAAGAATTTTAACAATTCCTTTTGAGAACACATTCTTAAGAACATGCAAAAAAATATTGTTTTCTAATTTCTAGAGTAGAATGCCTCCTTAAAGTCCAACATCATGAAAGAAGGAAAATGACTCACTTCATAAGTACAGTCAATATTGATACTTATGAAGTGGCTTAGATTTCAAACAGCGTAGCATGATGTTAGTACTTTCACATACAATTCGCACGCAGCAAAACTTTCCATTGATGCCATTAGACCAGAGGATTCAATTAGTCAGAAGATGAGTCAATATAAGGCTGAGTGAAGTTCCGTTCGGAAATATTGACTCGATAAATTGCATCGGATGTCTAAAGAACACTATCTGGAAAAACAAGTATATGAACATCCAAAGCAAGGTGATGATATACAAGACATGTGTCCGCCCCATAATGACATACAGCATAGAGTCCAGAGCCGACACTCTCAGAACCAAAAATCTCCTTCGAACCAGCGAAATGAAGGTACTCAGGAGTATCGCTCGCAAAACCCTTCGTGATAGAGTACGAAACACAGAAATCCGAAGGATGTGCGAAGTTGAAGATATTGTCAGATGGGGACGAAAGAGAAGAAGGTTCTGGAACGGACATGATCCAGAATGGCGGAACCAAGAGCCGTAAGAATGGCCAGGGACAGTATCTCCCAAGCAAGCAGACCTCCAGGACGACCTCCCAAAAGATGAAATCCCAAATGACAGCTGGCAGTCGACGTCACAAGATACAAACAATGATGCAGGACCATAATAGGCCAACAGGCCTAAATAAGAATAAGAAGAAAAGGTTCAGTGGTAAAATGCTCTCCTGTCTATTCAAAATACATCCCTCCTTCCGAGGTAGGGAAAACCCAACTAACCTCACCGTCGGGTCGCCTGTTATTTCGTCCAGTCCCGTACAACGGGACCGTCACTTATCGGAGATAAACCTGTCGTCTACTTACTCCAGTGTCCAAATTGGACGACGGGAGGTAAGATGCCCTTCGAGCTATCATAGATATCTCGGCCTTTGAGTCAACGCTGGTAAAACAGAATACATGTGCAACGATGCATGTTTGGATGGAGGCGCGCCGATGATGATTAACGGAAACCGGATCCCCGAGGTGAATAAATTCAGATTCCTGTGTGCCACCATCACTTCCAATGGTGATCTCCGAACGGAGCTGCCCATCCGCATCGGAGCTGCCAGCGGGGCGTTCAACAGCATGGATAGAATTTGGAAGGCGACTGGATTCAGCGACACAACAAAATGCCGCCTGTTTAACGCATGTGTCATCCCGATCCCCTGTACGGCTGCTTCTTGTCACCTCACCAAGGCTCAGGAGCGCCAGATACTTAGTTTTCAAAACAGGTGTCTCAGGAGGATATTGGGAATCAGGTGGTATGACCACGTAACTAACGACGCTGTACGTATGTCGTCTCTGTAATTCGGGAGAGGCGATGGTCCGGGCTGAGACATGTTCTGAGAATGCCCTATGATAATTGTCCGAAGAGAGCGCTGTTTTTTCTGTCCATTGGGGTCCCGACGGCCTAGGAGACCCTCTCTCACGGTGTACCGTTCCTATGACAGGGAAGTCAGAGCGTTAGGAATGTCGTGGAGGGAGATTACGAACACCGCCCAAAAGCGCTCTGAATGGAGAAGACTAGTGGCCTCCCTATGCTCCCTTGTGGAGCTTTAAAGGGTGAATTGATTGAATCATGGAAGTCATGAGCTACACGTCAGTATGATGAAACAAAAGTATGTGAATCAACAGAAAATTTGCAATTTTCCTGTTAAAATTTTGTAAAGGTATCAATAGGTGCGTATATCTCTTCTCAAAAAGTAATATCCAAGAAAACTCGTGAAAGTATCTTAAAACACCCGTTAAATTGGTCATAGTACTACTTTGGTCACCTCATCATACTGATAAATTAGTGTTTTTCTGTTTAGGTCAACAAGATGTTTGTTTACGTCCATTAGTGACAGGACCGTGTCGGGCAGCATTCAGAAGGTAAAATGATTTATTTTATCGTTGCAGTATTTTGTATATACAGACATTGTTTTTTGTACAGGTAACAAAGATGTTTGCTCCCTTCCCACACTACAGGGACACTGTAAGGCTGCATTGCAGAGGTATATTTTTTATTTCTTACAGAATAAACTACGGGGAGAGATAACCACCCTTTTGTGAAACTGTTAAGGATGACGGCCTTCCTATCTATCAGCTTTCTTCAATTAATTTAAACCTGTTCAACTTGGATTATTTAATTTAAACCTATTCAATTTTGCTTAATTAATTTAAACCTATTCAACTTTGATTAATGATGGAAAAAATAATCTTCACTTCGTTACTTTTCATGCATTAATTTTTTTAACAATGCATTTTGATAAAAACATTAAAAAAATATCAATTACACAAATAAACTAACACTGTGATCTGCAACATATTTAGATAAATACATCAAAATGTATTTTAAATATACAAACATACTAACACTGTGTTATGTGCTCTGCAACATATTTAGATAAATACATAAAAATATATTTTAAATATACAAACATAATAACACTGTGTTATGTGCTCTGCAACATATTAAGATAAATACATAAAAATCAATAATAACTATACAAACATAATACCACTGGGTTGTGTGATCTGTAACATATTTAGATAAATACATAAACATCAATATTAACTATACAAACATAATAACACTGAGTTATGTGATCTGTAACATATTTAGATAAATACATACAAATATATTTTAAATATACAAACATAATAACACTGTGTTATGTGATCTGCAAACATATTTAGATAAATACATAAAAATCAATATTAACTATACAAACATAATAACACTGTGTTAAGTGATCTGCAACATATTTAGATAAATACATACAAATCAATATTTACTACATACTAAGATATATACATAAAAAACAATATCAAGTTTTCAAACATAATAACACTGTTTTAAAACATATTTAGATAAATACATAAAAATGTATTATAAATATACAAACATAATAACACTGTGTTATGTGATATGCAAACATATTTAGATAAATACATAAAAATCAATATTAACTATACAAACATAATAACACTGTGTTATGTGCTCTGCAACATATAGTATTTAGATAAATACATACAAATCAATATTTACTACATACTAAGATATATACATAAAAAAACAATATCAAGTTTTCAAACATAATAACACTGTTTTAAAACATATTTAGATAAATACATAAAAATCAATATTAACTTGACAAAAATAAAAGTACTGTTCAATATATTAAAATAAATATATTACTTAAAACAATATCAATTTTTCAAACATATTAGCACTGTTTTTACAACATATTTAGATAAATGCATAAAAAAAACAATAGTAACTAAGCGATAATAATTGCAGTGTACGTGTAAAATATTTTGAAAAATACATCTAAAACATTCGTAACAATATAAACATAATAACACTGTTTATACAACAAATTTAGATAAATACAAAAAAAAACAATACAAACCACACAATAATAATAATAGCATTGTGTGTGTTATATATGTATGTAGAAAAATACATAAAAAACATTAGCATTCATACAAAAATAATAACACTATGATTTCAACTTATTTAGATAAATGCATAAAAAACAATAGCAACTATACGATAATAATTGCCGTATGCGTGTTATATATTTAAACAAATACATCTAAAACAATCATAACCATAGAAACATAATAACACTGTTTATACAATAAATTAAGATAAATACGTATGAAAAGAATAGCAACGGTACAATAATAATAATAGCATTGTGCGTATTAT
This sequence comes from Odontocerum albicorne, assembly GCA_949825065.1. Taxonomy (NCBI): domain Eukaryota; kingdom Metazoa; phylum Arthropoda; class Insecta; order Trichoptera; family Odontoceridae; genus Odontocerum; species Odontocerum albicorne. Next base: position 10,208,333 of record OX463867.1, read on the forward strand.
ATAACATATTATGTAGAAAAATACATAAAAAACATTAGAATTCATACAAATATAATAACACTGTGATTTCAACAAACAGTGAAACCCCGTTTTTACTTTTTTGAAGGGACTGATTAAAAAAATCGTAATTGGAGGGAAAACGTAGATTCGGGGGTGAGAAAAAATTGGAAAATTATTTTTTATTTAGATAATCACGCAAATCGGAAAACTTTTTTCAATCGATTTGCGATATTTTATTATCGTAGCCAAAGTTGTAATGGGTATCTCCTAATCACGCGCGAGCGAAACACGTGAACCAACGTGTTGATTAATTTTTTCGAGAATTTACCTTTTCTCTTGAATCGATAATGTTTTGCTGAGACATTATTTGAAGGGATTCCACGAAAAATTAAAAGAAATGTAAATTGACACACGAAATACACGACAATTAACAATTGAAATTGTATGTCCACGACCGACACGTTTAAAACACAGGCACATATTGAAAAAATATACAGTCTGCCTGCCTCTGATTCGCTAAATTTCCCACTAATTGCATCGTATTACACGACTCGTGTAACCTTGACCATGAGCGCTGCAGGCGTGTCTTTAAATAGAAACAACATATTTCTGCTTCCTAATATTCATTTCAAATATTTTATGTGCTCTTCTTTACCTTTTCTTAGGTCAATGTATTTTTTGTGTATCTGTGTGTGTTTTTTTACGTTCTACATACTCAAACCATCTCACTGTGCTCTTCTTTACCTTTTTTTAGGTCACTGTGTTTTTTGTGTATCTGTGTGTGTTTTTTTTTAAATATATTATATGTTTTGATAATATTGTAAGATGCTTTTTAATGACATATTAAGTTATTTAACAATGAAAGTGTTTTATTATAGTTTTATCAATTAACGCTTCAACACCCTATTAAAATCATAACACCCTTTCCCAGTGTCCGGCTTTGATTTTGACGATTTTAAATTTTTGTGAAGGGTTTACTAAAATTTCTATTCCTAAATTAATTTTACGAATATCATAAATACACTTTATTTAATAATGCGGAAAGTCAGAGGAATCGAGGTTATACGATAAGCTTTATAGATATGAAAAATGCTAACGACGTATGTCGATTTAGGAAAATATGGCACTCTGTCCTCACTGCCTACCCTGACAGGGAAATGGTGTGATGGTATTTATATATAAGATCCATACGGAAATAAATGGACGTAGAAATAACCGAATAATTTCATTATGTATTGTCATACATTGTCACTTCAGTGCACGCATTTCCACAGCATTTATTCAGCTTTTTTCAGAAATTTTCCACGTGTATGTTTCCCCTTCTATACATCAAATTGTTGCTTGTATTAAAAAAATACTCATGTGTAACAGCTGAATAAATATTAAATGGAGTTGATTAATATTATTTAATTTGTAAATATAGATTTATTAATCATGATTATTTGTTAACGTGTAACTTAGTATGCAGTTTTAAAATTTTATTTGAATAAATATTATTCTAGCTTGATTAATAAGTTTGTTTAATATTATGTAATTTGTAAATATCGTTTGATTATAAATGATTATTTACTGAGCACAGTGTGCGAACTTATAAAAATATCGTGCAAGTTGCTTATAAATAGATACATTAGTATCTGTATATATCTATTTATAAAGTATTAATTTGTTCTTTTGCTATAAAGATATCGTGCAAGTTGCTTATAAATAGATAGATTAGTATGTGTATATATCTATTTATAAAGTATTAATTAGTTCTTTTTCTATATAAGATATCGTATAAGTTAGATACATTTGTATCTATTTATAAAGTATTAATTAGTTCTTTTTCTATAAAGATATCGTATAAGTTGCTTATAAATAGATACATTTGTATCTATTTATAAAGTATTAATTAGTTCTTTTTCTATAAAGATATCGTGCAAGTTGTTAAAAATAGATACATTTGTATCTATTTATAAAGTATTAATTCGTTTTTTTTCTATAAAGATATCGTATAAGTTACTTATAAATAGATACATTTGTATCTATTTATAAAGTATTAATTAGTTCTTTTTCTATAAAGATATCGTGCAAGTTGTTAAAAATAGATACATTTGTATCTATTTATAAAGTATTAATAATTTTTTTTCTATAAAGATATCGTATAAGTTGCTTATAAATAGATACATTTGTATCTATTTATAAAGTATTAATTAGTTCTTTTCTATAAATATATCGTGCAAGTTGTTTATAAATAGATACATTTGTTTATATTTTAAAAGTATTAATTAGTTCTTTTCTATAAAGATATCGTATAAGTTGCTTATAAATAGATACATTTGTATCTATTTATAAAGTATTAGTTAGTTCTTTTTCTATAAAGATATCGTGCAAGTTGTTTATAAATAGATACATTTGTATATATTTATAAAATATTAATTAGTTCTTTTTCTATAAAGATATCGTATAAGTTGCTTATAAATAGATACATTTGTATATATTTATAAAGTATTAATTAGTTCTTTTTCTATAAAGATATCGTGCAAGTTGTTTATAAATAGATACATTTGTATCTATTTATAAAGTATTAATTAGTTATTTTTCTATAAAATTATCGTATAAGTTGCTTATACTCGTAAATAAATATATTTGTATCTACTCGTATTTATAAAGTTTTAATTAGTTATTTTGCTATAAAGATATCGTATAAGTTGCTTATACATAAATACATATGTATCTGTATATATCTATTTATAAAGTATTAATGAGTTATTTTGCTAGAAAGATAACGTGTAAGTTGGTTATATATATATATATATTATATATATATATATATATATATATATATATATATATATATATATATATATATAATATATATATATATATATATATATATATATATATATATATATATATATATATATATATATATATATATATATATATATATATATATATATATATATATATATATATATATATATATATATATATATATATATATTTATATATATATATATATATATATATATATATATATATATATATATATATATATATATATATATATATAAATATATATATATATAATATATATATATATATATATATATATATATATATATATATATATATATATATATATATATATATATATATATATATATATATATATATATATATATATATATATATATATATATATATATATATATATATATATATATATATATATATATATATATATATATATATATATATATATATATATATATATATATATATATATATATATATATATATATATATATATATATATATATATATATATATATATATATATATATATATATATATATATATATATATATATATATATATATATATATATATATATATATATATATATATATATATATATATATATATATATATATATATATATATATATATATATATATATATATATATATATATATACAGCCTTTTCCTCGATACCGGCTTGACGTCGAGTTACGGGACACCCTGTATACATTTGTATCTATACGTATATCTTTATAAAACATTCATAAGTTTTTTCGCTATCAAGATATCGTATAAGTTGCTTATAAATAGATACATTTGTATCTATTTATAAAGTATTAATAAATTTTTTGCTATAAAGTATTGTATAGGTTGCTTATAAATAGATATATTTGTATCTGTATATATCCATTTATAAAGCATTAACTAGTTATTTTGCTATAAGTTACTTATAAATAGATACATTTGTATCTATACATGTATATTAAGTTTGGTTAAATTAGAGTTCTTCGTGTGGCAACACACCAAAGTGTGAAAAAAACAGTAGCAACGACGGACTTAAGGTCCAACATCAGAGAAATATTTTTTTTTTCGGGCACCATTGGAAATCAAAATTCCTACTCAAGCAAGCGTCTCACCAACAAAGCCACGTTTTTTTGTACTTAAAAACGATTTATACGTCTTCTAAAATATTTTCAGTTCAGTTCGATTACACCACCACACGAACTGTTATGGTGAACAAAATAAGTCCCCAATCCAACGCGATCTGCACTAGAAGAATGAAATCTTCGTTATCTTTTATGAGCTTGATGTCACGTAGTGACGAAGGAGGAACTGCCCAAAGGGACTCCTTCACCGGTGGGGACACTCCTGAGTGTGAAAAGAACAGTAATGACGGCGGACTTAAAGTCCGGCGTCAAAAAAGAATCGAAATGAAGTACGCACATATATACCAAACAACAAACACATAAAATAAAATAAAACTGACTCAGACCATAGCTCAGGTAATCAAAGGCCTCAATACGCAAACAAAAGAGCAAAATAAATATGAAAACATAATAAAAATATGCAAACACATGATTTCAAAACCACTCCAACACAAATAAAGCATTTCGAACTTCAATATATTTGCAGATATCTCGAAAAGTTTCAGAGGAACAAAGTCAATGAAAAAAAAAAGATATAAAAATCGACGAGAGTCACGTCGTGGCGTCGGATTTATATTTCAGAAATATAAAAACGCCATCAAAGAGAACTTTTAAAGGCATAAAGTCTGTCACCAAATATGTCCGAGACTGCGGTATAACCATTACCCAATCGATGCAATCTGGGTACGGGAGAATTAGAGTAATAGTTATACAACTCTCTCACCGGAATATAGCATATCCTGCAGACTCGTACTTTACGAAGGAATTCGAAAGTCAATCAATTCCAGTAACTTAAGGCAGTCAATTATCTTATTAACTATTTTGAAAAGCAGGATCAAATTAAACACTCAGACGCGATAAGAACATATTAAAGTTTCCATCATCATTTCTAAGACCGAGCTTAAACCTGGTGCAACCTCTTCAGAACGTTCGAGTGAACTGCGTAATGAGAAGTTTAGATATTTGAGTTGTGTCCTGGTTTACTCCTTACCAGAGCATAATAATTTATTAGATTATCATCGCAGTACCACAAAATGTGATCTGTGGATTAAAGAACGTCAACAAATTGTAAGTTATCAACTTTTTACTATAGGTCGGAAATTCTAGGATGAGTCCTGTGACAGCTCACAAATTTGCCCCAATACAACCTTGTAACGATGTTCAGTAACTTTAATTATTTTATAAACTTTAATATAAGCCTCAATTCTAATAAATAGCAAGTTATTTATGTAAATACATTACATAAGGTTGTATTGGTGCAAATTTGTAAGCTGTCACAGTACTCATCCTAGAATTTCTGAACTACTCTTATAATAACAACGAATTGAATATTATTTTAGAGAAGAATCTGGCTTAATTTTTTTTATCCACTTTACACCGTTTTCTCCTGTTACACAAAGAGGGTCTGCTTCTAGCGTTAGCTTATTCGTTAGGAAGAATATCAGCCAGGATTCTTCTCATACTGCTAGGCGGTACCGAGACTATATCCACAGTGTCACTCAGTTGGTTCAATATCTCTATACCACGCGTGACTGACTGTTTAGCCATGATATTCCTTCTGTAAGTTGGTATGTAGAACAGAGGGTGATTCCTTGCACGGCTATATTTATTGGGTACATATATACTTAGTGCTTCTAGTATCGTGGGACAGTTAAAGCAGCCTTGAAAAACTTTAAGTAGGAATATCGCAATGGATTCTTGCCTTCTTGTTTCGAGGCTTCTATAGTTACACACCGTGAGAAGTTCGACATGTTGAGCATATTTTGGGTAATCGTCCTTTGTTCTGTACCATAGATATCTGAGGATTTTTTTATACACGTCGTCGTTGCTAGGCTTTGAAGTCATGAATCTCCTCAGCATAACATTTGGAAAGTCAAGTTGTGCCGTAGTTTTGTATTTTTTTTAGTGAATGAACCATTGTACACCAGCAAACTCACGAGCCACACTACTGTACTGGATCCGATGACGGAAGTCAACAGTCATATCAACTAACCTATTATCGTAATAATAAATATATACTTATTGATGAATTCTCCATCTCTGCAGGTGGGGCTACATCCCTCTGATAAATGATTGCGTGGAGTTCACATATGGAGGATGTGCTTCTAATGGGAACAACTTCCTCACACAATGGGAATGCTTGAACTTTTGTGCAAGTAAGTGTTTTTGATACATAACGTTATAATTTTGATAAATGGGTATTATCAAAAATAAACAGTTAAGTGGGCATTAAAACACATTTGCTCGAACCGAACAATATCGAAATATGTTAAGATGATAATATACAACAGCATTCTAGCACCAACTTCGATATATTGAAATTAAACATGAACGAGGAAAAATATTGAAAATAGCTTTTTTGATTCTTAACTTAACTAATTTTTATATTTTATAGATGCATTATTGCTATCTCTTCTCTCTTTAATTTGTTAACTTTTACTATCATTTTTCTATTTTAAAAAGAGGCATTCTTGCTATTTTGTTTCAATTTGCTTTCTTAACTTTTACTATCATTTTTCTATTTCAAAAGTGGCATTTATGCTATTTTGTTTCAATTTGCTTTCTTAATTTTCACTATCATTTTTTTATTTTAAAAAGAGGCATTCATACTATTTTGTTTTAATTTTCTTAAACTTTTACTGTCATTTTTCTATTTCAAAAGTGGCATTTATACTATTTTGTTTCAATTTCCTTTCTTAACTTTCACTGTCATTTTTCTACGAGTATTTTAAAAAGAGGCATTCATGCTATTTTTGTTTTAATTTTCTTAACTTTTATTATCATTTTTCTATTTCAAAAGTGGCATTTATACTATTTTGTTTCAATTTCCTTTCTTAATTTTCACTGTCATTTTTTTATTTTAAAAAGAGGCATTCATGCTATTTTGTTTTAATTTCCCCTTTTATCTTTCTGAACTTTTACTGCCATTTTTCTATTTCAAAAGAGGCATTCATGCTATTTTGTTTTAATCTTCTTTTTTAACTTTCTTAACTCTTACTACTGTTATTTTTCTATTTCAAAAGAGGCATTTATGCAAATTTATTAACATTTCTAACATTATTAATTTTGTTTCAGTTTAAACCAATTCCACAGGCTTGCAGCAGTTATGAGATAAAACAATATGTAAAGAGAATTGTTTAATAAAATCATTGATTTTTTTAATTATTATTTTTTACTTGAACCTATCAATCTATTATAGATATAAACACCCTACCCGACCTTTATACCATAAAGTAACATTTTTGTCGTTTTTTTGCCTTAAATTTCAGGAGGTAACAATTTTAATAAAAATGTTTCTTAAAATGTCAAAAAACTCAATATACGACTACAATGGATGGCCTCTTTAGCCTAGTTGGTAAGAAGCTTTCCTTGACCACGGGAGTTGCGGAATCGATTCCCGTCAGGCTACAATTACGTGACAGTTTTGACGTGAATGCCCCTAAAATACAGAAAAAATGTTAGTTAAGTGACTTCAATACAATTAAGTGGTCAAGTACGAGTACATACACCATATCTTTCGTCGTAGTAGGCAGAGAAGACAGAGCGACAAACTTTCATATCTTGCTGCACATTCTTAGCCTCTTCCACGTCCATACAACTTCTACGATTACTCTGACTTTCTACTTTTCTGTCTTTCAGAATATCACTCACTTGATCCAATCATACTTTCAATGGTCTTCCTCTCACACGCTTTTCACTCACATTTGAACTATACATCAGTTTTATTAGTCTTCCTTCATTCATTCGTTCTACATACCCAAACCGTCTCTGCGTGCTCTTCTTCATCTTACTTAACACATCAGCCTTAAGTTCACATTCTTCTCTTATACACTTAATCTTGTATTCTCTTATACATTGTTATTCCGTGTATTCTCCTCAATGCACGCATCTCTACAGCATTTATTTGGCTCCTCTCAGTATTTTTCCAGCTCCACGTTTCACTCCCAAACAAGAAAAAATGACTTCAGTGGTCTATTTGGTAAGACGCCTAAATCCCAACCCGGATGTTGCAGGCTCAAATCCCTCTGGAACCCAGATTTCATTATAAAATAATCCGACTGAATACGACAATCCGCATACGTTCCCATTGTATCTCTCATACAGTTTACTTATCGAACTCTGCAATTCACCTTCACTCTCCTCCAACACTACCATGTCACCTGAATACGACAATCCGCATACGTTCCCATTGTATCTCTCATACAATTTACTAATCTAACTCTGCAATTCACCTTCACTCTCCGCCAACACTTCCATGTCACCTAAATACGACAATTCGCATACGTTCTCACTGTATCTCTCATACAATTTACTAATCTAACTCTGCAATTCACCTTCACTCTCCGCCAACACTTCCATGTCACCTAAATACGACAATTCGCATACGTTCTCACTGTATCTCTCATACAATTTACTAATCTAACTCTGCAATTCACCTTCACTCTCCGCCAACACTTCCATGTCACCTAAATACGACAATTCGCATACGTTCTCACTGTATCTCTCATACAATTTACTAATCTAACTCTGCAATTCACCTTCACTCTCCGCCAACACTTCCATGTCACCTAAATACGACAATTCGCATACGTTCTCACTGTATCTCTCATACAATTTACTAATCAAACTCTGCAATTCACCTTCACTCTCCGCCAACACTTCCATGTCACCTAAATACGACAATCCGCATACGTTCTCACTGTATCTCTCATACAATTTACTAATCTAACTCTGCAATTCACCTTCATTCTCCACCAACACTTCCATGTCACCTAAATACGACAATTCGCATACGTTCTCACTGTATCTCTCATACAATTTACTAATCAAACTCTGCAATTCACCTTCACTCTCCGCCAACACTTCCATGTCACCTAAATACGACAATCCGCATACGTTCTCACTGTATCTCTCATACAATTTACTAATCTAACTCTGCAATTCACCTTCACTCTCCGCCAACACTACCATGTCACCTAAATACGACAATTCGCATACGTTTTCACTGTATCTCTCATACAATTTACTAATATAACTCTGCAATTCACCTTCACTCTCCGCCAACACTACCATGTCACCTAAATACGACAATTCGCATACGTTCTCACTGTATCTCTCATACAATTTACTAATCTAACTCTGCATTTCACCTTCACTCTCCACCAACACTATCATGTCACCTAAATACGACAATCCGCATACGTTCTCACTGTATCTCTCATACAATTTACTAATCAAACTCTGCAATACACCTTCACTCTCCACCAACACTACCATGTCACCTGAATACGACAATCCGCAAACGTTCCCATTCGACATTTGTATTTGGATGCAATATATAATATTTTCGAAAAATGCTTTGCGTTTTTCAAGACGATTGGATATGCCGGAAAAAAGTTTATTTTAAAAATATATATAAAAGTCAAAACCAGACCTCAAGTGAACGGGTCATTTGATATGGTGACATATGGGGCTTTGGCCGAAAGCTTGGGGAGTGTAACAGGTAAAATGAAAACAAAATTAATTTTGCAAAAATACTTTGCATATTTTTATTTAATCTAATTATTTACAATACAAGATTTAAAATGTTGTGAATGTAGATAAACATTTCACTAGGAAAGTCCTGTGATGAAGTGGCCTGATTCATTAACACTTTGTATCCCGATCCCGTGTATCAATGTGGTAAACTAGATTTGCTATAAATCCCGGTCCCGTGTTTTAAATGATAAACTTGATATGCGTTGAATCCCGGTCCCGTGTTTTTATGTGATAAACTAGATATGCGTTGAATCCCGGTCTCGTGGTTTAATGTGATAAACTAGATATGCGTTGAATCCCAGTCTCGTGGTTTAATGTGATAAACTAGATATGCGTTGAATCCCGGTCTCGTGGTTTAATGTGATAAACTAGATATGCGTTGAATCCCGGTCCCGTGTTTTAATGTGATAAACTAGATTTGCGTTGAATCCCGGTCCCGCGTTTTAATGTGTTAAACTAGATTTGCGTTGAATCCCGGTCCCGTGTTTTAATGTGATAAACTAGATATGCATTGAATCCCGGTCTCGTGGTTTAATGTGTTAAACTAGATATGCATTGAATCCCGGTCTCGTGGAATACTGTGTTAAATTAGATTTGCGTTGTCTCCCGGTCCCGTGTTTTAATGTGATAAACTAGATTTGGGTTGTCTCCCGGTCCCGTGTTTTAATATGAAAAACTAGATTTGCGTTGAATCCCGGTCCTGTGTTTTAATGTGGTAAACTAGATTTGGGTGGAATCCCGGTCCCGTGTTTAAACGTGATAAACTAGATTAGCGTTGAATCCCGGTACCGTGTTTTTGTATGATAAACTAGATTTGCGTTGAATCTCGGTCCCGTGTTTTAATGTGATAAACTATTATAGATTTGCGTTGAATCCGTGATTTTACGTGATCGATACCTGTTCCAAAAAAGGGCATATTACTGGCGTCAAGTAAATATATTTCCAAACAAGTCAACTTTTAAACTATATAGTCTCCTTATTTCTGATTCCTGATTTCCAACATGAATAATACCCTATACCGTAAAAACATATTGAAGTGTAAGATCTTGAAGATATTGACTTGTGAATCGGGAGACCACCTACAGTCTCAGACCACCTACAATATGAACTAGTTATATGCAGGACCCTCCAAACAGGTCTTCATGCCTCTCGTCATACACAATACTCTATTTTCAATACTTCTCCCTTTATCTTCTTTCAAAATCTCCATCTGATACAGCCATGTGTTCCTCGGTCTATCTTGTCTACACACACATACACACCTTGCACTTCTAACTTGTACATTCGTTTTATCATTCATTCTCTCCACATGTTCAAACTATCTTAAAGCTCCTTTTTTCATCTTAAATAAAATATCAATTTTATCTATGCATTAATTCATGGTGTCTTCATTACACCTTATTTCATACATTGACACTTCACATTTTTTTCTTTGTGTACGCATCGTCAAAGCAATAATCTCAATTTTAACCTTCTTCTGCCCAGTCCAAGTTTCACTTCCATACGTCAAAATGGATACCAACACACTATTATTTATTGTAATTTTTGCTAGTGTTGGTATTACGCAGTTTTTGTTGTATCATATATAACATTAAGTGCTCCATTCACCTTGTTCCCTATCGCTACCGTTCATTCAATGTCCCTTTCAATTCGCCCATCACACATAAACATACTGCCCAGATAACAAAACTCATCAATCTGCTCCAGTTTCTCCGTGTTAACCCATACATCATACACACATTTCAGGACAAATATTTCTACAACGGTAACATTTTATTTCGCTACATTCGTTTTCAAACCTTTTACTAGACATCTCTCATATAGCTCACTTATCATATCCCTTAAATCGCCTTCATTTTCAACAAGCAAAACCATTTAATCTGCATGCAAAAGTCCATCTACGAGTTACTCGTATATCACTCATTCTTAAATCTCTCCCATTATCATTTAAATCACGTACACATAAATATACGTATAAAGTAAACAACCATAGTGAATTTCTTCCTAGATATATCTCTTAATAATTTAAACACTGACAAGAACAAACTTTTCAATACCATAAAGTAATATTTTTCAATTATTTTCGCTGCAATTGCCACAATACATAAAACATATTGCAGGTAGGTACCGCAGACTAATATGAAAAAATAACGGACCGTTCACCAAGTGCACTCAACAGCTTGAAGAAAGCGGACGGTAAAAAAAAAATAATCGAAAACTCTATGGTCACTCTCTGTGGGCTACAGACACTTTGAAAATTTCGCTAGTTGATATGCTTTTCGTAAAAAATACACATTCATACATATCAGGTTTCTTCTGTATGGTTTTCTAGATTAAGAACCTTTTGATTTGGTGGTTGGATTTTTCTTTGTTAATTTTTTTTATTGTGTGGGTAGGATATTTTCCGTAAACCTTTTTGCACACCGAACTAGAGTAAATTTTAAATAAAATTACATGAAATTTTATTTTACATTAAATTATGATTGAATTTGAAATTAAAATAATAAAATACGATTTATAAAGCGCTGTTTATGTAGCAGATTATCTTCAAGTGCGCTCTAACTTGGGTTTCGAACCCACTGTTATTGAGAGATTAAAAATGTTACAAAATAAATATGTATTGTAGTTCGGAAATTCTAGGATGAGTCCTGTGACAGCTCACAAATTTGCCCCAATACAACCTTATGTAATGTATTTACCTAAATAACTTGCTATTTATTAGAATTGAGGCTTATATTAAAGTTGATAAAATAATTAAAATTACTGAACATCGTTACAAGGTTGTACTGGAGTAAATTTGTAACCTGTCACATGACTCATCCTAGAATTTCCGAACTATATTTGAGTACCAGAAAAGGAAGACAGTGGCTGCGGCCATTCGATTATATACTCGTACTTTCCAGCATATTAATATATTCAGAGTAACATATTTGGTAAGAAAACCGCAGAAAGACGAACTACAAAGAAACCTTTGTAAATCTTCTGATATACGATAGTGACACATTCGATCGTCATCTTTGTTGTTGTTTCTCGAGTTTTTATTATGTAAGTGATCCGTTGCACACCAGCAAACACATCGTTGTACTAGATTCAATGGCACAGCAAAGTTAGCAAAGTTTTCCCCTCTTTTTTTAAAGAATAGATATGACTGAAGTTATAGATATATTTATACTCCCGAATACTAGATGAAAAAATATCCTGTGTCATTTTCAAAGGGAATTGCACAGCACGGGGCAGCGACATTCCGCACGGAAGTTCAATGCGTTACCGCGCGACCATGCCCCTCAAATGTGTGGTATACAGTGTTCATATATTCTTCCCAGTGTCATGTCAGGTCCCTCCAACGTTGAATATCACCTGAGAGTAGACATGTTTGTCCCCGGCAGCCCGAAAAAGATCTCCAACGCCCTTTATGCCAGTCCAATCACATACATTGCAGAGCCAGGAGATTTGCCTCCTGCCAACACCTCTTCGGCCCTCTATTTTGCCTTGAATGATCAGATGCAGTAATTTGTACTTTGCTCCTCTAAGTACATGACCCAAGTAGGACCCATTTCGGATTTTAATATTAGTCAGCAACTCTCTATCAACTTTGGCTAGTGTTCATATAACATCATAAATTTGATAAGACCTCCCAAAAAGGGTTGTCTTCAAGTACTCCCTAATGCTGCACATGCCACGCATATATCTAATACTAAGAGGCAGACCGTTCCACGCCATATGACCAGCAACGGTAAAAGCTCTACAAAAATTGGATTATCCCATACCTAGACTACACAGGATTGAAAATGAGTACACTGCGGTCTCGGATATTTTTGGAATAAGTTTTCTGATCTACTCGTATAAGGAATGTCTGAAAATCACTTCCGAATATCCGAGCATTGTAGTGGGATTCCTTGAAGTACAACCGATTGTACTCGTATATTGTTTGAATATTCCAGAAATCTAATGGTGAATGTTGTGCATCAGCTGAAAACCACGCTGAATTTAACGAATAGTATGGTGGTCTGTCCTCTAGGTCTACCCCGACAAGGATATGGTATGTATGTAACATATGTATGTAAGAAATGACAGCTATTAAACAATATTTCATTTAAAAAAATGTTCCAACTCAAACATTAATATAAATAATAACTATTAAACTATTAAGTATTACAACACCTTATATTACACACGGACGTAATTACACTCGATTTTATACTATTTGAATATTCCAAAAAAAATAATGTTTCGCATTCAATGCATCAACTGAAAACCGCGCCTTAATAATTATTCATTATAACTATGACAACACTTAATGTTACACACGGGCGTAAGTACAACCGATTGTATATTGTTTGAATATTCCAGAAAATTTAATGTGGAAGACCGCGTCAAATACAACTAATAGTATGGCATTCTGCCCTCTCGGCCTACCCCAAAAAAAGAAATGGTATGTATGTATATGAGAAATGACAGCTTTCAAACAATATTTAACTTAAAAAAATGTTCCACCTCAAACATGAACATAAATAATAACTATCAAACTATAACTATGACAACACCTAATGTTACACACGGACTTAAGTAGAGCCGATTTTATATTGTTTGAATACTCCGAAAAATAATGTTGCGCATCCAATACATCAACTGAAAACCGCGCTTGATAATTATTAAATCGTAACTAACACAATACCTAATGTTACACACGGACGTAATTACAGCCGATTGTATATTGTTTGAATATTCCAGAAAATTTAGAGTTGAAAACCGCGTCAAATACAACGTATAGTATGGTGCTCTGTCCTCTCGGCCTACCCCAAAAAAGGAAATGGTATGTATGTACATGAGAAATGACAGCTGTCAAACAATATTTAACTTTAAAAAAATTTCCACCTCAAACATTAACATAAATAATAATTATCAAACCATAACTATGACAATACCTAATGTTACACACGGACGTAAGTACAGCCGATTTTATATTGTTTGAATACTCCGAAAAATAATGTTGCGCATTCAATACATCAACTGAAAACTGCGCCTTAATAATAATTAAATCGTAACTATGACAATACCTAATGTTACACACGGACGTTAGTACAACCAATTGTATATTTTTTGAATATTCCAGAAAATTTAATGTTGAAAACCGCGTAAAATACAACGAATAGTAATAACCGCGTAAAATACTCGGCCTGCCCTTAAAAAAGGAAACGGTACGTAAGAAACGACAGCTGTCAAACCATATTTAACTAAAAAAGATGTTCCATCTTAAACATTAAAATAAATAATAACTATCAAACCGTAACTATGACAACACCTAATGTTACACACGGACGTAAGTACAACCGATTTTATATTGTTTGAATATTCCAGAAAATTTAATGTTGAAAACCGCGTAAAATACAAAGAAAAGTAATAACCGCGTAAAATACTCGGCCAGCCCTTAAAAAAGGAAACGGTACGTAAGAAACGACAGCTGTCAAACCATATTTAACTAAAAAAGATGTTCCATCTTAAACATTAAAATAAATAATAACTATCAAACCGTAACTATGACAACACCTAATGTTACACACGGACGTAAGTACAACCGATTTTATATTGTTTGAATATTCCAGAAAATTTTATGTTGAAAACCGCGTAAAATACAACGAATAGTAATAACCGCGTAAAATACTCGGCCAGCCCTTAAAAAAGGAAACGGTACGTAAGAAACGACAGCTGTCAAACCATATTTAACTAAAAAAGATGTTCCATCTTAAACATTAAAATAAATAATAACTATCAAACCGTAACTATGACAACACCTAATGTTACACACGGACGTAAGTACAACCATTGTATGATATATTGTTTGAATATTCCAGAAGTTTAAATTTCGAACGTTGTGCATACAATGCATCAACTGAAAATCGCGCCAAATTCAAAGAATAGTAAAAAAAAAAAGTCAGATTTGTGTCCCGGTGATTTGTCAGAGCACGGCTGAGTTCCTGTCTAATAGGGTGGATTTTTAGTTTGGGAAGGAAAATGGAGAATTAAACTCGATAGGGAGGGACGTGGCTTTGACATTTCTCTTTATAAATAACAGTTTAGTATCGAATTGATTTATTTTTCGTTCCTTTTTTTGTGCAATTGTTTGGGTCGATTTAGACGTATGCTTTTTTGATACCGGACAATGCATTTTCTTAAAAGTTTATTTGGAACAAAAGTATCAAGAATTTAAACAAAGGAATTCGTTTTAATGTATATGTGTCTCAGATTTACTAAACAATTTGATATTAATATGAATGGTTGAAGTAAAATAGGCATTAAGTACCACAAAAAAAAACAACTATAGTTCGGAAATTGTAGGATGAGTCCTGTGACAGCTCACAAATTTGCACCAATACAACCTTGTAACGATGTTCAATAATTTTAATTATATTATTAACTTTAATATAAGCCTCAATTCTAATAAATAGCAAGTTATTTAGGTTACATTACATAAGGTTGTATTGGCGCAAATTTATGAGCTGTCACAGGACTCATCCAAGAATTTCCGAACTATAATGACTATTGATTATGACATATAGAACGAAACTGCATACTTTTTTTTTGGTAACGCGTTGGACTTCCGTCCAGAAAGTCGCCGGTTCGAACCTCGTGCTGTGTTACTCCTCTCGAATGACACAGGCGTTTCTTGAGCTTAGTATTTGGAGGTATAAGGATACCTATGACTTCGGTCATATATATTTTTCTGGATTTTGAGTATTTGGGCTTTCAGGATGAATGGCGTGTGGAAAATATTTGTGAGGGCTCGTGAGTGTGGGTTTCTTTTTGTTGTTTTATATTTGTATTTCTGTATATTTTTGTTTTTATTTTTATGATTGTGTGCGGTATATTATGGGATGAACATTTATGGTTTTTCTGGAGTAATGATGTGTAAGGAGTTTGATTTCGCATGATGTTTCCAGTTGTAATTGAGTGTCACTGTTTGTCAGGTTGATGAGAACGTGCAACGGGGTTTTGTTTTTGTGTAATCAAAAATCGGAAAGAAATATCGATTTATTTTTTCATGCTAAATATCCTCAGTGAGATACAGGCAAAAGCCTAGTTAACTGGGGATACGACAAACCCAGATCCATTAAAATTGCGTGTCCAAATTACATTATCTGTTGTTTTTTCGCAAATTATGTTTATTTCTTGTCATGTGTAATAATACAAATAGTAGTCATTTGAATGATTTATGCGACCACGTAACTTGCTTCATTTAATTTTGTCTGGTTGGTAGGAAGAGATTGCTACCTGGCAATAATCCCGCCAGATTTTATTTGCAATAAAAGTGTTAAATAAATCAATATCTCAAGAACCCATAGATCACAAAGAATACAGTTTACCCAAAAGCCATCCTAGCACTTAACACAACAGCATATCAGATTTAGTGTTTACTATCCTAAATACACGATAGCTCCCAAAGTAGCGCTGCTAAAAGCCTCATTAGCGAGAGAGTGCCACCCGAGGCTTCCAAAACCTTTAAACACCTGCACGCCACTTGACCTTACCCTCGAGGTCGATGTCATCTGTTTGGAAGGGAGCAGGAGAACCATTACAATTAAAATTTCTTGTACATTATTAAAGAAGACAATTACAATAGATATTCCACAATATACCAATACCTCGGTTTAAGGACCATCTTTTAACGGAATTTCACTATAACGGAATTGAAAAATACAGTTAAATCCTTCCTACACCCACGATTTAATGGGAGACCAAATCAGTCCCCATCAAGTGATACTCACTGCAAGATCGAAATCTTTTTTATTTTTGAAGTGAAACTTCTACATGTATAGGCGTGGAAGAGCAAATTGACCTGAATGTCACGAAAAGTGAAACGCTTCCCCTTCTCCGACTTTAATGGTAATATTTCAAATGATCTTTAATATTTATTTATATTAATATAAATTCTTCTTCTTCTTCTTCACGTGTCCTGCCGGGTCCCCCCGACGTTGACGACCATCTGAGAGAAAGCTTCCCTGTCCTGGGCGGCGCGAAACAGCTCCCCCACAGTTCTGACGCCGGTCCATTGTCGGATGTTTCGAAGCCAGGAGAGCTGTCTTCTGCCGACCCCTCTGCGGCCCTCGATCTTCCCCTTCATGACGAGCTGAAGTACGGTGTATTTGTCACCTCTCATTACATGGCCAAAATATGATGTTTTACGGAGCTTAACAGTGGTGAATAGTTCTCTATTTGCATTGGCTCTACGTAGTACATCAGTGTTTGTTATCATATCGGTCCAAGATATTCTTAACATTCTACGGTGGATCCACATTTCAAACGCTTCAAGGCGGTTTATTATGTTAACTTTAAGAGTCCACGCCTCTACGCCGTAAAGTAAGACAGACCATACGTAACATTTGACCATTCTTTGTCTCAGCTTTAAGTTTATATTATCGTCACAAAGAAGGTTTTTCATTTTATTAAAAGCCGTTCGTGCCGCTTCTATTCTGCATTTTATCTCAATGTCAGGATCCAGTTTCTCAGTAATCATGCTTCCCAGGTACCTGAACCGTTTCACCCTCTCGACAACAACACCCCTTAGCGTAAGGTGGACATTTGGATGACATTCTCGGCTAAAAACCATCATTTTAGTTTTGCTCACATTAATGTTCATACCAAAACGTTCACCAACGGAGTCAACTTTATCAAGCAGTTCTTGAAGGCCTTTTAAACTGTCCGCAATTAGAACGGTGTCATCCGCATATCTGATATTATTGATGACCACCCCATTGACCTTCACACCGAGATTTGTCTCAGTCAGCGCTTCCTTAAAGACCAAGTCAGAGTACAGATTGAATAAAGTTGGTGAGAGAACACACCCCTGACGGACTCCTCGCTGAATGGGAATACCTTGTGAGGTGTTTCCGTTTTCCAATTTAATGATAGCGTTTTGGTCCCAGTACAGATTCTTGATTATTCTCACATCCTTTTCATCCATACCACATCCCAACAGCATCTCAATTAAATATGTGTGTTTAACCCTGTCAAATGCTTTTTCATAATCAA
This sequence comes from Odontocerum albicorne, assembly GCA_949825065.1. Taxonomy (NCBI): domain Eukaryota; kingdom Metazoa; phylum Arthropoda; class Insecta; order Trichoptera; family Odontoceridae; genus Odontocerum; species Odontocerum albicorne. The sequence continues at coordinate 10,226,830 of OX463867.1, forward strand.
TAAAACAAGCATAGATGTCTTTTCTTTGGTCGTAACATTTTTGTAATAATATGTTTATTGTTGTCAGCGCTTCACGGGTACCAAAACCATTCCTGAACCCAAACTGAGTGTCATCCAAATCTCGCTCGCATTTCAGTCTTATTCTGGCATGTATTATTTTAAGAAACAATTTCAGAATATGACTCATAAGACTTATGAGGCGATAATCATTACATTTTTTTGGGTGTTGTTTTTTGGGCAATGTAATAAATACAGATTTTAACCAATCTTGGGGGATGGTCCCTGTGTCATATATTTTATTAAACAGTCCAAGTAAATAATCAATATTATTCTCATTTATCAACTCGATAACCTCCATAGGGATTTCATCGGGTCCACAGGCTTTTCGAGGTTTAGATGTTGATATAGCATGTAGTATTTCTGATTTCAATATAGCAGGACCTTGACTATGTTCTGATATTTCAACGTCAGTTCGAGAGTCTTGGAAGAGTGTTCTTATATAATTTTCCCATGTTTTTAAGATTTCCGAATCTTCCAAGATCAGGTTATTAGATTCGTCTGTGAGACAGGTAGGTTTAGGCTTCCTGCTGAGGCCAGTCATTTCGTTTAGTTTTTTATGCATATTAAATGAGTCGTGCATCTGATCATATCGCTCCAACTCCTCACACTGTCTCTTTATCCACTCTTCCTTTGCTTCTTTAATCTCTCGTTTTATAGTCCTCTGGAGGTTTTTGTACTCACTGCCATTACGATCCTTGATACCAGCCACTCTACGTTGTTCCATTAAATTTTAAATATGATCTGCCATCCACTGTTTTTTACGAATATTTTTTGCAGATTTTAGATGTTCTTTACAGACATCGTGTATTGTGTTTTTAAAATTATTCCACTGTTGTTCAACTGACGTGGCATTATTGTCTATCTGTTGTAGTTTTTCATTTAATTCAGTGGACACTGTGTTTCTAAGGTCTGCAACTTTCAACTTTTCAGTGTCAACTCTCCTATGCATAAATCTTTTCGTTAATATTTTTAATTTCAATTTAATATCTATAATAAGTGGATTATGATCTGATCCTATATCGGTTCCGGGATATGTTGCGGCACGTTTAATGCTGTTTCTGAATCTTTCTCCTATCAGTGCATAATCAATCTGGTTTCTGATAGGATTGGGGCAAGATGGATTGTCTTGTGGTGATTTCCATGTGTATAGTCTGCGTTTCGGAAGCTTATACCATGTGTTCACAACTACCATATTATGCTCTTCGCAGAACTCAAACATTCTATCACCTCTGTTATTAGACTGGCCTAGACCATAATCCCCTACTAAGTGTGAACGTCGGCCCTCTCCAATCTTTGCATTAAAGTCCCCGATTATAATATTTATATCATCACTTTTTGTCGATTTCAAAACATTTGTGATGCTTTCATACAGTTTTTCAACTTCGTCATCATATCTAGTGTCAGCTGTTGGTGCGTATATTTGTATAATATTTACATTGAACGGTCGCGCTTCTAACTGTAGAATCATAATTCTGTCCGATATGGGAACAAACTTTTTAACAAATTTAATATAATCTAGTGATACAAATATGCCAACCCCATTCCGGTGGTTATTGTCAGATATATCACTTCCAGAATAATACAGGTTGCCTTTCTCATGTTGATGCACTCCTGTTCCAGTCCATCTGAGTTCACTAATACCAAGGATGTCAATCTTAATTCTCATCATTTCCTGCACAACATTGTCCATTTTACCAGCTGCATAAAGGCTTCTTACATTCCATGTTCCAATCCTCACCATGTCATTCACTATGTTGAGCCGGGAGATTCTTCGCACCCCTGGTCCATTTAAGGACCGCCCGGGACTCGGGGCCATTGCTTGATTTCTCTTCATAGTGGTGTCCTGGGGAAGGTTGACCGAAGTGGTTTCCCGTTGCCTTCTTCGGTGGAATTTTCTGTCAGGGTTACCTACCCTTAGCTGGGGGGGGCCGGTTTTAAGGCGCCGGACACTCGCCCTTCATCCTCTCCCTATCTGCTATGACACTGATGTTAATGTCAGTGGTCACATTGCCCGGGGCTCGCGGGGCCTAAGACCACTCGTGGACGCTAGGGAGTAGGACTATTGGTAGTGTTGCTGATGGAATGCAACTGTGGCATTACACGGCATTTTATAGGAGCACATTTTCCAGCAAGATGTACCCCACCGTGGCCCTACCAAATTTCGAGCCCCTAATAAATAAATTAATAAATTAATTAAAAATATAAATAAATAAATCAATAAATAAATTAAAAATTCAATATGTATAAATTTATAATTATTAATAATACAAATAAATAATTTAATAATTCGATAAATGAGCGATAAATAAATATATTTTAAAATTTATTTATTGATTAAATATAAAATTATATATTATATTATGGTAATAAATATTTATATTAAACTAAATTAATTAAATAATATTTAATAAAATTAATTAATTAATAATAATTAAATAATTATAATTTATAAAAAAAATTATAAATATAATGTAATTAATAAATAATTAATTTATAATTAATAATAATAATAAATTATTATTATTATTAATAATAATAATAATTATTATTAATAATATTATTAATAGTAATATTAATAATATTATTATTATTAATTAATAATAATTTTAATATTAATTATAGTAATATTAATATTTATTATTGTATAATAAATAATAATTAATTAATTAATATTAATAATTAATTATAACATTAATATTATTATAATTAATAATGTAATATTAATATTATAATTATTAATTGATATTCATTAAAAACAAATATTATTAACATTAATAATTAACTAATATTAATATTGATATTAATTAAAAAGAATATTTATATTAATTATAAAAATATTAATATTAATTACAATATAATTAATAATAATTAATTAATTGACATTAATAATCAATTATAACATTAATATTATTTAATAAATAATAATGTAATATTAATATTATAATTATTAATTGATATTAATTAAAAACAAATATTATTAACATTAATAATTACCTAATTATTAATTAATTTTTAATAATTATAATTATTAATTATAATTATAATTGTTAATTAATTATTAATTATTAATTTATGTAATAATTATTAATTTAATTATTAATAATACTTTATTAAAAATAAATAATTATTAATTTAATTATTAATAATACTTTATTAAAAATAAATAATAATTATTATTCTTTAATTAACTATTAATTAATTAAATGGTCCACCGCTGAAAATCTAGCTTTGCTAAGGTAAGTCGACGTAAATGAAACCAGGAGTTTTAGCACACAGCAAAGAACATTCACCATTTACTGATATGGTCAATTCAACTATTTCCATCCATGTCTATGAGGTGCGTGGTCACGTGGCAACACACAGGACTTTAGATTTCTGAAATATTCAAACAATATACAATCGGTTGTACTTCAAGGAATCCCACTACAAGGTTCGGATATTCAGAAGTGCTTTTTCAGGCACTCCTTATAGATCAAAAAACTAACTCCAAAAATATCCGAGACCGCAGCGTACTCATTTTCAATCCTGTGCAGTCTAGGTATGGAAGAATCCGATTTTTGTAGAGCTTTTACGGTTGCTGGTCCTATGGCGTGGAATGGTCTGCCTCTTAGTATTAGAGATATGCGTGGCATGTGCAGCATTAGGGAGCACTTAAAGACAACCCTTTTTGGGAGTCTTATCAGATTTATGATGTTATATGAACACAGTATAATACATGTTTGAGGTGCATGGCCGCGCGGTAACGCCCTAAACTTCCGTGCGGAAAGTCGCTGATTCAAACCCCATGCTATAATTCCTTCAAATGACGCAGGCATTTTCCCCCGTAGTAGTTGAGAGTATAATGATATACCTTTGACTTTGGTCATATCTATACTTAAAAAAAGCGGGAAAACATGTCTGAGTGCTCCAATCGTCTAATTTAAATGTGACATTGTAGACGGCAACGATATAGGTTTTATTAATATATTTATTATTTATACGAAATAAAATAATTCGATGTACGTATTTCGATTTACGGACAATTTTAAAGGCCCGTATCTCTTCCGTAAAGCGAGGTACGCGTGTACACATTTTTCATTATAATTCTAATAAAAGGAGAATTAATACAGTGCTTTTTAGAGAGCAGACTCTCCTCAAGGGCGCTTTAGAGAGCAGACTCTTCTCAAGGGCGCTATAGTTCTGGATTCAAGCTCACTATTATTGGCAGATTAAAAATATTATAGTATAAATATAAAGAGAAGGGTCTGAGAATTAAGTAATGGTGATAGAAAAGTGTGAAAGGAGAAGTACGTGATATATGGATGAAACAAAAAATTGGAGCAAGTCGAGAAATTCTGATATTTGTGCAGTTGTTCTCACATGATGGGAGAGTTAAGAAAGATATTGAACGGCGTGTAGCGATAAGAAACAATTTCAAAAGTACTTAAAAACATATATTCTCGAACCGGACAGTATCAACATCTGTTTAGATTATATTGTAGTTTCCCAAACTTTTTCGCCCCGTAGACCACTTGCCGATTTTTTTGTTTTCTGTAGACCCCCTGCCTGCCTAATATTGAATTTTCCTAAACTTATTAACTTCAAATGTGTTTTTGACAGCTGACACAGTGCTGTTCACCTTGATAAGGTTTTTTATACAGTGGACAATTGTAAAAAAAGAAAAACATGTACAATTTTTTTTCATACTTTTATTGAAAAGACACAAAATGCAAGTAAATATTTGGCTTTGGAACGAAACAAATCAAAACCTAGTAAAATTCTTAAATAAAATGAATACACAAATAATACTGTTAATGAGATGGATGGACCTGATGCTCTGATAGCAATGGTTCAATATTTGGCTTCAAATTAGTGAGGTAAAGTCTTGAATCTCCACGTTCAGTGATTTGCATTAGATTTCTTTACATAAGTACTCGTATTTTCTATGTCTAATATAAGTATTATGTACACACAATCTATGTTAGGTGTAATAAGACATTTACGGAACGCCTAAATATTGATGATGATCTGCCTAAATGGGATCCGCTCACGTGGACCCCCATTTACATATCGTGCACCCCCATTTTCTTTTCTCGTTGACATAGACCCCTGCAAATCTAAATCGACCCTTGGGGGTCCATATAGACCACTTTGGGAATCTTTGGTTCATATGATAGTCCACAAGAGTATTTTGTTGCCAACTTTGACATACGGGAGGGAAACGTGGACGTAAAATAAGACGGTGAAATAAGACAAATGTGAGTGGAAGACGCGTGTTAGTGGAAGAACAAGTAAAGTATGGTTGGATCAAGTGTATGGTATTTTGAAACAATGAAATTTAAAAAGTCAGATTATTCCTAGGAGCTGTATGAAAAGGTGTGAAAGAGGCGAAAGATGCCTGTCGCGATAAGAAAGTCTGGATCTCTCTTCTTTACCTACCCCGACACGGAGACGATGTGATGATTTGTATATTATATACGAGTATATATAAGTCAAGTGCAAAAATAGGAAGGCTGTAGCTGCGGTCCTTAAATTAGGAACTTCCCCGCATCTGCATATGTTTAATAAAACATATTAGGTAAGAAAACCGCAGAAAAATTGACAAAGAAGACGAACTTAAAAGAAATCTTTGTGGGTCTTCTGTTATTTGATAGTTCTTCCGATGAAATTTCACAAAAAGCGATGTCTTCAGGTATTTCCTAAAGTTGCACTTTGAGACAGGCAAAATGTCTACTGAAACGAGATCGTGAATTCTAATTTGTTACGAATGACATTTTATGAATCACATTTTTATTAATGTCATTTAAAATTTAAATTACACCATCTTATGTTATGATAATATGCCTGTTACAATAGGAAAATTAACACATATTACATAATATCAATATACCTGTCGTTATTGAAAAATAAACACATCTTAAACTATAATAATATGTCTATTTCAATAGAAAAATAAACATATCTTAAACTATAATAATATGCCTATTGCAATAGAACAATAAACCCATCTTAAACTATAATAATATGCCTATTGCAATAGAAAAATAAACACATCTTAAATTATAATAATATGCCTATTGCAATAGAAAAATAAACACATCTTAAACTATAATAATATGCCTATTGCAATAGAAAAATAAACACATCTTAAACTATAATAATATGCCTATTGCAATAGAAAAATAAACACATCTTTAACTATAATAATATGCCTGTTGTAATTGGAAAATACCCGTAAACACATCTTACATGATAATAATATGCATGTTGCAATATGAAAATAAACGCATCCTTCATAATAATAATATGCACGTTGCAATAGAAAAAATAAACATATATTATATTATATAATAATAATAATATACCACATCTAACATGATAATAATATGCCTGTTGCTATTGGAAAATAAACACATATTACGCAATAGTAACATGATGCTGCAATAACAAAATAAATACATACTATATTATGCAATTATAATGACTGTTACATCAACAAAATAAACAAATATATGCTGTAATAATAATATGCATGTTGCAATAGCAAAATAAACACGTTAAGATAATTAAAAATACACCTTTATCGACTGACGCCGTAAAAAAAATGTATGAAATCACATTATTTTTAAAATCCTGTTCCTTCATCCTGTTGTAATTGTTGCAACCATCTCAACCTTACATCATCATCTTCGAACCGATTGTCTACTCTGATCTTGTGGCGTCAAATAATAGTTATGCTGTATTTGAAATATTCTGTGAACGTACTGACAACTTGCTGGACTGTTTGTTCTTCACTGCGAGTCATTTTCCATCTCCCGTGATGTCAGACCTTAAGTCCGTCGTCACTAGAATTCTTTTCACACTCAGGTGTGACGCCACCGGAGAAGGCGTCCCTTTATGCAGTTCCTTCTTCGTCACTGCGTGACGTCGCACTTATGAGAAAATTAAGAAGATTTCGATCATCTAGTGTAGATCGCGCTGGATGGGAACTTATTTTGTCCCCCATAACAGCGTGGGTGGGGGTGGGATCGAACTTAAATACTACACTCCACCTAAAGCTGAATGTGTTACGATCACATATCGAAGGATCTACAATGGTTTTTTTGTAGTCTATCTTCCTTCGGTAAGCTTTCTCTGGTTGTCTTACCAAATATGTTTTTCTAGTATGCCGTAGAGATGTGTGCGTTGAAAAGAATACACGGAATGACAATTATTTTGACCACCATAAAACAGTTCGTATATTGATGGGATCGAAATGAACTGATAATATTTTAGAAGTTGTAAAAATTGTTTTTAAGTAAAAGAATCTGTGGCATAATTGGTAAAACGCTTAACTTCACTTTTCGGGAATTTCGTTTCCCGATAGTGAAAGAAAAAAAATTAAAAACAGGATTCCAGTCCAGACGACCTCCACGGCTTGGTGGTAAGACGCTTGTCTACCGATCCGGAGGTTGCGGGTTCGATCCCCGCTGAAACCCATTTTAAAAAAAGAATGGGATTAAAGTCTGGTTTTCACTTAGGACCTGTTAAAAACATATATCTGGTTGTTTGGAAGAGATTGCCACGTGGCAATAAACTCACCAGGTGAAATAAAAAAAAATAAAAAAAACTCGTATACATACCATATATGCATATCACGATCCTGTCATAGTAGGCTAAGAGGACAGAACGCCACACCTTCTTATCGCGACACACATCTTTTGCTTTTTCTAAATCCACACACCTCCTAATACAACTCTTACGATTTATCTGTTAAATATTTATTACATTTCCTTCTTTCAGAATAGCATTCACTTAATTCAATCATACTTTCCTTGGTCTTCCTCTCATATACCTTCCACTCATATCTGCACTGTATATCTGTTTTCTTAGTCTTTCTTCATTCATTCTTTTTACGCATGCCCAAACCATCTTAATGTACTCTACTTCACCTTACTTAACACATCAGCCTTAAGTTCACAATCCTCCCTTACCGCTGTCATAACATGAAGAGTAAAACTCATAAACCACTCAAGAACCAAAAAATACGTAAAGAGTTATAAGAAAAAAAACTGTGCGGTATTTGAGTAAATTGCTTGTGGAGATGTGCCCAGTGACATCTTTGGTTGTAAAACAGAATCACTTTTAGTTTGAATTCACATATGGTATATGCCATCTATGGGTATATTGTCGCTTGTTGATAAACTATTTTACTCTTTAATTGTAACTTCATATAGTATTCTCAATGAACGCTTTTGCACAGCCTCCTTTCAGTGATTTTTAACATCAAAGCCTTAAGTTTACATTCTTCCCTTATCATTTCACTCCGTATTTTATCATACATTGTCGCTCCATGTAATCTCCGTAATACACGAATCTCTCTAAAATTTAATCGCCTCTTTTCAGCTCTTTTCTACGTCTACGTTTCATTCATTTACATCAAAGTTGGCACCATTTTAGCAGATTTTGGTACTGTCCGGTTCGAGTATATACGAGTTTATATATTTATAGTTTATATATTTTATTGCTCCATTGATTTTGTTTCCTAATCCTACACACCGTTCGATGTTCCTCTTAACTTTTCCATCATTTGAGAATATACTATATACTAAAGATAGCAGAACGCTTCAAATATAATATAATTATAAAAATAAATGAAAAATCTCACGGCATTCATAAGTTATAAGGCTATGGTTTCATTCATAGTATGCAAATAAATGTCAAGACATTCATTTGTCATTTATTTCTAAATGAAGACGTCACCACTTTTAGTTAAAAGTGGGGGGAGGTGAGGGGGGCAGAGAAAGAAAAAAGAGGAATCGTGACGAAGTTAAAATATTTAACCTTAATTTTTTATACATACTCGTACATGCCATCACGCAATTTCCCTTTCGGATGTAGGCAGAGAGTACAGTGTGCCAGACTTTCCAATATCGACATACACACATCTTTCGTTTCTTCTACGTCCATTCCACGCCTTCTAATTAACAACTCCTACGAGTTCTCGACCATACTTTCCATGGTTTTCCGCTCCCACGCCATCCACTCACATTTTTAATATATATTTATTTTGTTAGTATGTCTTCAGTCATTCGTTCCACGTGTCTAAACCATCCCAGAGTGATCTTATTATTTCTTTCGAATCTGTGTCTGAGAGTTGTTCCTTCGAAAAGAAGTAGAACTTTGAGTAAATTTTTTTTTCATCTAATCAATAAATTGGTTATTCCAAATCAATCCAAACAGGGCACAGTATTGTGATAAAATCCCTTAATGTAATGTATCCATTATATCTTTCAAATCTGTGTCTGAGAGTTGTTCCTTCGGAGAGAAGTAGAACTTTGTCTGAGAGTTGTTCCTTCGGAGAGGAGTAGAACTTTGTCTGAGAGCTGTTCCTTCGGAGAGGAGTAGAACTTTGTCTGAGAGTTGTTCCTTCGGAGAGGAGTAGAACTTTTTCTGAGAGTTGTTCCTTCGGAGAGGAGTAGAACTTTGTCTGAGAGTTGTTCCTTCGGAGAGGAGTAGAACTTTGATTAAAAGTTGTTCTTTCGGAGAGGAGTAGAACTTTGTCTAAGAGTTGTTCCTTCGGAGAGAAGTAGAACTTTGTCTAAGAGTCGTTCCTTCGGAGAGGAGTAGAACTTTGTCTGAGAGTTGTTACTTCGGAGAGGAGTAGAACTTTGAGATAATTTGCTTCGTCATCGAATAAATTGATTGTTCTAAATCGATCAAATATGGCGGAGTATTTTGATAGACCATTTTTATTGCTGGTCCTGTGACATAGAATGCTCTGTCTTTTAATGTTTGATATGTGAATGGCGTGTGCATCTTTAGGAAGCAATTGAATACAATCCTACTGAAGACGTCTTATCAAAATTTATGATCATATATAAACACTACACGTAAAGCCGAATGTGTTTTGATCATACACTGCACTCCACCTAAAGTCGAATGAGTTACTACCATATATCAAAAGATTTTTGAAGGTTTTTTAGTATCTGAGAGATGTTCTTTTGGAGAGAAGTAGAACTTTAAGGTCGATTTGTTCTTCATTTTATAAATAAGTTATATCAAATCTGGTTTGCCGTTTATCGTCATATAGCGTGGAAGGATCTGCATCTTATTGTTAGAGATGTGCTTGATCTCATTGTTAGATATTGCTGGCGTGTGCAGCTTTAGGAAGCACTTAAAGACAACCCTTTTTGGGTGGTCTTATCAAAATGTATGATTATAATACACATACCATACACTACGCTACACCTAAAGCCGAATGTGTTACTATCACATATCGGAAGATCCACAAAGATTTATTTGTAAAAGGTCTTTTATATTGAGCGTTTTTTTTTAATTCTTGGATACAACACAAATGGTGTCGTCTACTTGTCTGCGTCTTGTGATATTTGAGAAGTGTAATGTATGACATTTATAAAAATGGAGTCGTATACAATACAACAACGCGTTCAAATTGTTGAATTATTTTCTGTACTGTAATCTCCGGAAACGGTGATGTTAATTGGCCACCATCCGACACCGTTGGGCTATTTTCTCTGGGGTGACGTGAAAAGCCAGGTCTATAATAATGACCCCCGATCAATTCCTGAGCTGTAGGACGAAATTATTCGCGTTATTGGTGAGCTAGAACCCCAATTATGTCAGAATGTCATCGAAAATTTTGACAAAAGAGTGGACATCTTCGGAGCTGCAAGAGGTGGACATTTGGCGGATATTGTTTCTTGTGTTTAAATGTCATACATTATAGTTTAATGACGAATAAAAAGTTTTTTGAAATCGAAGCAAATTGTGTGTGTTATTCAAGAATTGAAAAAATTAGAATTAAAAAAACCGCTCAATTTGAAAGACCCTTTAGTTTGTCTTCCCTTGGTAGATTTTCTTGCAGTTATCTTATCAAACATGTTTTTTATGAATATATTCAGATGCGGGGAAGTACCTAATGTAATGACTACAGCCACTACCTTCATATCCTTACACTCAGCTTATATACATTTTTTTTAATATATGTTGATAATGTTAGATTGAAATCCCGTGTAAGAGAGCCCTTGTTGAGAGTTCTCTAAACGGCACTATTTAAATTGTCCTTTTTTAATGAATTTAATTGAGTTGCCATTGTAGTTATGAATTTAAGTATGTCTCTCTCTCTCGTATTTCTTCGGATTTGAGGGTGTTTCAGCCCTGAAGGAGAGTGGTGTGGCGGTCCTCCTTGATTCCTGAGGGCCCGGCTCCTCATAATTGCCTCGTTTAATTAAAAATTCCCCACCCCCTTATTCAGTATTGTTGCTCTATTCCCACCCTCCGTCACTCGCTCATGTAGACCGCAATTACAACGAAAACCACTATTTGCATTATTTCGTTGTCCATTTTATTTTATTTTTTTCTTGTATGGTATTGTATTAAACGTTCGTTGTATACAGTACAATCTATCAGCCTCATTACTGCATCATAATGTCTTCCAACCAACTATAAAGGTGTTAAAGAAGTCTTAAGTAAAATATATGGGGAGAGAAATTATGCGATGATACTTGTATAATCTAAAGCAAATACACATAAAACTAGGTACGCGATACAAAAATATAAAATTAAATATATTATAATTTATTTTATCAAACACTGTTTATTCCACTTTTTGTAACGGTATAGCCCTACCGGTTTCAAGGTTTTCCCCTCATCTTCAGGAGAACACAAACAAGTCTTGTTTGTGCTCCCTTGAAACCGATAGGGTTATACTGATACAAAAAAAGTGGAATAAACAGTGTTTGATAAAACAAATTACAATGTCTTTAAACCTCCACAACGTTAATGCCTTAACTATAAACATTATATAAAATTGAGGGTATAAAATATGAATATACTCAATAAAAATAAATCAACCGCAATTTACAATTTGATGTGATGTGCCCTCCCGCTTGCATTAAGAGAGAAATATATCATTTCTCTATAGTTTGATGCAAGCGGGAGGGCGCATCACATCAAATTGTAAATTGATTTATTTTTATTGGGTATATTCATTTTTAAAATTTTTAATTTTATACATTCCCTGTCACTACACACCTTTATGCTCTAGTTTTAAGTGCATTTTTTTTACTTTTAATATTTTTTAGAGTTTTCAAGTTCTAATGTTAATTTCCCATCAGTTTGTGTTTTTATCATGTAACAAATTAATATATTTCCGATTTTTTATGACAAAGTTTATCCAGGGTTTTTCACTCGAGTTAATTTTTATTTCTACCAACCTGTATCGAAAGTCGTTATAGTTCGGAAATTCTAGGATGAGTCCTGTGACAGCTCACAAATTTGCCCCAATACAACCTAATGTAATGTATTTACCTAAATAACTTGCTATTTATTAGAATTGAGGCTTATATTAAAGTTGATAAAATAATTAAAATTACTGAACATCGTTACAAGGTTGTATTGGGGCAAATTTATGAGCTGTTACAGGACTCATCCTAGATTTTCCGAACTAAATATTGACCAAAATTTATGTGATTATAAAGCGTGTTAAATGTCGGACATTTCGTTCTAAGAGTAGCAATAAAGTAACGCTGTTATAACTAAAGGATCTTTCAAATTGAGCGGATTTTTAATTCTTGGATAAAACACAGATGGCGTCGCGAACTTGACTGGGTCTTGTGACATTTGAGAAGTGTGATGTATAACATTTATAAAAATGGAGTCATATACAATACAACAACGCGTTCAAATTGTTAAATTATTTTATGTATTGTAATCTCCGGAAACGGTGATGTTAATTGGCCACCAAGATCATGTGATCTGACACCGTTGGACTATTTTCTCTGGGGTTACGTGAAAAGCCAGGTCTATAAGAATGACCCCCGATCAATTCCTGAGCTGAAGGACGAAATTATTCGCGTTATTGATGAGTTAGAACCGCAATTATGCCAAAATGTCATCGAAAATTTTGACAAAAAAGTGTACATATGTGAATCTGCAAGAGGTGGACATTTGGCGGATATTGTTTTTTGTGTTTAAATGTCATACGGATATAAAAAGGTTTTTTGAAATCAAAGCAAATTGTGTTTTATTCAAAAATAAAAAAAAATTGAATTAAAAAAATCGCTCAATTTGAAAGACCCTTTATTTAATTAGCAGCTAAGTAGCCTGCTACTGTTTATTGAAAAATAGCTATAACAGTGTTCATTTTCAAAGTAGCTTTAACAATATCAAATAAAAAAAAGTGTGTCGTTAGTTAAACTACAAGGTTTTGAATGTGGTGTCTCTTACAAAAAGAAAATCTCAGTCGTCCGAAATACAAGACAAGAATGGTATTGTTTTGAGGCCGTGCATTGTTTTCAGCTGCAGTAATTGTAGCAAAATATCTATAAAAATTTTCTACAACCAACTAACGAAGGTTTCGCATGTTTTTTTGCCGCAGCTATCTACCATAGATACTCGTATGATGACCAATATCGTTTATGGTTACCGATACTCGACGATCTCTATGGCTCGTTGGTATTCCCCATTTCATATCTGATCAAGTAGTCTTGAAAAATTAAGTAGAAAAGTATTATTAACATACATACATGCCATAACATACATACATGTCTCCCTATCGGGACAGACAGAGAAGATAGCGCCAGACTTTCCTATCGTGAAACATATGTTATGTTTCGCCTTTTTTACATTCAAACACCTTCTCATACTTCTTGACACACTTTTACATTTCCTTTGTTCAAAATTAACAATTGATCCAACCATACTATTCTTGAAGTCCATTGTAGCGCGGTAACGCACTGGACTTCCGTTTGGAAGGTCGCCGGTTTAAATCCTCTCAAATGACACATGCATTTTTCCGCCTATTATTCGGGGGTAAAAGAATACCTACGACTTCAGTCATATGTATATATTATTTTAAAAAAAATGTCGGTGTGCTCCGATTGTCTCACTTTGGGTGTGCCATCGAATCCACTGCAACGGTGTAGCCGGTGGGATTGCTGGTGGGCAGCTAAGTCACTTAAAAAAGATAGAAGAAAAAGGAAAAAATGGGAAGAAAACTCCACAGCGCAGCTTTCGCTTTCTAATTGAATTGACGTTGGAATGGAGAGGGGATCCTCGACTACGAGGTCTAACAACAACTACGACTTTCCTTGGTCTTCCTCTACCACGCATTCCACTCACATTTGCACTGTCTTTCTTCATTCATTCGTTCCCCGTGTCCAAACCATCTCTTGTGAGTGCTCTTCTTGTATTGTATCGTATTACACTTTCATTATATGTAGTACAACATTGCGAGCATATTATTATGTGGCAATCCCTTCCAACCAATCATAAAGAGGCCTTAAGTGAAAACAAGATTGAAATCCTTTTTAAAAAATCTGGCTTTCAGTGGGGTTTGAACCCGCAACCTCCGATTTGGAAGACAGGCGTCTTACTTACTAGGCCACTGAAATCTTCTTCATCTTAATCAACACATTAAATTCAAATTCATATGTTATCAATTCATACCGTATTTTATCAAAAACTGTCACCCTATGTATTATTTTATTGTATACAGTTGTGGGCTTATTACCATGTGACAATATCTTCCAGCCAACCAGAAATACGTTAAATAGGTTTAAGGGAAAATCAGATTGGAACCATTTTTTTATAAATCGGTTCCAACGAGAATCGAACCCGCAACCTCCAAGTTGGAATACAAGCGTCGTACCAACTAGGTCACGGAGTCGTTGGGGTACCATGATGATTCAAGCTGTAATCCCTTGTTTCTGAAGCATCCGGAAGATTTTCATTTATGTCCTCACTGAAATACAGGCAAGAGCCTAGTTTACTAGTGACACAACAAATGAAAGTCAACAAACCCATTTAAATGGTGTGACCACATTAAATTACCTGTTGTTTTTTCGGAAATTATGTATATTTCTTATCATTTGTAAAATAAAAAATATAGTACAACCTGGCGGGCTTATTGCCACGTCGCAATCTCTTCCAACCAACCAGAAACATGTTACAGACTTTAAATAAAAACTAGATTGGATTTTTTTTTAATCTGGGTTTCAGCGGGATTTGAACCCGCAACCTCCGTGTTGGGAGACAGGCCTCTTACCAACTAGGTTACGGTGGTCGTCAATAGAGCATTACAATGTTCGATAGGCGTGTAGCGACAGGAAAGAAGATTTAATAGGGTATTTAAACATATTATGTACACTCGAATCGGACAGTCAAAATCTGCCGTCGTGTGACGTCACATTTATAAAAAAAATAAGATTTGTATCTTCTAGTGTAGATCGCGCTGGATGGGGACTTATTTTGTAACGCAAATTGTGCAGTTATAAAATTTCTAGTCATGTGTAAAAAAATAATTTATTAATTTAAATAAATTTCATGGAATACGTGCAAATAATTCATTCATATCATATTTATTTATAAATGCTTTTTGCTGAAGAACACTGCAAACAAACAAAATGTTTTTTTTTTTTTTTCATATAAACCTCTACAAACGTATGCCACGTTTCCACAAACATATCAAAACATGCAGATTGTTGATTCGATCTTTTTTTGCGTATTTGAATTCGGCTAACGCATAAAACCTTTAATTTCCTGTGTCCCATCCGAAAAGTGTCGACGTGTCCACGGCGCCATTTTCAAAAGCGCTTTCCATATTATAATATTATCTCCCGCCTAAAGTCTGTACAAAATGTCTGCCGCTCATAGCTTCCGGCGGCAAACGAATATCGAGAACGTCACTTCCGCCATTCTCGTCGATGATAGCGTAGTGTCCGCCATTTTTTTTTATTTTGGTATATTGTTTTTTTTTCTTTTCTCCCCTTGTCTTTTTTTTTTGTGGACAAAAGAGGGTGATTTTTATCTAGATGGGATAGACGATTAGTAAATTTAATCAGAAATTAAGAAAAAAATCAGAAAACATCATATTTAAAAAAAATCTTTTATCAAATATGTTTTTAGTAGGATCGTATTGTTGCAAGTGAAGATGGCGTCAATGAATGCTCCTTTATAAAGGGTCTTTCAAATTACTTTTTTTATTTCAATTTTTTTAAATTCTTGAATAAAACACAATTTGCTTTGATTTCATTGGTCATTGAAGTATAATGTATGACATTTAAACACAAAAAACAATATCCACCAAATGTCCACCTCTTGCAGCTTCACAGATGTCCACTCTTTTGTCAAAATTTTCGATGACATTTTGGCATAATTGCGGTTCTAGCTCAACAATAACGCGAATAATTTCGTCCTTCAGCTCAGGAATTGATCGGGGGTCATTCTTATAGACCTGGTTTTTCACGTAACCCCAGAGAAAATAGTCCAACGGTGTCAGATCACATGATCTTGGTGGGCAATTAACATCACCGTTTCCGGAGATTACAATACATAAAATAATTCGACAATTTGAATGTGTTGTGGTATTGTATACGACTCCATTTTTATAAATGTCATACATTACACTTCTAAAATGTCACAAGACCCAGGCAAGCTCGCGACGCTATCTGTGTTTTAACTAAGAATTTAAAAAAGTATCCTAGTGGAAGACCTCGACCCAGAAACCGAAGTCAAGCGCAGAATTGAATCATCTCGTGCGGCTTTTAATAAAATGAGAAGCGTATTCTGCGATGTTAATCTAAACTTGAAACTTCGACAACGGTTAGTCAAATGCTACGTTTGGTCAGTGTTATTATATGGAGTGGAATCATGGAACCTCAAAGTTGGTAGGATGAACCGACTGGAAGCATTCGAAATGTGGATGCACTGGAGAATGCTACGGATACCCTGGACGGATATGGTCGGCAACACGAGGGTTCTTCAAAGAGCCAAAGTTAATAGAGAGTTACTGACTAATATTAAAATCTGAAGAGTGTCCTATTTGGGTCATGTACTTAGAGGAGCAAAGTACAAATTACTGCACCTGATCATCCAAGGCAAAATAGAGGGTCGAAGAGGTGTTGGCAGGAGGCAAATCTCCTGGCTCCGCAATATACGTGATTGGACTGGTATAAGGAGCGTTGGGGATTTTTCTCGGGCTGCTGGGGACAAAGATGCCTACTCTCAGGTGTTAGTCAACATTGGGGGGGACCTGACATGACGCTAGGAAGAAGATGAAATGAGTAATAATAAAAAGACACATTTATTTATCATTAACATTTATTAACATAAAGCTCTGCGTAAATTTACATTAATTTATTATCAGCTGTACATGATATTTTAAAAGTTCTATGTTACTCAATAATTCCACCTTATTTTATTTATTATATAATTTGTAAAAAATATTGTTCAAATACACACGCATTTTGGATGGAATATTATTAAGAGAAAATCATAAAAATTAATTTAATTAATTATCGAAACATTTAAAATTATATTTAATTTAAAATACACAAAAATTATTCTCAGTTAAGTTATTTTCACAACCAAATATGTTTAATATTAAAAATATTTTAGATATAAAAAGATAAGATTGCTTAAAAATGTGCTGTCACAAGTATGTACTGTAAAACCTCCATATTTCTTTTCCGTTTGTATGTCAAATGTGAAATATTAAAAACTAGTTGCGACCCGTGAAATATTCACGGAAGTAAAACACATTCTATATTTATTAAAATATATATTCATAAATGTTAAATTTGTTTATATATGTATATATCATTTATACATCGTCCCCTTTTACACCGGTTCAAAAATTGTTAGCTAGGTATTTAAAATTTGTTCAGTATCACGGACCCACCGAGTTTTTTCGAATTACTTTCCGAGAGAATCCAAGTATTCGACAGCCATACAGCCGTATGGCCTATTTATACTATGATGTTATTCAAGTACAATACACACCCTTCAAGGAAAGTTATGTTTTAAATCATATAAGGAATACATCGTAACTATATAGTTAAAAAGAAATTACTTATGAATGTACAGCTAAACCACGGTTGTCGAATGTCTCACATCCCGAACATAATTTTTTAATTCAGTTCTCTAATATGAATCGGCTTTCGAACATACATATTCAACAGCAATGTCATGTCTCATTTCAGATTATTTTTTAAACGCAGATTAAAACAAACTTCATTGGACAGGTAGGACAGTGGGGCAGAAAAGAGAAAGAACCTCAGGAAAGTCACCTGATGTTTTTATGCAGGGTGACTCCCTTCCCAAACAATAACATCTCTCCTTGTCTTCACCTGTCTCACCACCTTCCACTTATGCCATCAGTTCTTCTCGGTACAGGTAAAGTGCATTTAAATTGAATCTCTATATTGTGTTGCTGCGCTGTGTATTCTTAGAGGTTTCGAATGAATTAATTCATCTTACATTACTTCTTATGGGAAACATTGATTCGGTTTTCGAACAGCAGAGGTTCCACCGTATATAGTGATTCCTCCACTTATACGAATTCATTTTAAAGCAGCTTATTCCGTTTGAATTGAATTGAATTAAATCATCTCGTGTGGCTTTTAATAAAATGAGAAGCGTATTCTGCGATGATAATCTAAACTTGAAACGTCGACAATGGTTAGTCAAATGCTACGTTTGGTCAGTGTTACAAGATGAAGTGGAATCATGGACTCTCAAAGTTGGTAGTATGAACCGACTGGAAGCATTCGAAATGTGGATGCACCGGAGAATGCTACGGATACCCTGGACGGATATGGTCAGCAACACGAGGGTTCTTCAGAGCCAAAGTTGATAGAGAGTTGCTGACTAATATTACAATCTGAAAGGTGTCCTATTTGGGGCATGTATTTAGAGGAGAAAAGTACAAATTACTGCACCTGATCATCCAAGGCAAAATAGAGGGTCGAAGAGGTGTTGTCAGGAGGCAAATCTCGCTATGAAAACATATGTACGTAGTTGTATTAAATTTGTATTGTTGTAAGTTAAGTTTTTGACAAATGTAAACACAAGAAAAAGGTGCCAATGACGCGGTTTGACAGTCACTACATTGACAACTAGAGGCATCTATGAGCGAATTCCGGTTTGATATTTACAGACCTGGTTAAACATAATGTTGCTTAAACACAGTGCAACCTCAACTCTTGAAGACACTTCGACCAGAGAAGCTCTTTCAACAAGGGAGTTATTCTGTCAAATTAGCCTGCATCAAAAATCAAGTTTGCATTTATCATTATCGTATTAAAAAAAAGGTTTAACCTTCTAATATCTAACTCGCAAAAAACTAACATTTTAGCGTTCAGCATCGGTCGGTGACGAGCTAGTGAACGAGACGGTCATCAGACTACAGATCCTGGACACGACCATGAACGTCCAGCAGCAGCAATAACAGGGAGAGAACAATAACCAAGCGGTGAACGAAGTTGATCGATTACAGACGATCAATTCAGCACAGCTAATCAGCGCACAGCATCAAGGTTTACTACACACAAGTCGTTAATTTCATTTATTTATTTAATCGTTCATTCCGTTCATTTCAGTTATCATACTTTTGATATATTTTTACATTTGTTTTGTTTGTTCGTCGCTTATAAATTTATATGCAATAATTTTAATTCAGTATAATTTTTTTAATGGTTAGTCAAATGCTACGTTTGGTCAATGTTATTGCATGGAGTGGAATCATGGACCCTCAAAGTTGGTAGTATAAACTGACTGGAAGCATTCGAAATGTGGATACACTGGAGAATGTTACGGATACCCTGGACGGATATGGTCAGCGACACAAGGGTTCTTCAAAGAGCCAAAGCTGATAGAGAATTGCTGACTAATATTAAAATCCGAAAGGTGTCCTATTTGAGTCATGTACTTAAGAGAAGAAAAGTACAAATTACTGCACCTGATCATCCAAGGCAAAATAGAGTGTCGAAGAGGTGTTGGCAGGAGGCAAATCTCCTGGCTCCGCAATATACGTGATTGGACTGGTATAAGGTGCGTTGGGGATCTTTTTTGGACTGTCGGGAACAAAGATGCTTAGTCAACGTTGGGGGGACCTGACATGACACTAAGAAGAAGAAGATTCTGTTTGGAACTAAAAGAACAGCCAAGCAACAGACTAGATAGATTCATTATACCATTGACATCAACAATTAAAAAGCTCCAACTGTAAGAGCGACAACAGTAAAAATGACAGATACATCCAACAAGAGTGATTTGGAATGAATCGGTACATCAAATTTTAAGTTCTGTAATTTTTTTCTTTATATACATATATTTGTATAGCTCTCATCCAAATATATTTCATCAGTAACAACTAAGACAGACTTATTGAAAAAAAAATGCTCTTTAGAATTGACTTACTGTTTGAATTGCTGTGTACAAAATTATAATACTCTGCCCAGAAGGACTCAAAACGAAAGACATAAAAAATCAACCCATCAAGAAAAGCACTTGTCGGTTTTAAAAATAATTATTCATATTAAAAGCAATATTATAATTATAACAAATCTTGTTACAAATTAAATCTTTGGCTTTGTCAAATCTATAATTTATTTCACATGTTAATTTATTTATTTATTTAACACTTTTCTTGCAAATACAAGTTTATATTAGAAATAAGGAAGTTTTACTGTGAAATTAACTTTGAAGTATTTCGACATTATTTATTAATTTAAATTCTAATTGTGTAATGTACAGAATCCACTGTATTCACATAACCCTTTAAATGTTTGAGTGGATTTGAGAATTATCAGACATAAAAAAATATACTTTATAAAGAAAAGTATAGCCGTTATAACTGATTCGTAGTTAATTTAGAATATTTTGGTGGAGGTATTAAATTGTTTCTATATATATATTTTATAAAAAAATATTAAGATTTTAATAATTGTTTTGTTATATAGGTTGACGTCGCTACAAACGAAACTAGAACGATATTAACAGGATGCTTAAAAGCGACATCAGTGAAGGAAATATACCAATTGATCAGTTTCACCCCATCTGAGATTGTTGGAAGTGTTACAGCTGACACAGAAAGAACAAAACAAGTCCAGGACTTAAGATATCCCTTGTATGGTCATCAACATCAAATTCTCAATATATCTACAATCGGTATTGCTTTACGTGAGATTCGTACAACTGATGTAGAAAGAACAAAACTAGTCCAGGACTCAAAACACCCCTTATATGGTCATCAGTAAGGAACATCAAGATTGAAATCCAGGAAAAGTTTGATGAAGAAAGTGTTAGACCTGACAATTCCTCTGGATAAAGTGTTTTTTCTGAAATGGAAAGAACAAACACCTGACTACTGAATGACGCTCTCGGAAAAGATGGCATCTGGAGAACAACTACAATACATTGGCCTGCTTGAATAGCAGTGAATAAACTCTGAATTGAGGTGACTAGATGCAAGAGGAACATGCAGAGATTAGGTTCCTTGAACGAAAGTAGCACTGAATGTGGTTGTGGGGATATACAGAGCTCACAACACACGCTACTTTGTCCGAACATTGGGAATACATGCACCGTACACCGACATAATTGATGCAAATGATAAGGCAATATCTGTTGTCTCCTATTAGAAACAATAGATATGTCCGGCTTTGAGCTGGACCGCAAAGAGTGGGCAACACTGAACCGTGTTAGAACAGACTGCAGCAGAAGTGCAGCTGAGAGCCACAGATGGGGCTACATCGATGAGCCCAGTTGTGACTGCGGTGCTGCGGCTCAGACCCTACACCACATTATAAGAGAATGCCCTAAACACAGGTTCCACGGAGCGATGGAGGATATAAACAAACTGACGACTGAAGCCAAAAGATGGTCTGGACACGGAAATGAAATGAATAAGTATTTAGTTTATCTTGGGTTTACAATTGCTGATAACGGTAGACGTGGAACTGAAATCAAAAGAATAAGTATGACGAAGAGTGCTATGTCGAGGCTGGGACTGATCAGATCTGAAGAAACACACATTTCTTGAGGAGTGAAAATACAAATAATTAAAACTCTGATTTTCTTAATATTCTTATGCATCTCAAAAACTTGGACAATGAAGGCCAGATAAATATCAAGAATAGACTCTCTAAAATGTGGTGCTGGAGACAATTGCTGGCTGTCTCATGGGCTGAACAATGAACAAACGCCTCTACTTTGGAAGAACTTAAAATCTCAAAGAGGCTTTCAGAACTGTGCACTTGTTGCATTCTTCAGTTCTTGATTCACCTTTCGCATAAGGAGATCATGGAGAATTATGTAATATTTAATAGATTCTCTCTGAAATGTAAATAAGTGAACATCTGACAAGTGCTGAAAGTTTGTTCCAAAGTAGCACCGAATGGACCGCAAATTAAGGTATGTAAAATGAAATTTGGTGTGTTGGTACGCAAAATTGTCTCTATATCACCGTCCTGTAATTAAAATGAAGTTCTACAAAGTTAATTAAACAATAAACTAATTTATACATTTCAAATTGACTACGAATCAGTTATTCTTGATTCACATTTTAGCAGCATTTAATAACAATATTATATATATACCTTTTTAACAATTAAAAAAATATTTTATTTAATTTCGTAATATAATATTACATTTGGCGAACACTCAAAGGGTTACAAAATACATTTCAAATGCAGAAAAGAAAAAAATTACTTCTGTCAACAAAGTATATTTAAAACAGGGGAGCGCCAATACACAGTTAAAAATACCATTTTTTTTTCATTTTACTTTTGTGGTGACCCGTTTTTTTTCCTGATAAATGTCGAGTGATTATGGTAACACTAAAAAAAAGACTATTTTCTGAACTTATATAATTATTTCAGTGCAGTATAAGTCAATGAGTTTGATATTAAACATGGTGTTATACAAGGATGCATTTTGTCACAGATTTTGTCCGTATTTGAAACGCAAAAACCATCGACGAGCTGTCCTTTCCTTAATAGCATCTTCACCGTACACTTCGCAAATATCGCGAGCAGCTTTGGCAGCTTTATTCCCTCGATTGAACGCGAACGGAAGGAGGTGTCGAAAATG
This sequence comes from Odontocerum albicorne, assembly GCA_949825065.1. Classification (NCBI taxonomy): domain Eukaryota; kingdom Metazoa; phylum Arthropoda; class Insecta; order Trichoptera; family Odontoceridae; genus Odontocerum; species Odontocerum albicorne. The sequence goes on from OX463867.1 coordinate 10,249,744, forward strand.
CTCACTTTCGTCTACTTGACATTCCATTTTGAAGGCTTGTAATCAAATAAAATAATATATGTAACGTAAAAGCAAACACAATATCTTGTAGAGCAGAAAATTTTCTTTTGAATGACGTATAACCTTTACCATTTTGTTTTACTTTTGGTGCTTATTTTTAATTTGGAAAAAAACGGACACAACTTATGTTAACACCCAATATAGTATATATAATCCATTCATTATTTTCAATAAAATATTTACTAATCTATGTATTTATAATATGTTTTTTCTATTGCACATTTTTAAGGCGAATATTCCTATCATTATTATTAACAATTAAATCTATATATATTTATATATTTGAAGAGTTAAACTCATAAACCACATAACAACCATATATATATTTTTTTTTATGGAAAAACAGTCTATCAACAAGCGACAATATACCCATAAATGGCATATATCGTACCATATGTGAATTCAAACTAAAAGTGATTCTGTTTTACAACCAAAGATGTCACTGGGCACATCTCCACAAGCAATTTACTGATATAACTCTTGCGTTTTTTTTTCTTTTTAACCTGGCGAGTTTATTGCCACGTGGCAATATCTTCCAGCCAACCAGAAAGATGTTTTTTATAGGCCCTAAGTGTTAACCAGACTGGAATCCTATTTAAAAAAATCTGGGTTCCAGCGGGGATCGAACCCGCAACCTCCGGATCGGCAGACAAGTGTCTTACCACCAGGCCACGTTTCTTATAACTCTTTACGTATTTTTTGGCTTTCGAGTGGTTTGTGAGTTTCACTCTTCAATTGTTAATAATTTTTTTTAAATATATTATTTTTAGATATATAAAAAAGTTTAATTTTAAAATTTCAATTTTGTCATACATTCCTTTTAAGTGCAGATTTTTTTAATGTCAGAATAAATATTTTCTTTAGTCACCATTGTGAATCAACCTTTATTTTTCGTTGGTCGCATTATCGGAATGTGAAATCATTTATGAAGTTTATTCACATTCTTAAGTACGTACATAAAAGTGACGTTAAGCCCGTTACACACTTGATATTACGCGATATAATAATTTCTAAGTCTACTGCTTTTAGAAATCTTATCAAATATCGCAAAAGAAACAATATTTCTTACAGGAATTAATTACCAATTTATAATTTCATTCACATACACAAGACAGAACCGAGACGACGCATTTTGATGCCTGGTTCCTTGCAGGGTAGGCAGAGAAAACAGATCTTCAAACTTTTCCATCCAAGCACACAACTTTGACGACCTCCGTGGCCTGGTGGTAAGACGCTTGTCTGCCGATCCGGAGGTAGCGAGTTCGAGTCCCGCTGGAACCCAGATTTTTTTGTAAATGGAATTCCAGTCTAGTTTTCACTTAGGTCCCATTATAACATCTTTCTGGTTGGTTGGAAGAGATTGCTACATAGCAATAAACTCGCCAGGTTAAAGATACTTTCACCTCGTCCACATTCACATATATGATCATGTACAAATTTCTATCATTCTTACTTCTAATTTACCTTCTTTCGAAATCGGGTCCATTTGGTACAGCCACGTTTTCCTCGTATACCTCTTCCACACGCACATTAGCACTTCCAACTTGTATATTCGCTAAGTCATTCATTCATAATTCATTCTCTCCACATGTCCAAACCATCGTAAACCTCCTTTCTTCATTTAACTTAAAACATTAATTTTATCCATGCATTCATTTTCTTTCAAACATTGACACTCCACTAATTTTCCTTAGTGCACACATTTCCAAAGCAATAATCTTATCCTTCTTCCGCCCAGTGCAAGCTTCAACCTCCGTGGCCTGGTGGTAAGACACTTGTCTGCCGATCCGGAGGTTGCGGGTTCGATTCCCGCTGAAAACCAGATTTTTTTAAATAGGATTCCAGTCTGGTTAACACTTAGGGCCTATAAAAACATTCTTCGGGTTGGTTGGAAGAGATTGCCACATGGCAATAAACTAGCCAGGTTAAAAAAATAAAAGATCAAAAGATCAAGCTTCGCTTCCAAACATCAAGGTGGGCACAAACACACTATTATGCATTATCATTTTTGCTACCGTTCATATTGTGCGGTTGTTGTATATAACATTAAGTGCTTCGTTTACCTTGTTCCCTGTCACTACCCTTCTTTAACACTTGCCACCCTATGATGGAAGTGAGTGACCAGGACTTGCATAGTAAAATAATTTTATAGCTAATTACAAAAAAATAACCTAGCAGATTTTGCATAATTTTAATTTAAAACATACATTTTTCACTGGATGCTGAGCGTCCAGCACAGCGGATGGCGGAATTGTTTAGCACAGTAAGGCAAGTGTTAAATGTCCCATACGACTCGCTCATCACACGTAAACGTACTGCTCAGATATCAGAACTCATCACTTTCTCCAGTTTCTCTACGTTAACACATAAATCACGGATAATTTTCACCACACATCTTTCTTTCTACATTCATTATCAAACCTTTTACTAGACATCTATCATATATGTTAGGTCACTTATCATATCCTTTAAATTCCATCCCATACATCAAGGTGGGCACCAATACATTATTACATATTGTCATTTTTACTTCTGTTGATATTGCGCGGTTGTTGTATATAACATTAAGTGTTACGTTCACCTCGTTTCCTGTCGTTACTCTTCGTTCAATGTCAACTGAATGTAAATGTGACAAGCTTCGGCAGTATAAGCCATTTGTTTTACGGGTATAAAGCATTTAATAGAAAATAAGATAAAATATTTCACGGATATTAAAATAACAGATTATTTATAGTTCGGAAAATCTAGGATGAACCGTATGACAGCTCACAAATTTGCCCCAATACAACCTTGTAACGATGTTCAGTAATTTTAATTATTTTAACAACTTTAATATAAGCCTCGATTCTAATAAATAGCAAGTTATTTAGGTAAATACATTACATAAAACTAACAATAATGACAAATTAATACATCTTGTTACAAATTACCAAAATGTGGCAGTTTGTTAAAATCAAATAATATTTGGTGACGTTTGTCAAAAGTCACTACGTTAGTCTGCATTGGCTAGGGATGGGGTATTCGATAATTGGATTTTCAAAAATCGATTTCGAAAATCGATTTTAATTAAATGTTCGTAATTAGTATTAATTCATAGTGGATCTTGGCCTATTTAAAGACAGATACAAATCACACAATACATTAGAACAGTGTTCCCCAACCGGTGATCCGCGGCCCGGTACCGGGCCGCAGAGACTTTCCGCCGGGCCGCAAACAGTTTACCAAATTTCAAGAAATTCGCCATGCAAAAATATTAAATATAGGATTTTCATCCATGTCCTCAATAAAATCGAAACACAGGAATAGACTGGACGTAAATGCAGCACTTCGTCTGTCAGAGACAGAGACAGCACTGCAGCCAAGAATATCTAATACTAGTATATTAGCAAAGATCAACAGCAGGTTTCGCATTAGTTTGTTGCAAAAACCCCATGGTTTTTGTTAAATTTTGATTGTATCAGACAATGTTACAATTAAAATTGTTTAACTGTTATATGTATATTTGTCAATTATAGTTACATATGTCCATCTGTCATAATATAAGATTAAAAAAATATTTAGTAAAAAAAACATTTTTATTTCAGTATTAGTGGTCCGCGAAAAAAAATTCCTTTTTTTACCGGTCCACAGGTCTAAAAAGGTTGGGGAACACTGCATTAGAAAGTCAGTATAATGAAAATTAGGAATTAAAACGTCAGTTTAGAGAAAAACAATTGTTCGATTTGTAAAAAAAACGATTTTACCCCATCCCTTTGTGACAAACGTCGCACGGTTCATCCTAGACTTTCCGAAGTATAGTAGGACTTCTAAGAACAGTAGTATGATAATCAACAACAACAAGTCGTGGTAGTTTTTTTTTAAGATTTAAACTAAGTTTATAAAAACACTTGTACGGTGGAATACAAATGGAATGTACTATACATACACCTTGTTGTATGCGATCCCACTTTATGTAATGCATTTTATCAACGAATAGTGCAATTTATCAACAAAATATGTTTTTAATTAAAAAATAATTTAATTTGTTCACTTTTAATGATTAAAATTGCGAGAATAAAGTCCCATAGGAAATTATTTATAATTATGCTAACACAATATAAATAAATTGAGGTTTTATAATTTATTCAGTGGTAAGAACATAAAAAATACAAAAATTATAAAATAAAACTTCTAATTGACCTACTAGACTAGTAAGGGTGTCTTTTTAATTTTACAACTCTATATTTCAAATATGTCATGGATTTTAAACTGTTTTCTAAAAAAAAAACAAAAAAACCTTCATCACATTTAATTGGCAATCACAAAATCTCGCAACGTCTCGTGGTACTCGCGATATCGTGTGATATTCGCATAATCGCGTGATACTCCCGATGACGCGTGGTATTCGCGTTATCGTGTAATACTAGCAATATCGCGTAATAGTCGCTACATTGCGCTGTATCCACGATATGACGTAATACTCCCGACATCATGTAGTACTCGTGTTAAAGCATTGTACTTGCGATATCGCGTAGTACTCGTGTTATAGCATGGTACTCGCGATATCGCGTTGTATCCACGATATGGTGTGGTACTCGTGATATGGTGTGGTACTTGCGATATTGCGTAATACTCCCGATATCACGTGGTACTTGCGTTATTGTATTGTATTATGATATGGGTGGCACACGCGGTGTCGCGTGCTACTCATTTTGAAGATGGAATAAAATATCTTGTTTTTTCAGTGCTTTATGCTTTTTTACTGCCGTAAAGAAAAAATACCATTTGACTCCCTGCAGGTCTAAGACCATCTTGTTGATGAACTTCCACACCACTATGAGGACATTATAAAAAAAAAACAATAAAAAGTCAAACAAAATGGAACACAAAATAAGACATATTTGTTCATTAGAGTCGTTCTTTAGTTTTGTTTTTAATTGACATTTCTTTATTAACAATCAACAGTTAAAAAAAAATGTGAAAATTATTAAAAAAAATTAATCATAATATCAGCATTTCTCAAACTGTATTCTAAAGAACTCTTAAATTTTTTGTGAAATATAATTTAAAATTACATAAAGAAAAAATACGTAATGAAAATCATTTGTATTCCAAAATCAACAGGTTCTCTTTAGTGTATTTACGTGGTTCGTCCAGAAAGTAAAGAACGTTTCGGCATAACTAAATAAAAATGAAAGATATCAACACAAAACTTTATTTACAAAGTCACAGTACCTTACTCTATTTTTCAATGTAGTCACCATAGCTGTCAAGGCACTTATTGTAACGTGGAACCAATTTTTCAATTCCGATCTTATATTCTTCTACAGCCAAGGATTTGAGCCAGGATGTCACTTCTTGTTTGAAGTCTTCATTGTTTGCGAACTGTTTTCCACCCAAAAATTCCTTTAGTTTTGGGAATAAGTGAAAATCACTCGGTGCCAAGTCAGGGCTGTAAGGAGGATGTCCAAAAATTTCCCACTTAAGACGTTGAAGTTCTCGCTGTGTTCGTGCTGATGCATGAGGCCGCGCATTGTCATGAATCAAAACCACCTTTCCCGACAACATTCCACGTCTCATGATTTTGGATGGCGCGTCTAAGTCGTTGAAGAGTTTCACAATAGGCCTCCGAGTTTAATGTGTGTCCTCTTGGCATAAACTCCACGTGAATCAAACCCTTTTGGTCCCAAAAAACTGTTGCCATCACTTTTCTGATGTAGAGATTCGGTTTTTCTTTTCCGAGCACACATTTTTTTGTAGCCAAGGTACTCTGTCACTATTTCATGTAGGAGCGATCGTGAAATTTGTGGGAAAGATTCATGTACTGTGCTTAAAGTTACCTATAAATTTCGATAGGCCGAACATTTTGTGCATTCAGAAAATGAATGACACTACACACTTCACATTTGGCGGGATTTTCGATGGGCGCAGCCACTTTGAAAGGTTACAGAACAAAGACGCACGACCGTTTAGCAACAAAACTCGGCTCCCACTGAGGCGAAGGAAGGAGCTAACTGGCACGCATACGATCGCGGTGGGGGGGGATCGGCACAGGGCGTGGTGCGCAATCGTTCTTTACTTTCAAGATGCGCCTAGTAATTGATTCAAGACACCAGAAGACTGTGTTACTTCCAGATAACTCTTCAATCAGGAGTCTCGCCCTACTATCTTTTTTGGTCAATTTATACATGACTGATGGTTGTGATCTTTCTACACACAATGATTCTCCACCGCTCCTTACTTTGGGCCTTTCGGAGTTGCTTTGGACCTAACAAAGAGCCCTGTTACATTCCTAACTTGGCAAGTCAATTGGGTTTATGGTCTAATTCTGCCTTATCATCCAATTTGTGGCCAGTCTATTATGAATCGCAAGTTGTTGTATGATAGATATATTGGTGCACTACGCTGTCCAAGCTATCCTTGGCATGCGCGCCTCCAGCACCACACCTCAAATGCATCCACCTTTTTCGATGAACTTGCCACAAATGATCAGCGATACCATCATATACTGAAACCAAAAATCTGATGGTTTTGCCTCATAGCGGTGTGTATCTTCCCTCTTTTTTTGGTTGATTCGTCATGAGGGTTGTGATCTCTCTGGTCCATCTACCCAGCTCTGTCCACAACGATCCTCCACCTCTTTCTACTTTGGACCTCACAGAGAACCCTGTTGCGTTCCTGATTGACCAGCCAATCGAGTTAGTGGTCTAATTCTGCCTAATTATCCTTTCACACTTTCCATTATCACGAGTTTCTCCAAATTTTTACATGCTATATAGTCAAAAAAATATAAGAACTCGTCGCAAACAATTTGTGAACAATCCGTTATGAATCACAAGTTGTTGTATGATAGATATGTTGGTGCACTGCGCCGTCCAAGATATCCTCAGCATGCATCTTCAGCACCACATCTAAAAAGTATCCATCTTTTTTCTCAGTATCCAGGTCTCCGCCCCATATAAGAAAATGAAGCAGATCAGGGACTGCATCACAGTATACAGTGGTACCTCGGGTTACTAACTTAATTTGTTCTTTGACTCCGTTCGCAAGCCGAAATGTTCGCAAACCGAAACAATTTTTCCCATTGAAATTAATGTAATTGAACAAGCAACCCAGTTCAGATGTCTCGGCAGTGAACTGCTCAGCTCTCATGACCTCCCCAGAGAAGTAAGGCCTCAGGTAGATAAAGCTGCAGTTGTGGCGGACTGCCTGAGAGATGTCATATGGAGGAATAAAGATATGAGAACGGATAGCAAGGTACGCATTTATAAGACCTGTGTGCGACCTATCCTCACATATGGCATCGAAGCGAGGGCGGACACGGTCAGGACAAAAAGTATGCTAAGGACAACGGAAATGAGAACTCTGCGCGCTATTGCTGGGAAGACTTTGCGTGATCGTGTAAGGAACACCACAATCCGAGAGGTCTGCGAGGTCCAAGATGTGGTCAGATGGGGACGACGGCGTCGACGATACTGGTACCAACATGTACAGAGAATGAATTCCACAAGAATTCCATACATAGCTCTGCATAGGGTGCCGGATGGACGGCGTCCACCAGGGAGACCCCCGAAACGATGGAGAGATAGCTGGAGCTCAGCATCACAGGAGGACAATCCTGCAGTAACAGACTCTTGAGAGTCTACAGAAAGTTTAAGAAGAAGAAGAAGAAGAAATTAACGTAAATACAATTAATCTGTTTGCCCGCCCCAGAAACATATTGTTTGTTGGACTTTTTTATGGATTTATGTGGCAAAAATATATAATATAAAACATACAGTACTATAACTTTACCTTTGTGGTTGATAGTTACTGGCACAGGTAGTAGATGGTAGAGGAGGAAGAGGAAGACTACTCCTTCGAAGGAGAGTCCCATTCCATAATAACGTCGGGCAACTGTGTAGGTATTTCCCGTGTTTGTATCCTGGGAAGTGGTTCAATTACTGGCATGGTGGCTGGTGTTTTCACAAAAGAACGATCCAGAGACATTTGTCTTTTTCTTTGTCGGATAATTTTCCGAAAATGGGACATCACATTTGTCATTTAAAATGTCCACAGCTCGGCTGATCACAGTTTTGTTAGGGTGATGTTTCTCGATGAAAAACTGCACTTGTTGCTCCACTTGCTAAAAATGTCTTTGATCTCAGCACTTGAAACATGTCCCACATCTTCGTCCTCCTCTCGTGAGGGCTCCTCCTGTATAACTTTCATCTGGAACTTCAACCGTCCTTTAGCGCATAATTCTTCTTTAATCAGTACAGATCGTAGATTTAGCCATGTCGTACTGTTGTGCAAGATCAGAAACACGAGCACCATTCTCATGTTTAGTTATTATTTCCCTCTTCGTTTCTACTGTAATACTTTGTTCCTTTACACCACTGTCACTAACACTTTTCATTTTCTTGGGAGCCACAATAAGGATTAATTTAATGCTAAATATATTTTATATACACTGTATATTATATACATCTTCTCCCTGGCTCCATCCCAACTCATTGTCTGCGAATACTGTTGGGGTCAGCTCTCCTCGTCCTCAGATTGTATGCTCTTCTGTCCCGGACTACGTCCCCCAGGCCGTGCCTCTGCATCAGGTTATCTTTTTGCACCACCCATGAATTCTTTGGTCTTCCTCTGGTTGTTATTTGAGGAAGATCCATGGAGATTGCCTGGTTTACAATGGAGATTGCCTGGTTCCATGATCCATGGAAATTGCCTGGTTCACTGTATATTATATACATAAATTGCAAAAAAAATTGTATCAAGAACAACGAACGCAACAACAAACAATGTTCACAACGCGCGCACTTGAGAACAACTAATGCGTAATGCGCCGTTACAACTAATTTGTGACCCGAGGCATTGTACGCAGGTCGAGTCAAAATTTGTTCGGAAATTGTGTTCGTAAGCCGATTTGTTCGTAACTAAAGGTGTTCGTGACCCGAGGTATGACTGTATTTTTGATTGCTGCTAAAATATTTTGATTCTTCCATATTTGCTGCAGTTTTGTCACAGAGTTCTTTGCCAAAGAAGTTTTTCTCCATATTTCAAGTTCGCAATCTCAAAAAAAATATAAAAATTAAATAATTTGCAAGTAAAATAAATGGGTTGATTTATTATGCCATAACCTATAGAGATAACACAGTTATGTGAAAACCATAATTAATGCAAATACATAGACAATTTGCTGAAATACAAATGATTATCATTTCCGTATCACTTCATACGTATATAATTTTTATCACCTGTTTTTCAACAAGATTTGAGACACATTTAGAATAGTGTATATAAATGTTGAACACGCATTATGTCTATCAAGCAGTGGTGTCATTCAATCAGTTTACACAAACCGGTTGTTAAAATTTTATACGACTTCACAGAAACCGGTTGTTAAAATTTTTAATCAGTTACTGAACTTTCAAATCAATTTTCATTATGCTTCAATTTTTAACCACCTGTGTTGTTACTCCATATTGAAATATCACCGGTTGTTAAAATTTTATATAAGTTCACGGAAAAAAGTTGTTATTAAAATTTCATGCCCATTACTGGGTTTGGTTCTGGGTTTTATAATACTCAAATTGTCCGTTACTTTTATTGCTCCATAAAGAAATATCATCTGTTATTAAAATTTATAACCAGTCATTGAAATTTCAAACATTAACATTGCTTAAATTATAAGCGACCTTTATTACTCAAATTATAAGCGACCTTTGTTTCTTCATATTAAAATATCACCGGCTGTTAACATTTTATACCAATTCACAGAAACCAGTTTTAATTAAAATTTCTAACTGGTTATTAAAATTTCGTACAGAACTGCTATTTATAATACTCAAATTGTAGATTACATACACGTATATTGCTCCATATAGAAATATAATCTTTTGTTAAAATTTCATATCACATCATGGAAACCGGTTATTAAATTTTTTAACCAGTTATTGAAATTTCAAATGAATTTATTATCATAACGCTCATATTGTCGGCTACTTCTGTTATTCCAAATTGTAATATCACCGGTTGTTAAAATTTTGTACAAGTTTACGGAAACCATTGTTATTGAAATATCAAACCAGTTTTGTTCAATACTGGTTTTTATAGTACCCAAATTGTAGGTTAGGTTAGGTTACATATATTATAGGGTCTTTCAAATTGAGCGTTTTTTTAATTCTTGGATAAAACACAGATGGCGTCGCGAACTTTCCTCGGTCTTGTGACATTTGAAAAGTGTAATGTATGACATTTATAAAAATGGAGTTGTATACAATACAACAACGCTTTTAAATTGTTGGATTATTTTATGTATTGTAATCTCCGGAAACGGTGATGTTAATTGGCCACCAAGATCATGTGATCTAAAACCGTTGGACTATTTTCTCTGGGGTTACGTGAAAAGCCAGGTCTATAAGAATGACCCCCGATCAATTCCTGAGCTGAAGGACGAAATTATTCGCGTTATCGGCGAGTTAGAACCGCAATTATGTCAAAATGTCATCGAAAATTTTGACTAAAGAGTGGACATCTGTGGAGCTGCAAGAGGTGGACATTTGGCGGATATTATTTTTTGTGTTTAAATGTCATACATTATACTTCAATCACCGATAAAAAGTTTTATGAAATCAAAGCAAATTGTGTGTTTTATTCAAGAATTCAAAAAAATACTCAATTTAAAAGACCCTTTATACTGCTCCATATAGAAATATCACCTGTTGTTAAAATTGTATACCACTTCACGGAACTCGGTTGTCGGAGTAGTCAACCTTTTTGTTAAAAAACACCAAAACACAATTTTAAATTGTTTTTTTTTTTTCAAATTAATTTACGATATAATTGTGTAAATTTTAAGTCTTGTTTTTTTTTTTTATATTCCTACATACTTTAAGCACATATTATTTTGGTCATCAGTAGATATGGGATACTTTCCAGACATACCAGGGACAATTTATTGACCAATTGTGATCAAGGCGAAAAGTAAGAGAAATAGAGAGAAAAGCGTTCAAATGATGCCACTTTGATATAAGGGAGTGAAACTTGGATGTGTGGGAAAAAATTGAGAGAAGCTGAAGAAATGCTGTAGAAATGCGTGCAATGAGAAGAATACAATGTATGACAGAATACGGAATGAAGTGATAAAGGATGAATGTGAACTTAAGGTTGATGTGTTGAGAGAAGCTGAAGAAATGCTGTAGAAATGCGTGCAATGAGAAGAATACAATGTATGACAGAATACGGAATGAAGTGATAAGGAATTGAGAGAAGCTGAAGAAATGCTGTAGAAATGCGTGCAATGAGAAGAATACAATGTATGACAGAATACGGAATGAAGTGATAAGGAATGAATGTGAACTTAAGGCTGATGTGTTGAGTAAGATGGAGAAGAGCAAACTGAGATGGTTTGGGCATGTGGAACGAATGAATGAAGAAAGATTCACAAAATAGATATATATTAGGTCCTTACATATGAAATTGGCGTTTTGTTTGGGAGGAACATAAAGTTGATTTTTTTTTAATATAATATATTTATTTAATCAAAGTATGTACCATTGCTATCTATGCACTTTTGCCATCTCATAGGTAGTTCATCGATCCCTTTACTAAAAAAACCATTCGGACGGGAATCAATAAAATCTTTGAAGTCGGTTTGGACTGCCCCATCGGAGTTGAATTTTTTCCCTTGCAAGAAGTTATCCAAATTTCGAAAAAAATAGTAATCTGTTGGGGCAAGGTCCGGAGAGTACGGTGGATGTCTTAGACATTCCAATTGAAGCTCTTCTAATTTGGTAGCCGTCTGTTGTGCAGTGTGTGGTCTAGCGTTATCATGAAGCAGCAGTGGCCTAGAGCGATTAACCAGCCTCGGTTGTTTAGCAGCTAGCTTTTCCATCATGGTTTGCAGTGGCTGACAATAGACATCTGCCGTAATCGTCTGGCCAGATTTAAGAAAGCTGTAGTGAACGACACCAGCACTAGTCCACCAAACGCTCACAAGTAACTTTTTTGGAGTCAATTTTCGCTTGGGGCATGGTTCGGCTGGTTCGGCAGGGTTCAGCCATTGCGATGAGCGCTTCCGATTATCATACAGGATCCACTTTTCATCACAGGTAATGATTCGATTCAAAATCCCTTCATTATTGTGCCGGTTGAGTAATGCAACACAGCAGTCAACGCGCGTTTGTTGATTTGCTTCACTCAATTCGTGAGGTACCCACCTTTCAAGCATTTTCACCTTCCCAATTTGCTTCAAGTGGATTAAAACAGTTTTATCACTAACACTGCAGCCTGCAGCTAACTCGGACGTGGTTTGCGATGGATCCGCTTCCACAATAGCCTTCAATTCTTCATTATCAACTTTGGTCTCCGGCCGTCCACAGGGCTTGTTCTGCAGGTCGAAATTTCCAGAACGAAAACGTTGGAACCAAAAACGCACTGTGTTTTCTTTTGCGGCACCGTCGCCATACACATCATTAATCCTTCGAGCCGTTTCTGCAGCACTGGTGCCACGGTGGAACTCGTACTCGTAAATAACGCGATATTTCAAGTTTTCCATTTTGTAAACTGAGTGACGCAAAGAAAAAAAACAATTGAGGAAAAAACAAATGAATTATAATTTTCGAAACACAAATACTTGAGTAAATAGCTGTATAAATTTTAATTTGGAATTCCTAACCAAAGAGAAGATATTTGAGATCAAAGTTGCCAGTACGGCAAAACGCCAATTTCATATGTAAGGACCTAATAGTTCAAATGTAAGTGGAAGGTGTTTGAGAGAAAGACCAAGGAAAGTATGGTTGGAGCGAGTGAATGATATTTTTAAAGAAGAGAGTCAGAGAAATTATAGAAGTTGTATGATAAGGTGTGTGGTTGTAGAAGAGGCTAAGAATTTCCCATCTTTACACACACACCCTCTATATCCGTGCACCTTCTCAAACAACTCCTACGATTTCTCTGACTATCTACATCTCCCTTTTCAAAATATCATTCACTTGATCCAACTATGCTTTCATAATCTTCCTCTACCACGCCTTCCACTCATTTTCCTTTTATTCCTATATGAAAGCCATGAAACCGGTAGGGTTATACCGTTACAAAAAGTGGAATAAACAGTGTTTGATAAAACAAATTACAATGTCTTTAAACCTCCACAGTGTTAATGCCTTAACTATAAACAATTTATAATCACTTGTCTTTGCTACTCAAAAAGTCCTTGAGTTGTGACCGTATCGGAAAAAGCCCTTGAGTTGTGACCGTGTCTGAAAAATATCCAATGTCTAATTTATAATATACATTTATATTCGTTATTGAGTCTTTAATTACAGCTACGTACACACATTTATAATATATATTCGAGAGAATTAATTTACGGATACAATTTCACTTAAATAATTTGAGATTTTTATTATTTGAGTTTTTCGTACGAAGCTTTTTTTAAATATTGATGAAGGTACGTGATACATCATTTGACACTGGCATATAATCCTTCATATATAGAAGTTCACGACCATTATTCAAGAAGAACGTACGTGATATTTATACAAAATATTGAAAGAAAGTCTACCTTTCTAAATGCAAAGTATTTTCAACAAGTCAGCTCCACAGATTCGGAGTGTCTTTTTAATAAAATAACCAACTATTTGCTAAAATTGCTCCGAGAAAACTTTGTATAGGTGCATTTAGTGTAGAAACCATGCTCTGCAGAAAGAAACTGGGTATAAATAACACAGATAACTTTGCGAAGAAACATCTTTGCACGGAGATATCTTCACAAAGAAACATCTTTGCACAGAGATATCTTTGGGAAGAAACATCTTTGCACAGAGATATATTTGCGAAGAAACATCTTCGCACGGAGATATCTTTGCACGGAGATATCTTTGCACTGAGATATCTTTGCACGGAGATATCTTTGCACGGAGATATCTTTGCACGGAGATATCTTTGCGAAGAAACAAATCTGGGACCAAATATCTTCTCAGAAACAACAGCGCAAACGTATAAATTACAACAAATCTACTTTCTAGACCATTTTGAAGTGATCTGACTTATGATAAATATAGATTGGTGAAAACAAAAACAAATCTTTAAACAAATATAAAGCCAATTTAAGTTAAAAACAGTGCCGTCACGTAAGTAAGTTGCTTAAAGTTACAAAGGTGAGTTAGCAGCGCACCAAAAATGGCCGGTTGACTATGCCAAACTATCCCTTCCTCCATCCGCACCAAATTGTCCAACTTTCATCCACACTGAAATATCCAGTTGATTATGGTGGTCTTCCTCCAACTGTTCACATTAAATTAGTCCACGATGATAATAGCAAATTATTGAAATTTCATTCGTACATTATTTCAAGTTGATTATAACAATTTCTCTTTCTATCCACACTGAAATATCCAATGATTATCAAGTGATCTTTCCTCAATTGTCCACATTAAAATGGTCCATGATTATAATACCAAATTATTGAAATGATCATATACCAATTTGTTCCCTTCTTTCTATTTACAGAAAATCACTGGTTAATTTTTTCATCTTTGATCCATGTTAATTTTCCAATTCAAATCTATATGAAATAATCAATTGATCCCCGCCCTTATTAAATATCCACTAAAATACGTACAGGAAAACCTCGCTTAACGTAAATTCAATTTACGTGAAAATCAATTGGCACGCTTTAGCAATATTTCCCGCTTTAAACTACTGATTAATGAGTTAACACGGTTATCGTTAACTCTCGATCAGAAGTGTTAAGCAAGAATGATCTCCTGTATCCAGAAGAACAGCGTGTGAGCAACAATAAGAAGAGATTGTTAATAAGTTAACTGCAGAAGGACTCGAACGAGCATTAGATCACATCGAGCACGCAAAGGGTATTCTATTTGATGCAGACCAGAATATGGAAAAAAACGTCGAAATTTGGACAAAGCAATCATCAACTCTCGAAAATAATCTCGATAAGCGAAATGGCAACATTTTAATGAGAGCGTTTAACCTTTCCTTCCCTGTGTTGGGTATCTTCTACATGTTGCTTCTAATAACCATCAATATCTCTATAAATATTATAAATACAAGGTTAAGATTTTAGGTATTCCTCCATAATATATTTACGCATTGATTTAAAAAATAATATTAATAATAATCAGAATTTATCGACTACATCGTGGGTATTTTGTGAAGATATCGGAAACAAATTCGCATTTAAACGCTGTGAGTGCCTCGACCTTGTGTCTTGACGATAGTTGAAGAGTATGCGGGAAGCGCGACACTATATTCGCATCTCACTCTTGCATACTCCACTGAATTGCGAGGAGCTCAATTGTCTCAATCGTCGCAAGCGTAAGCCACGCCGGGGTAAGCCACTATACCGCTCCGCGCCGCAGTTGCTTCTGGGCTTGCTAATAGATTAGATGTACGCCCGTTCCGTGAGCGTTGCCAGATGGTTTTTTAATGTTTTCAGCAAATAAATCTCAATTTTTATAATTTTTAACTTCAATTATAATTAATTAAGGGGATTATCTATGAATGTTCTTATTTTTCCAATTTAAAATCGCTAATTTTTTATCGTGTACTCACTACCCAACACCGGAGCGCGCGTTTCAATTTTAGCACCGTAAGGGAAGGGTTAAAAGGCGACATTGTTTACATATAACCTGTGCGTTGTCATTTCTGACAGTTTTTGAGGTGTTTTTTTTTTTTTAACTATGCTTCGTTTTGCATCTTTGCTACCTAAAAATATATTACGACCGACCATATTGAAAGACGAGGAACTCGAAACAATCAAGTGGATCGAGGAATACGCAGAAGCTATGATTCCAATTTCGAGGTTACGGTGATGCGTGCTGCAGAAACAACCAACAACTGTGCGGCTGCCAGACAATTCGGTATCACGGAAAATAATGTTAACTTTGTTTTAATAAATATTTTTCGTTAAACATTTTGCATTTTATTTTTCATAATAGTACAATGGTGAGGGAAATGTTTTTTTCTCCAAAAAGCAGATTAAAAAATAGGGGGGTCGCCTTATAATCAGGGTCGCCCTATAGTCGGGACAATACAGTAATCATATTGTTTATTGTATTCGATTTATGCAATTTCACTTAACAAGAAGTAATTACAGGTTGAATTAATCATGTTAACCTTTCCTTCCCTGTGTTGGGTATCTTCTACATGTTGCTTCTAATAACCATCAATATCTCTATAAATATTATAAATACAAGGTTAAGATTTTAGGTATTCCTCCATAATATATTTACGCATTGATTTAAAAAATAATATTAATAATAATCAGAATTTATCGACTACATCGTGGGTATTTTGTGAAGATATCGGAAACAAATTCGCATTTAAATGCTGTGAGTGCCTCGACCTTGTGTCTTGACGATAGGTGAATAGTATGCGGGAAGCGCGACACTATATTCGCATCTCACTCTTGCATACTCCACTGAATTGCGAGGAGCTGAATTGTCTCAACGTCGCAAGCATAAGCGTAAGCGCCGGGGTATGCGAATGACGTTCCGCGCCACAGTAGCTTCTATGCTTGCAAATAGGTTAGACGTACGCCCGTTCCGTGAGCATTGCCAGATGGTTTTTTAATGTTTTCAGCAAATAAATCTCAATTATTATAATTTTTAACTTCAATTATAATTAATTAAGGGGATTATCTATGAATGTTCTTATTTTTCCGATTTAAAATCGCTAATTTTTGATCGCGTACTCACTACCCAACACCGGAGCGAGCGTTTCAATTTTAACACCGTAAGGGAAGGGTTAAATGAGGTTTTCCTGTATTTATCTCCTCTGGTCATACTATAATAACTGACTTTTTATTCTAAATTCCATATTTTTATACACTGAAATATCCAGATGATTATATTATCCTCCCAATTATCCAATTTTTATATACTAATTTTCCTGATTCGATGATGATATCGAACACTCACACTGAAATGAAATGACTTTTTGATCTGCTGCCCTCAATTATCCACAAAAAATATTATGCTGATATTCCGTTCAATTAATTATCCACACTGAAATATCCAGATGATTATGTTGATCTTCCCCCTCCCCCAATTATCCACATCGAAATGCTCAGTTGATGATTGTGACGACGGATTCTCCTGCAGACCGATCAACCGAGCGTGGCCCCACCAAGCGGTCTTAGTCGACGCCTTGCGTCGACCGTGGACAGCTTGGTGGACCTTCTCATGGTCTGTTGGCCAACTCGTCCATTCTGCACCGCACCGCCATTTCCGCAACCTCAAGACTCGTGTAGTCAAGCTCCTTGACAAGGCAGAGCACGGCGGAGAGAAGATTTGAATTCTGAAAGAGAAATGTTGTTTAAGAACTGTACTAAATATGTATTCCTTTAATTACCACTACCTTTACAAAAACCACAAACCAATTTTTAACTACCTGTCTTCACAAAAATTAAATAAAGGTCGATAAAAAAAAACTAGGCGATATATTGGCTCAAATTGGTTTCCATACTCCTGCTAGAAACAAAAGGAACTTTTTACTATTTTAATGTGTTAATAGCAATTTGCTAACAGTTGCATGTTAAAATTCATCAATGATATCATCAACGATGATAAATACATTATATCATAAATTATGATAAATATCATATATAATATCATCAGTGATAAATATCATCAATGATGATAAATATCCTATATGATATCATAAATGACGATAAATATATATAATATCATCAAAGATGATCAATAACCTACATAATATCATCAATGATGATAAATATCGTACGATATCATCAATGTTGATAAACATTCTACATTATATAATCACTGTTGATAAATATCCTACATGATATCATCAATGATGATAATAAATATCCTACATGATATCATCAATGAGGATAATAAATATCCTACATAATATCATCAATGATGATAAATATCGTACGATATCATCAATGTTGATCAATATTCTACATGATATAATCAATGTTGATAAATATCCTACATGATATCATCAATGATGATAATAAATATCCTACATGATATCATCAATGATGACAATAAATATCCTACATGATATCATCAACGATGATAAATTCTAGAATGGTCTCCTAATTATTCTACTTCCACAGCTAAAGCTAGAGACAAAACAAGATAGTCTCACTCTAGTCATAGGCCTCCTAGTAAAGCCCTTGTGGTCTGCCATGACCGCGCTGGCGATCTGACTGTTGTCCCCCCGGCTGTTGCTCATCACGCTGTCCCTCTCCCAGGTGTCTCCGGTGCCGCTGGTCCTCTGCTGCGGCGGGTTGGAGTAGGTAGGCTGAGTCGGGGCTTCTAGGGTTTGACTGGAATATCTGGAATAGGTTCAGCAATTAAGTATATTCCAGGAACTCTCGTTAATTCTATGCCTAGTTATAGAATGATTGCCTTCTAGTTTCGAATTTGTTTCCCAATGATTACCAAAATAAAAGTGTTGTAAATTAGAATATTGAACAATAACTATTTTGTTCAAATGATGGAAGAGTTGCAAGGGATATCGAATGGTGTATAGCGATAGGAAATAAAGTCAATGGAGCACTAAAACATATATATACTCGAACCGGACAGTATCAAAATCTGCCAAAATGATAGTCCACAATGGTATTTTAGTACCTACTTTGATGTATTTGAATGAAACATGAATGTGGACATGAAACAAGACTGAACAGAGCCGAATAAATGCTGTAGAAATGCGAGCACTGAGAAGAATACAAGGGGTGACAATGTATCACAGAATACGGAATGAAGTGATTATGGATGAATGTGAACTTAAGGCTGATATGTTGAGTAAGGTGGAGAAGGAGCACGCTGAGATGGTTTGGGCATGTAGAACAAATTAATGAAGAAATACTAACAAAACAAATACCTATATATAGTGCCAAGGTGAGTGGAAACCGTAGAAGAAGACCAAGAAAAGTATGATTGGATCAAGTAAACCATGTTTAAAAGAAGGAAATGTAGAAGGTGTATGGATGTGGAGGAGGTGAAGGATGTGTGTTGAGATAGGAAAGTCTGGAGCTCTGTCCTCTCTGCCAACTCTGAGGACAATAAAATGAAGGTATGTATGTATGTAAGGACAACATGTTAAGATAGTAGAAGCCAATTCTCATATCATCGAGTGACAGTAGTAACTAAATCATGAATCATCGACATCAGTAGCTAAATCAGAAATCATTGAGTGACAGTAGAAGCTCAATCAGAAATCATCGAGTGACAGTAAAAGCTAAATCATCAGAAATTGAGTGACAGCAGTAAATAAATCATAAATCATCGACATTAGTAGCTAAATCAGAAATCATTGAGTGACAGTAGAAGCTGAATCAGAAATCATCGAGTGACAGTAGAAGTAAAATCAGAAATCATTGAGTAATAGCAGAAGTTAAATAAAAAAATCATCGAGTGACAGTAGAAGCTAAACCAGAAATCATCAAGTGACAGTAGAAACTAAATCAGAAATCATCAAGTGACAGTAGAAGCTAAATCTGAAGTCATCTCACCGATCAGCCTGCCTTTCATAATAGCACTCCCCGTGCGGAGAGACCATGGAATGCCTGGCACTGTGATGCTGGGACTGGTATCTGTCACGTTCCCTTTCTCTGGAGTGTTCACCGTTCATATGGGAGGGCTCCTGGAAAAAAAAATTATCATTCATTGTACACATAATCAATATGTATGCCATATGTTATCACTGTATTGTATTTTATTACACTTTCGTTATATACAGTACAACCTGACAAACTCTTCCAACCATCCAAAAATATGTTAAAGAGGCCTTCAGAGAAAATCGAACAGGAATCCTTTTTTAAAAATCTGGGTTCCAGCGAGATTTGAACGCGCCACCACAACGTCGTGAGACAGACTTCTTACCAACTAGGCCATGGATATCATCATATTACGACAGTCCAAAAGAGAAGACTTCTTAGTATTAAGAATGCTGGGTATCAGATGGTACGACCACATGATCAATTGTCAGATCTTCTCGAGGTATTGTCTCCTACAGGGGGGTTAGCTACCGTCATATCAGTTCTTATCCCGTTCACTACAGCCTGGAACAATTCAGTAGAACTGCATCCAAACAATCACCGTAAATTCTTAGACTGAGTGATGGGGCGTCTTCGTCAGCCTGGTATGCCATTTATTTTTCTCTGGATGATCAGTAATGATCTACTGTATCTTGTTTCTCTCATATGACTGAAATACTGCAACTTGCGAACCTTCACAGTTTTAAGCAGATCTCAGTCCTTATACGTGTGGCGGTCGTCGCACACTCAGTCGCACACTCGGAACACTGTGGGCGTCCATACACACGGTCAATGACCGATGAAGTGACCTTTGCATTCCTCGACAAATCTAAATAAACAAGTCCAGAGTTCACACGCCGGCCATTCAGCCCGCAGCCCGGAGCGGACCGCATTCCATACTAGAGCGAGAACGCACCACGCTTGTCTCGCCAGTTCCGTATTTGAATGATACCTACATACAACATTAATCGTTTTGCATTCGCAGGAACGAGACGTAGGCATATCGCGAGCGCATTCCCGCGCACATTCTAAAATGATATAAATACCTACGTTACTAATAAAACTCCTCTCTTTCCGTATTGCGAACTAACGAGTTTTATTTATCAAAAAATCATCATCATCTCTTCCCGAAAGGACCGAGCTCCTAAATACGTATGAACAAGCACTTCCACATGTGTAACACGTTCAGTTCAGAGAATCTTGAAGATACGTCTGTAGAACCACATCAAGCCTTGATCTACTACTATTATAATTATTACAAAATTAATGTGAAAGAAATCATCTTCTTCCCAGTGTCATGTCGGGTCCCCCCAACGTTGAATATAACCTGAGAGTAGGCATCTTTGTCCTCGGCAGCCCAAAAAAGATCCGCAACGCTCCTAATAGTCCAATCACGTATATTGCGAAGTCAGGAGATTTGCCTCCTGCCAACACCTCTTCGACCCTCTATTTTGCATTGGATGATCAGGTGCAGTCATTTGTACTTTGCTCCTCTAAGTACATGACCCAAATAGGACACCTTTCGAATTTTAATATTAGTCAGCAACTCTCCATCAACTTTGGCTTTTTGAACAACCCTTGTGTTGCTGATCATATCCGTCCAGGGTATCCGTAGCATTCTCCGGTGCATCCACATTTCAAATGCTTCCAATCGGTTCATACTGCCAACTTTGAGGGTCCATGATTCCACTCCATGCAAATAACACTGACCAAACGTTGCATTTGACTAACCGTTAAAGAAATCATACTGAATTAAAATTATTGCATATAAATTTATAAGCTATGAACAAACAAAACAAATGTAAAAATATATCAAAAGTATGATAACTGAAATGAACGGAACGAACGATTAAATAAATAAATGAAATGAACGACTTGTGTGTGGTAAACCTTGATGCTGTGCGCTGATTGGCTGTGCTGAATCGATCGTCTATAAGTGACTTCGTTCACCGCTTGGTTATTGTTCTCTCCCTGCTGTTGCTGCTGCTGGATGCTCATGGTCGTGTCCAGGATCTGTTGTCTGATGACCGTCTCATTTGCTAGGTCGTCACCGACCGATGCTGAACGCTGAAATGTTAGTTTTTTTCGAGTTAGATATTAGAAGGTTAGTAGGGTTACTTTTTTTAGTACGATAATGATAAATGCAAACTTGATTTTTGATGCAGGCTAATTTGACAGAATAACTCCCTTGTTGAAAGAGATTCACTGGTTAAGTGTCTTCAAAGGGTTGAATTTGTGCTGTATTTAAGCAACAACAAGAATTAGGTTCTGGAACGAACATGTATCCAGAATGGCGGAACCAAGAGTCGTAAGAATGGCTAGTGACAGTATCAGCCAAGCAAGCAGACCTCCAGGACAACCTCCCAAAAGATGGAAAGACAGCTGGCAGTCGACGTCACAAGAGGAAAACAATGATGCAGGACCATAACAGGCCAACAGGCCTAAAAGAAGATTTAAGCAGCATCATGTTTTATATTGGCATGTCTATTATATGATAAAAGGTTCATGATGCCGACATATCAGTACTATCAAGTCTTTGATGAAGGTGATTTTTTTAGTGTCCATTACCCGTGGAGTGAGCTTTTTGGTACAGGTCAAATACCATTATAACGAAACTTATGGAACCATAATGAATATTTTGTTATACTAAATATACACTCAGGTATGTCGCCACGGAAAAAGAAGTCCTTTTGGGCAATTTCTTCTTCGTTACTACGTGACATTGCTCCATAAAAAAACAAAGAATTGGATCTTTTGGTGTCGTCATTGATCATTGGTGGGCCTTGTAATCGAGGATCTCCTCGCCTTTAGTTGTAAAAAATTGTTATCTAGTTATTAGTAATGTGTAGGTGTTAACTATTTCTAAGAAATTGTATATTAAAATTATTAAAAATAAAATGACACGTAGGAAATTAAAATGAAGTTAGTTGATAGTTATAACATAATATATAAATTAGATTAGTTCTTAAAATATAAATGTGTATATAGGTTATAACCTTAGGCAAATGTTTGTACCAAATATTACTTTTTTAAATAAAAAATAGGATTCCCTCTCGCCATTACAATGTCAATTCAATTTGAGTTCAATTTTGAGTGAGTGAGCCGTTGGACACCAGCAAACTCACCGGCAACTCCGCTGTACTGGATCCGATGGCGCGCCAAAGTGAGACGATCGGAGTACATCTAGATGTTTTTTTTTCTCATTTTTTTTTAAAGAATAGATATGATTGAAGTCATAGATATCCTTATACCCCTGTATACTACGCGTATAAAATTCCTGCGTCATTCAAGGGACAGTAGCACAGCGTGAGGTTCGAACCGACAACCTTCTGCACGAAAAAGTACAGTGCATTACTGCACGGCCAAGCACCTCGAATAAAATTTCATAATTGATATTTATTATGAATGACGATATTATATCTGCCATTTATCATCATTGATGATATTACGTATGCTACTTAACATCATTAATGATATTACAATATACTCGTATATGATATTTATTATCATTGATGATATTATGTATGATATTTACCATGAATGATGATATTATGTATGGTATTTATCATCATTAATGATAATATGTATGCTATTTATCATCATTGATATCACGAATTTTAATAAAATGAGAAGCGTATTCTGTGATGATAATCTAAACTTGAAACTTCGACAATGGTTAATCAAATGCTACGTTCGGTCAGTGTTATTGCATGGAGTGGAATCATGGACCCTCAAAGTTGGTAATATGAACCGACTGGAAGCATTCGAAATTTGGATACACCAGAGAATGCTACGGATACCCTGGACGGATATGGTCAGCAACACGAGGGTTCTTCAAAGAGCCAAAGTTGATAGAGAGTTGCTGACTAATATTAAAATCCGAAAGGTGTCCTATTTGGGTCATGTACTTAGAGGAGCAAAGTACAAAATTCTGCACCTGATCGTCCAAGGCAAAATAGAGGGCCGAAGAGGTGTTGGCAGGAGGCAAAGCTCCTGGCTCCGCAATATACGTGATTGGACTGGTATAAGGAGCGTTGGGGATCTTTTTCAGGCTGCCGGGGACAAAGATGCCTACTCTCAGGTGATATTCAACATTGGGGGGACCTGACATGACACTGGGAAGAAGAAGATATCATGAATAATGATACTATGCCATGCACCTCATAAATGCACACATCTTTTGGTATAGATAACGCTGGATGGGGAATCATTTTGTCTCCCATAACAGTGTGGATGGTGGTGGGACCGAAATGAACTATATTGAATATGGGAGAAGAGTATGAAAAAAAACTCAAGATCAAAAGTTGTACGAATACATCAAATTAAATATTTTTCCAAGAATGATGTACTGAATTTTTTTGACAACTTTAATAACTGCATTTTCAACTATATGTGTATTCTAACAAAAAACATTTTCCATGATATCATCTGTATCGGACGTATGTGTCAGCCAAAACATATGATATATTTGTTTTCCTGTTTGTTATTTGGTACTTTTATGATATGATATTTTGATGTTATTTGGTATTTTGATGTATAAACTTTCGGGTATTTTTTGATGATTTGTATATAAATTTAATGTTTATTGGGGTCCGTGCTGTGTCGCGACCGTAACTGAAATGTTCCTTAAACGAGGCCATTGCGAGACAGAATCACAAGTCGGCCGGCCCATGCATGCGAGAAACTTGTGAAAATTGTGACATTTCGCAAGTTATGACGGCATGCACGGGTGGAAACAGGCGCTTGCGATGAGCGATTTGCCACACATAAGGAGCTCCAAACGCCATGGAAATACATTCTCAGTTCACTCTGTCTACTGCCTTTTGCTTGAGACCATCTACTACCTGCCAAAGAGGAATATCTTCTACCTTTCACCGATCTACTACTTTTCACCGTGAGCTGAATTCTCTGAGCATCGAGCAGCAGCCATCCCCCTATTGCTACAGTTCTTTGTGCCGGTGCCGTACATCAGTACTACAAGATAGACAGGTCTGAAACTATTTCAATTCTACTCATATGAATAGATCTTCCGAAAACAAAGCCTTCATAACAGGTGGTATAACTTCATATACATTATGATCTTCTTCCGTTCAAGAAGATCAAAAATATCTTACGATTTGGAGATAAAAATTCAACTTGAACGTGTTCCAGTTCACTCGTTAAATTACGTGCCGGGCAATCATCAATTCAAAAAGATATTTTTTCTTTTCATTTGCGCGGACAAATTCAAAAGCAGTTCATTAAATATTGCTCGAGTCAACAATGCTCATTGCTTTGGATCCCCTCAGCGGTGTTTTCGATAGAAAAATGATCGTTACACTAAAATTGTTATCTAGTCACAAAAGGATTAGTTAAAAATATTATTTTAGGTAGATACGTTTGCTCGAACAACAAAAAAAATTGGTTAATTTGAAAATTTCATTATAATGAGATTTGCCCTGTATTCATTTTTGATGAAAATGTATTGTTAATATATTTTGAATGCTCCTGTTTGGTTAAAAGTGTTATTTATTGATAAGCTTTAAAAATATTTCCATTTTACGATACGTGAATATCGAGGGTTGTCGTTGCTGAGCCTTATAGACAAGGATCCCTTGTAATCAAGGATATTATGATATCAGCATATTAATGATGGTTATTATTAAAATATCAGTATATTAATAGCGTTCATTATTACATCTGTATTCAATAGCACTTATTATATCAACATATTAACCACTTAATGCCCTTGAATGAGACCCTCTCGCGCGCCAAATGCATTCTAATTTCTGCTATCCCGAGTCACGCTCGTTTGTCTCGACTTGCAGTGTTCTAATTTTAGCTAACACATGTAACACTCGCCAGTCATTCGCATTTATTGTAAATTTGCCTGCAGTTGTGAGTGGTCGTGTTTTGTGTTGCTTATTTCGTATTTACGATATTGTGTTCGTATTTACGTAGGTCTATGTTAACACTACGCTTTCAAATCTACCATACCAAATTGAATTTTTTTTTTTTTTTCATTTTTTTTTAATTAAAATATGTTTAAATTGTTATGTTTCAATTGAAAAGTGTATTAACTTAAAATAAAACACAAAAAATCTTGATGTTTCTTGAAAAAATCTGTAAAAAAACCCTAGCATTAAGTGGTTAATAATGGTTAATACATATTAAGATATCAGTGTATTAATAACACTTATTATTATTATATCGGCATATTTGTAACACTTATTATTATAATATTAGTGTATCAATAGTGCTAATTATTATATCAGTATATTAACAATGCATATTATTATGATATCAGCATATTTGTAACACTTATTATTATAATATTAGTGTATCAATAGTGATAATTATTATATCAGTATATTAACAATGCATATTATTATGATATCAGCATATTTGTAACACTTATTATTATAATATTAGTGTATCAATAGTGCTAATTATTATATCAGTATATTAACAATGCATATTATTATGATATCAGCGTATGAATAGTACTTATGATATCATCGTAATACAATAATAATATCAGCATATTTTAGAAAGCACAAGATATTGTAGAATAAGGAATTTGATCCAAATAAATCACCTCGAAGTACTGAGACCGCGACGTCTGCTGCTCGTATCTGCTCTCCTCCGGGGGGTCCGGGGAATATGGTCTTTGCCTTCCGGGACTAGTCTAAAACAATAGGAAAATAAATAAGTCATCTAACTAAACAATATATTTTTTCTCTTTCTCTTTTTGGATCCGTCACCATAGGCTGTATCAGTCAACAGCAGAACATGGGCCTCTCGTCTTCTTATCTGTTCTTTGTACGTTCTTTGTCTGCCAACTTCGAAACAAGAAATACAGTCAAACCTCGGGTCACGAACGCCTCTAGTCATGAACAAATCGGCTTACAAACAAAATTCCCAAACAAATGTTGACTCGACCTGCGTACAATGCCTCGGCTCACGAATTAGTTGTAACGACGCATTACGCAATTACGCATTAGTTGTTCTCAGGTGCGCGCGTTGTGAACATTGTTTGTCGTTGCGGTCGTTGTTCTTGATACAATTTTTTTTGCTTTTTAAATACGAGGCATATCCAGAAAGTAAGTGTACTGAATTTTTGTAGGTTACAATTTTTTTTATTTAAACAAAAAAATTACGTGGTTACCGTAGTACATATGTAAGCTATTTTTCGACATAGTCGCCATTCCTCTCAATGCAGGTGGTGAAGCGGGGTATCAACTTTTTGATGCCTTCCTCGAAATAGTTTCCCGCCAACCCCTCCGTCCAATTCTCCACCTTTTCCTTTAGCTCCTCGTCGGTTGAAAACCTTTTTTCCACCCATGTACAGCTTCAGGGAGGTAAAGAGATAGTAATCTGAAGGTGCTAGGTCAGGGGAATGCGCGGGATGGTTCAGGACATCCCATTTAAACAAGGCGAGCAGTTCGTTCGTGGCGTTGGCCGTGTGTGGTCTGGCATTGTCATGCAGCAGGCAGACTCCCTTTGTCAGCATGCCTCTCCTCTTGTTCTGAATCGCCCTCCGCAATTGTTTTAGGGTTTCACAGTATCTTGCAGAGTTGATGGTCTCCCCTTGAGGCATGTATTCAATTAAAATTATGCCTTGACAGTCCCAAAACACGGATGCCATGATTTTCTTGGCTGAAATTGTGGTTTTGAACTTTTTGGCGGACGGTGAAGAGGTGTGACGCCACTGTTGAGACTGCCTTTTGGTTTCAGGCGTGTAGTGTGCAACCCAAGTTTCATCTCCAGTAACGATGGAGCGGAGAAATTCATCTTCATGGAGTTTGCAGCGCCTCAAAAACTCTTGCCTTTTTACAAAATTTCGCACTTGGTGGGAGATTGAATTGACATTTTTCACGAAACGTGTTGTCGCGTCGACACTTCTCAACGTACTGACCTCGAACCGGTCTCGTTGCGGAGGGGAAGGGTCAGGCTACACGGAAGTGTAGCCAACATGTCGAAAATAAAATCCATCCGGTCGTGAGAGCCTCAGTACACTTACTTTCTGGATACGACGCCTCGTATATATAATATACAGTATATATAAAATATATTTTGCATTAAATTAACCCTCATCGTGGCTACCAATAAAATTGTTTTGGTTTGCGAACATTTCGGCTCGCAGGCGGAATCAAAGAACGAATTAAGTTCGTAACCCGAGGTACCACTGTAGTTCAAATTGATTATTTTACAGAAAATATTGTATTTATTGAGACTCCGTTCATCCTTGGCATGCTTTAAGAAGCGACAGAGAAAAACTCTTAATTTCTAGACAGTAATATAACGTGTTTCAATCCTGATTGTTCTTTCCTCTCCACCATCCCTTTCTTTTCCTTTGATTGATGATATCTCACGTTTACTTTAATATGTCCATAAATTTCATAAATATTAATATTTTTTGCGACCATGTATAGTAACTTGCTTTATTTACTTTTATCTGATTGTTCGGAAGAGATTGCTGCCTGACAATAAACCCGCCTAATTGTATTTGCAATTAATTGTTCAATAAATTCTAAGTTAATTTTTTTACCTGTCCCTATTATTTAATCTCTTGAAATTTGATGTATCTTTCCAAAATTAATGTTTTCAATAACATTCTGATGATTATCGTATCAATTTTAAAATAAGTAAGTAAAGATATGGACATACAATTAAAATAAATAAACACGTGCATAATTCAAGCGCATCCAAAAGCCGAAATTTTTCCCAAAACACATAAAGTCTTGAAATGCCAATATACTCGTATAACTTATTCACTGAAAATTATTCACTGAACAACAAAATATAAAGGATGGAATCATTCTCGGAAATATTTAGCAACACGTTTTTGAAAGGACCTTCCTGTCTTTCTTGTATAGAAATTATGGCAGTCAGTACATAAAGGTTTATATATTCGTATATTCCGGTGTGAGAGTTGTAGAACTAATTTTTACTCGAATTCTCCCGTACCCAGATTACATCGATTGGGTAATGCCTATGCTGCAGTCACGGACATATTTGGTGATACTTTTTTCAAACACCTTCCTGTCTTTCTTGTATAGAAATTATGGCAGTCAGTACATAGAGGTTTATATAATACATATTCCGGTGTGAAAGTTGTAGAACTAAATTTCACTCGAATTCTCCCGTACCCAGATTGCATCGATTGGGTAATGCCTATGCTGCAGTCACGGACATATTTGGTGACACTTTTTTCAAAGGACCTTCCTGTCTTTCTTGTATAGAAATTATGACAGTCAGTACATAGAGGTTTATACATATTCCGGTGTGAAAGTTGTAGAACTAATTTTCACTCGAATTCTCCCGTACCCAGATTGCATCGATTGGGTAATGCCTATGCTATAGTCTCGGACATATTTGATCACAGTCTTAATGCCTTTGAAAAGTTCTCTTAGAGAGGGTTTTTTGTTTCGCTGAACCATAAATCAGACGCAGGAGCGTGACTCTCGTTGTTTTTTTCTCTCAAAATTTTCGAGATATCTGTAAATATGTTGAAGATTCGATTCATGTTTGTTTTTTTTGTGTATTGGAGTTGATTAATTAAATATATGTATATTTACTTATTTTTTTTTCTTTCATTTTGTATGGACCTTTGATTACCTGAGCCTTGACCTGTCTCAAGTTTGTTTTTTATGTATAGGTGGTATGTATGTGCGTACTGCATTTCACTATTATTTTACATATGATTCATGTAAATGTTTACAATTTTAGTGACAAATTGTATTTATATTCATGTGCACTCCAAATTCTAATTTGAGTATTACGCCTGTTACCTTTTTTAATGTTCGATAAAAGACTGTACAGTACCCGGCGGTAAGTAATACACATCACGCATAAGAAAGACTCTGCCGGCCATAATCGGCTAACTTCGGCTTTGTAGAACGTCGTCTCTATCGCACGATTGACTGACAAATCGCGATGGAACACGTGTATATGACAGAAAGGAAGCTCTACAAAGCTGAAGTTAGCCGATTATGGCTGACAGTCTCTTTCTTAAGCCCGATGTGTATTACTTACCACCGGGTACTGTACATTGTAATAATAAAATAACATTGTGTAGAATGGGTGACGTAACATAGACAAGTCAAACTCTGTGTAATTTTTTGACATAATTCATCATAATTATTTTAAAATTATTGTCATTTCAACCAGGCAAAGATTTATTTACGTATTTTAAATAAAGGAATTTATTACCGCCCCGGATAATGGAGAGTCTATCGTACGTTAAAATTCAACCAAATTAGTAGATGATACGTTCCAGTGTTTCTGAGCAATGATAGTCAATTGAGGAAACTTCAAACTGTATATAATTATCCCACGAGACAGGACACGTAAGCAATCAACAAAGATCATTAGAGAAGTCCAAAAATACGGAAGAAGGCCACTTAGCAGATGGAGACAGAGGCTTTTAGATAATGTGCAACAGGATCTTAGGAGGCTGGGAGATGAAAAGTGAATGATCGGCTTGCAGATAAATAGTCTAGGAGACTAAGTTCTACAGGAGTTGTATCTCTCGAGGAGAAGGTCTCACGAGGATACGAATTTGACGGTACCAGCATTCATCATGCAAGCCCAACAACACAGAAGAAAGCCACTTAGCAAATCGAGACAGAGGCTTTTAGAACATGTGCAGCAGGATCTTAGGAGGAGATGGCAAGTGAACAATCTGCTAACAGGCAGTCCGGAGGAATAGCGAAGCTGGGGTAGACAAACTCGACGGACTGACCAAATCAGGAATGCAACAGGGTCCTCTGTGAGGTCCAAAGTAGGGAGAGATGGAGAATCTTCGTGGGCAAATTTAGGGAATGGACCGGAGAGATCACGACTGTTAGTTACGAGGAATCAAGCAAGGAGAAGATCGGAAAATAGCTGGCATGCTAATAATACAACCATTGCAAGAGATGAGAATTTCATATTTACGCAGTTCGGAGGTTGTGCAAGTTGTTAACAGAGTAGTGAAGCAGTCGATACCTGATTATAGTTAGAGCCGTTAGTATTGGGAGGTGATCTAGGAAGAGCTGAAGGTCTGCTTCCGTACGTGTGGTTTGGAGGTTGTGCAAGTTGTTAACAGAGTAGTGAAGCAGTCGATACCTGATTATAGTTAGAGCCGTTAGTATTGGGAGGTGATCTAGGAAGAGCTGAAGGTCTGCTTCCGTACGTGTGGTTTGCCGTTGTATTGTGGTTATCGCTTTCCTGAAAGAAAAAAAAATGCTAAAAAAGTCTATTGTAACCACGTCCAAACCAATGTTCTGTCAACCCTCGTTGGAAGTATTGAACAATCCAAGCTGTTCAGTATTTACGTGAACAATTCAATTTTCTTTCCGAGCATGGACTGTTCCAATGATCTGGTAACAGCAGAATCCTTCGTATACCAAACGCATCATGCATCATTCTACATATCATCTTTTGTAGTTCACTCGACTCCACTTTGGTACGATCTTCTTGGCTCAATAATATGTGATACATACCTTCATGTATTTGTTTGTCGAATAAGTTCCTAGACTATATACGAGTATTATAGAGAGAGTAGTAGAAAAACTGGATGACAAATACCTGTGAGGTTCTGCTGTAAGGCGTCGGTGGAGATCTCCGAAGGGCTGAAGGTCTGGAGTAGTTCTGCTGTACTGGAGGACTCTCGTACGCATCCTGTCCTCTGTCCGTATCCTAGAAAAGGGACATTGATATACTCGTAATACTATATTCCTCATTCCTAAATATATACATTCAAATAACTTTGCTATTTTATTTGATTAGGATGCTTTAAGATGAAAAAAAGAGCATTTAGATGGTTTGAACATGTGGAGAGAAGATATGACAGTTAATTTTAACAACCTTTGTGGATTAGTTGCTAGGACGCTTAGATGGTTGATGGAATGGCTGGCTTAGATGGAATTGATCCATTGGATTCCATGGCTGGCTTAGATGGAATTGATCCATTGGATTCCATGGATGGCTTAGATGGAATTGATCCATTGGATTCCATGGCTGGCTTAGATGGAATTGATCCATTGGATTCCATGGCTGGCTTAGATGGAATTGATTCATTGGATTTCATGGATGGCTTAGATGGAATTGATCCATTGGATTCCATGGATGGCTTAGATGGAATTGATCCATTGGATTCCATGGATGGCTTAGATGGAATTGATCCATTGGATTCCATGGATGGCTTAGATGGAATTGATCCATTGGATTCCATGGATGGCTTAGATGGAATTGATCCATTGGATTCCATGGGTGGCTTAGAAGGAATTGATCCATTGGATTCCATGGATGGCTTAGATGGAATTGATCCATTGGATTCCATGGATGGCTTAGATGGAATTGATCCCGCAACCCAGAGGTTGTGGGATCAATTCCAATTGGAATCCAGATTTAAAAAAAAAAATTGTTTTCAGTCTGGCTTTCGCTTAGGGCCTCATAAAACTTTTTCTGGTTGATAGGAAGGAGATGCCGTGTGGCAGTAATCCCGCAAGGTTGTGCTATGTACTAGAAAAGTGTTATACATGATTCTCTCGGGCGTTTCATGAATTTTTATAAAACCTCCAAAAAAGAGTTGTTTTCAAGCGCTTCATAAAGCTACGAATGCCACTTATATCTCTAACGCTAAAAGGAAGACCATTCCGGCAATAGCCATAGAAAAAGCTGCTATATTGAATCAATTTGGAACAATTAATTTATTAGATGAATAAGAAATCAACCTCAAAGATCTCTACTCTTCTTCAAAGGAACATCTTTCAAACACACATTGGAAAGATACAATGGAGACATCACATTAGGAAGATTGAATACAAAGAGATAAAGTTTGAAATCAATTCGTTCACAAAACTTAGTACAAAAAGATAAAGTTTGAAATCAATTCGTTCACGAAACTTAAAGATGCTAAAAGGAAGACCATTATAGCAATAGCCATAGAAAAAGCCGCTATATTGAATCAATTTGGAACAGTCAATTTATTAGATGAAGAAGAAATCAACCTCAAAGATCTCTACTCTTCTTCAAAGGAACATCTTTCAAACACACATTGGAATGATACAATGGAGGCATCACATTAGGGAGATTGAATACAAAAAGATAAAGTTTGAAATCAATTCGTTCACGAAACTTAGTACAAAAAGATAATGTTTGATATCAATTCGTTCACGAAACTTAAAGATGCTAAAAGGAAGACCATTCTAGCAATAGCCATAGAAAAAGCCGCTATATTGTATCAATTTGGAACAGTCAATTTATTAGATGAAGAAGAAATCAACCTCAAAGATCTCTACTCTTCTTCAAAGGAACATCTTTCAAACACACATTGGAATGATACAATGGAGGCATCACATTAGGGAGATTGAATACAAAAAGATAAAGTTTGAAATCAATTCGTTCACGAAACTTAGTACAAAAAGATAATGTTTGATATCAATTCGTTCACGAAACTTAAAGATGCTAAAAGGAAGACCATTCTAGCAATAGCCATAGAAAAAGCCGCTATATTGTATCAATTTGGAACAGTCAATTTATTAGATGAAGAAGAAATCAACCTCAAAGATCTCTACTCTTCTTCAAAGGAACATCTTTCAAACACACATTGGAAAGATACAATGGAGGCATCACATTAGGAAGATTGAATACAAAAAGATAAAGTTTGAAATCAATTCGTTCACGAAACTTAAAGTTCAACCAGGACATATATGTTAATCTATTCAAATCAACCAGAAAAAAGCTAAAGAGGCCTCCATGGCCTGGTGGTAAGACACTTGTCTGCCGATCCGGAGGTTGTGGGTTCGATCCCCGCTGGAACCCAGATTTTTTTTAAAAAGGATTCCAGTCTGGTTAACACTTAGAGCCTATAAAAACATCTTTCTGGTTGGTTAGAAGAGATTGCCACATAGCAATAAACTCGCCAGGTAAAAAAAAATGTAAATGTAAAGAGGCCTTAACCCTTATCTTGGCAAAGTTCAATTTATCCAAATATTAACATTTTTCTTTGTTGATTCCTTGTTATATGGAAAGTTATGAAGGAGAATTGGGGTAAAAAATCACAACTTTTCTTTATAGTTTTTTTTTATATGTCCACCCACGTTACATTGCCAAAATATCAATGTTTATAAAACACAAAAAGGGCTATAAAATGATTCTATAATCTAAAACATGAACAACATTTACATAGCTGAATTATCAACAAATAAAATGGTTTGAATAAAATTTTCTCTACATGTAGTGATTAATAAGTTATTTCGATTATTAACCTCAATTTTCAAAACGCGCCCACGCTGTCCAGACATGTTGACCCGATGTCGTTTGAAAGCTTGTAGCGTTGTCAATATTTATCACCAGATGATACCACTGCACACAATAGTGTGTGTATAGTATTTGAATGTGTTGCCATATTAGAAATTACGTTACAGTTTCTGGATTTAAAAAAAAATCCCTAAATTAGTGTAATACCTGTGTTACAATGCCATGATAAGGGTTAAGTAAAAGTCAAACTGGAAACCTTTTTTTTTTTTATATATAAAAATCTTGGTTCCAACAGGACTCGAACCCATAATCCTGAGTTGGATAATAGGTGTCTTACCAACTAGGTCACGGAGTGTAATGTGGACTATAAAAAAAAATTACTGACCCACTGGCAAATAAGATGTAAATTAAATGTCTCTTTTTTTATAATATTAACTCTAAAGTCTCGCCTTGAAATTGTGTCACCGACATAAATGCAAATTCAACAAGTTTATTTTCATAATGATTGTCGTCGCATTCCAATGATGGTGTCACATAATCTAATATAATCAATATATTTAAGCTAATTTATGTGATACTCGTACATGCATTATGCAAGTTTGAAATTGACTTTGCTAATGACTAATTCTGATACCACTTTTATATCCCATAACAATACCTCTTCTAATGTTCAGTACTGAATACATCTACCATATATGCAATCATATAAACTTTTACTAGGTGCTCTGAACGCCTGCCACTGATCTTTTCCTAATTTATGTGACATAATATTATACAGTCAATTTATTTAAGCTAATTTATGTGATGTGAAACATGCATTATGCAAGTTTGGAATTGACTTTGTTAACCTTCCCCTTCCTGTGCTAAAAAAATCTGCCCGTTCCGGTGCTGTGTATTCAATTCACATCAATACACATGTAAAAATGAGCGATTTAAAATCGGAAAAATAAGAATATTTATAGCAAATCGCTTTAAATTAATTAAATTTGTAGTCAAAAGTGATATTAATTGAAATTTAATTGCTAAAACATGAAAAAAAAACATCGGCCGACGTTCACAAAATGGGGCGAAGAGACCACCTCAAATGGATGCCCGAGAGCTATTGAAGCGAGTGAACTGAAATTCTATTTCTTACGTTCCCATATGCCGAAGTAGAGTGAGACGGGAATAGCGTCGCTTCCTCACCCATAGCGGTTTTTTTTAATGAATATACCTACGTCACACACTGGCACACGTTTGATTGTATTGGTGAATTTATTCCCGATTTTCACAAAATATCTCTGATGTGGCTGATAAGTGCTAATTATTATTAATATTATTTTTTTCATTCAATACGTAAATGTATTACGAAGGAATATCTAAAATCTGAACCCAGTATTTATTATATTTATATAGATATTAAAGTGTTTAGAAGCATTGTGTACTAGTTACACGTCACAGGGAAGGAAGGGTTAAGCTAATTTATGTGCTACATGCATTATGCAAGATTGGAATTGACTTTGCTAATGACTGATTCTGATACCATTTTTATATACCATAACAATACCTCTAATGTTCAGTACTGAATACATCTATATAAACTTTTCCTGGGTGCTCTGAATGTCTATCGCTGATCTATTTCTAATTTATTTGGATGGTTTCAGAAACGATTGCCCTAATAGTACTGCTTGGGTTTATATGGGTTTTGACTAGGGTGAACAGCTCTCAGGGTTTCATCCAGAGTCTTAGGGTTTTAACATCATCTTTCCGGGTTTCGTTATAATTTATTTGGGTAACGCTAATTTAAAAAAATAAAAATGAAATATTGAAATTAAAAATCAATTCCGGTTTCAAAAGAAAGTTTAAATTATATAAAACAAACAAAACAAACAAATAATTAATTAAAACAACAATATTCATAAAGGCAGGCAAAAGCTTATAACACACAAACAAACCTGATCGCCGTTTTGGTACTCCTCCTTAACCCCGTTCCTGTCTTCTTCAGCTTTGTTCCAATACTGATGGCTGTAATTATCCTGCAAAACCAGGGTTAATCCTCGGTTAGACCCCCGTTAGTCGTTAGCCCAAAGCATGACACACAAAAACAAACAGACAGACAAGTGATTTAGTGCGTGGATTTTTTTAGATTGTATTTCAAAATTCAAATATTTAATAATTTTATGATGTTCCAAAATGAAATTAATAAATGTTCCAATATGAAATGATATCAAGTAAGAATATAATGTTTCGAAATTGATAAAAAACAAGATTTATTAGATTCCAAAGTAAAATTATATCAAGATTTATTATGTTCCAATATCAAAGAATATGAATCATAAAGTTGAAAAATGTGTAAAATCATAAATATGCAAAATATTATGATATTCCAAAACGAAATTGATCAATGTGTATTATGTTCCAATATTAAATTATATCGAGTACATGTTGTTCCAAAATTAAATGAAACAAGATATATTATGTTCCAAAATGAAACGGTATAAAGATAAATTTTATTTCAAAATTTAAAGATTGAATAGTGTTATGATATTCCAAAATGAGATTGGTCAATATGTATTATAAACTAATTTGATATATTTCAATATGAAACGATATCAAGTATATTTATGATATTTCAAAATGTAATAATACAAGATAAATTAGGTTCCAAAGTGAAATGATATTGAGACATCCAAAATTAAAAGATTGAAGAATTTTATGATATTCCAAAATAAAATAAAACAAGTTATATTAGGTTCCAAAATAGCATGATATCAAGATGTATTGTATTATGTTCCAACATGAAATGATATCAAGTAAGTATATGTATGATATTTCAAAATTAAAAGATTGAACAATTATATAATATTCCAAAATGAACTGAATCGATTTGCATTCATGATTCAATACGAAATGATACAAAGATAAATTATGTTCCAAAATAAAAAAAAATATTATTATATATTATTCCGAAATGAACTAAATCAATATGCATTAATATTCCAATAACAAATGCTATCAAGTAATGATCTTATCGAATTAAATTAAATTAAACAATGTTTTAGGTTCCAAAGTGAAATGATATTAAGACAGATGATGTTCCGAAAATGAATTATTGAATCAGTTATGATTGTTCCAAAACAAAATTAAACAAGATGTATTATGTTCTAATATGATATTATTATATATAAAGACATTTGATGTTCCAAAATTTAATTATTTCAAATAGGTTTAAGTAAAACGAAACAAGATGTTTGAATGGGTTGAAAAAAAACTAACAATCCAAAATTAAAAGTCATTAAAATCCATATTTATTTTAACCCTTCCTTCCCTGTGACGTATAACTAGTACACATTGCTTCTAAACACTTTAATATCTCTATAAATATAATAAATACTGGGCTCAGATTTTAGGTGTTCCTCCATAATACATTAACGCATTGAATAAAAAAATAATATTAATAATAATTAACACTTATCGGCCACATCAGAGATATTTTGTGAAAATCGGGAATAAATGCACCAATACAATCAAACTTGTGCCAGTGTGTGACGTAGATATATCCATTCAAAACAACAGCTATGGGTGAGAAAGCGACGCTATTCACGTCTCACTCTCACTCTACTTTGGTATATGGGAACGCAAGAAATATAATCTCAGTTAGCTCGCTTTAATAGCTAGCGGGCTTTTGTTTGAGGTGGTCGTTTCGCCTGTTTTGTGAACGTCGGCCGATGGTTTTTTTTTCATGTTTTCAACAATTAAGTTTCAATAATTATCACTTTTGATTTCAAATTAAATAAATTTAAGCGATTGGCTATGAATATTCATATTTTTCCGATTTTAAATAGCTCATTTTTACATGTGTATTGAATACACAGCACTGGAACGCGTGGATTTTTTTAGCACAGGAAGGGAAAGGTTAATAAATACTTGTATGACATTTAACATCAAAAGATTTAAAGAATTCATATTACATATATACCTATCCCTTTTGGGTTAGGCAGTGAGGACAGATCTCTACAACTTTTTATCCACACACACACACAGTAATTGCCTCATCGACACTCATACATCTCATTTACATTTAAAAATTATAGATTACATTAAAATGTATTCCAAAACAGAATTACATAAAAAATTGTAATGTTCCAAAATAAAACTACATGAAAATTTTGTAATTTTCCAAAGTTAAATGATCTTAAGATTTGTGATGTTTTAAAATTTTATTGTATGAATGTATAACTATTAAAAATAAATGATATCAATGTAATTTAATTATTAATTTTAATTTAAAAATGGCTCAAAATACATTTATTTATTTAGTGTGGTCATAGATTACATCAAAATGTATTTCAAAACAGAATTACATAAAAAATTGTAATGTTCCAAAATACAACTAAATGAAAATTTTGTTATGTTCCAAAGTTAAATGATGTTAAGATTGGTGATGTTTTAAAATTAGATGGTATGAACATATAAAACAAATATTAAAAACACG
Organism: Odontocerum albicorne; assembly: GCA_949825065.1. Classification (NCBI taxonomy): domain Eukaryota; kingdom Metazoa; phylum Arthropoda; class Insecta; order Trichoptera; family Odontoceridae; genus Odontocerum; species Odontocerum albicorne. The sequence continues at coordinate 10,288,014 of OX463867.1, forward strand.
ATGTTCCAAAGTTAAATGATATCAATATAATTTAGATATCAAGTTCAATTTTTAAATAGCTTAAAAGACATTTATTTATTTGGTGTGCTTATTGCCAGGTGGCTACCTCTACAACCAACCAGACATAACGAAAATGATAAAAAAGAAAAATTGCAGCACTCTCTCACTAATAAAAAATATAGTGACTTATTGTTAAGCTCAGTGTACAGTGGCACTCAAGTAACGTACGACATTGTTAGAAAGGAGAATGTCACTGACCAGTTCCGGGTCGTAGTCCTCTTCAACATCCGAGTCGTATATCGGAGTTCCCTTACGGGCTGCTTCCTCAACCTGCAATCATATTCACTAGTTGTTATTATATCATTCATATTTTTTTTTTTTATTCATTTATTTAATTAACGACACAACAGTGTCTTTATATACAAATGAACATGTGACAGGTTATACGAGTACTTAAAATTATTGACAAATAATACAACTTTATCTTAAACTAACATGAAGATACAAAAAGCAGTAGTAATAATAAATTACAGCCATTTTTTTTAAATTATTTAATAACCTTTGAGAATTTTGTGGGAATTTTATGGATAGATATTGAGATATAGAAAACACATGGCCTCATTAGTAGAACGAGATGCAAGTTGCTTTGCAGAATTAAAAGCTTCATACATGTTGATGCAGGGTTACTCAACTCCAGAGGCAAAGTATTGTCCTTAATGTTTTGTTTATATTAATAAAGAAGAGCACTAAGTTAGTAGCTATTTCTAAATATTGTTGTGATATTCTGGCGAATACTATATATTGTAACATAAGACAGAGAAAGATGTTTCCAAATTATATCAAATGAGTTATTTTATCATATTCAAACAAACGGACGTGAGACCTTTAGTCCAACAATTAACAAAGACAAACAAATACAGTAATACCTTTGTATTTTCACAGATGATGGAAGAGTTAAGGAGGTATTCTACTCTAGAGGCGTAAATTTCGGGCGTTTTTCAGACTAAATATAAAAAAAAACTAAAAATATTGTTCCAATACACTTTTTTACAGTTTGTTTATTGATGATTTGAGAATGTACAAAAAAAATTGTAAAAAAAAATATTTTAAATTCAAGATATTATCAACTGTTATATCATGTCGTAAAAAATAAAAGGGGTGAGCTGGTCGACATGATTGGAACCCTTTCATAAATTTGAAATAAAAATCAAGCATAGTTTCTTGATAACAAATAATGTCGTTATAGTTAGTACCAAAGAGAAGAAAAAAATAGTAAAATGGCAGCTGTCAGATTTTTTTTTAAATATTTTTATCCTTTTCAAATTTTTTTAAAATAGCAAAAAAATACTTTTTATTTTTCAAGGTAGGAACGATATAAATTTTTATATCGAAGTTTCATATCAAATTTGAAGGCAATCGGTTGGATAAAACTTGAGATTTTATGTCGACCAGGTCGAAAAAAATAGTTTCGATGAAAACGCGTTTAAAGTTTTGAGATTATTGTCCGAGTCATTCCGGTGCGGCGTAATTGCTGCCTCATTTATAGCTATAACTTCGTAAATAGAGAATTTTAAAATTTCCTTTTGATAACATATTCTTAAAGGTCTAAACTTTAAGAATATGCAAAAACAATCAAATTTCTAGACTAGAATATCCCCTTTAGAGGAATTTTGAACAACGTGTAGCGATAAGAAACAACGTCAATGGAGCAGTAAAATGTTATAATTGAATCAAACAATATCAAAATCTGCTTATATGATAGTCAACAATAATATTTTGGTGCCAACTTTGACTAACTGTGTGTAATGATAGTAAACAAAGTCAATAGGGTACTAAAATATATAAACTTGAACCAGACTGTATCAAATTCTGCTAAGATGATAGTCCACAATAGTATTTTGGTGCCAGCTTTGATGTATGGGAGTGAAATCCTGTAGAAATGCTGACATGGGTAGACAATTACCTACTTGGGTCATGTACTTAGAGGAGCAAAGTACAAATTACTGCACCTGATCATCCAAAGCAAAATAGAGGACTGAAGAGGTGTTGGCAGGAGGCAAATCTCCTGGCTCCGCAATATACGTGATTGGACTGGCATAAGGGGCGTTGGAGATCTTTTTCGGGCTGCCGGGGACAAAGATGTCTACTCTCAGGTGATAGTCAACGTTAGGGGGACCTGACATGACACTGGGAGGAAGAGGAGACAATTATCGTTACACGTCGTTCAATATCCGTCTTAATTCTCCCATTATCTGAGAAAATACTACCCAAATAGCAGAATTCCTCAACTTGCATTGTTCACCCACGTACCGTATTTTCTTTCCTTTCCCACTTTTCTATCACCATGACTTCAGACTTTTCTAGCACCATGACAGGAACAGTATAAAATGTAAAAATTGAAACTTACCTCATCTGGTTCCACGTTGATATTATCAAGTTTCTCCAGGTGTGGTAATGCTCTCAAGACGGTCATTCTGTAACTAGAAAAGAGAGAAAAAGAATTATAAATATGTTGTTTATATTTAAGGCATTAACGTTGTGGAGGTTTAAAGACATTGTAATTTATTTTTATCAACCACTGTTTATTCCACGTTTTTGTGACGGTATAACCCTACCGGTTTCAGGGATTTCGCCTCATCATCAGGGGAGCACAAACAAGACTGAATTCTGTTCGAACTGGTACTGAGATACTTTTTGTGACTGTATGACCCTACTGGTTTCAATGCTTTCACCTCATCATCAGGGGAGCACAAACAAAACTGAATTCTGTTCGAACTGATACCGAGATACATGCTGCTCGCCGAGGTCGTCCCATGCTTCCCTCAACCCTCAGTCCCCAGCCCGAATGTTTACCGTTAAAAGCGTGTATTTTAGTACCAGTTCGAACAGAATTCAGTCTTATTTGTGCTCCCCTGATGATGAGGCGAAAGCCCTGAAACCGGTAGGGTTATACCGTCACAAAAAAGTGGAATAAACAGTGTTTGATAAAAATAAATTACAAAAAATTATAAATACTCGTACATGTCACACGTAAGCAATGGTACGACTACAAGACAAATGATATGCTGTTCGTCTTCCATGTTAGCAGAGCAGTAGCCAATGACCCTCACGATATAGGCAAGGTGCTGATGCCACTTAGAAGCTGGTCATTCAATAGATCAACAATATTGAGAGTGCAATGACAGAACAACATGGTAGCTGACTCGGATGTGAACATATTTAGTTCTACGCTGTAAAGGTTACGAAGATGGTGGCTGAATTGATGAACGAATGAGAAAATTTCGGATTCGATCCCCGTTGGAATCCAGAATTCCAGTCTGGTTTTCACTTAGGGCCTATTAAAACATCTTTCTGGTTGGTTGGAAGAGATTGCCATATGGCAATAAAACACGCCAGGTGAAATAAAAAAAATAAAAAATAGTATTATTCATTTGGCCAAACACTGTTTAATCCACTGAGGTGCGTGGCAGCGCGGTAACGCACTGGACTTCCGTGCGGAAGGTCGTCGGTTCGAACCCCGCGCTGTGCTACTCCCCTCGAATGGCACAGGCACTTTTTCCACCTAGTGTTCGAGGATATAAGGATACTTATGACTTCGGTCATATCTATTCTTTTTTTAAAATCTTGTTTTTTTTTTACTTTTATTTGTCGTGTCCCCAGAAAACTGGGATTTTGCCTGCATCTTACTATTAAAAACAAGCCCTGAAGATGAAAATAGTAATGTGTTCGAAACGTCGGCATCATAAACCAAACCACATAGTAAAACACTTCGAAAAACCTTATCTAACTTATACGAAGAACCTTGAAAGCCTCAAATTTGAAAAACACTTTACGTATTATACTTTCGTTACATACTCGTACAGTACAACCTGACGGGCTCATTGCCATGTGACGATCTCTTTCAACCATCCAGAAATATGTTAAAGAACCCTGGATGTTCAATATTTGTTATAGATTTATGAGTGAATGAACTACAGAGGTCAATTGGTGGCATTCAAACGTCAAATGGGAACGTGTGCAGATTACTGTCTCAAATCCATTCTCTGGCACTACCATCGAGAGGAAGGGAAGATGCAGACTCAGCAGAGACACATGACACGCATGGCAACTGATCAAATGTTCACCATCCCTAGAGTTAAAACATATTTTGCCCAAAGGCAATATGCCTCTTTAGCTCCCATGACATACAATGGGGTGCCGAATTCAATAAAGATAAAGGAATGAAAACCATTTAGGCAGTCGATCGGAGCGTGGTTGTTATTGCGACAGGAGTTTTTTGATGTTTGGAATGACTTGTGGAAAATGTTTGTGTGAGCTCTTGAATGTGGTGTTTTTTATTGTTTTATATGTGTATTTTAATTTTTATGATTATGTGCGGTATATTGTGGGGTGAATATTTTCGGTCTGTCTGGAGTGATGAAGTGTGACGAGTTTGATTTTGCGTGATGTATACATACTCGTATGTAATTGAGTGTCACTGTTTGTCAGGTTGATGAGAATGTGCAACGGGGTTTTATATAATCAAAAATCGGAAAGAAGTATCGAATTATTTTAACATGCTATATGTCCTCAGTGAGATACAGGCAAAAGCCTAGTTTACTGGGGACACGACAAATGAAAGGCAACAAACCCAGATCCATTAAAATTGTGTGTCCTAATTAAATCACTTGTTGTTTTTTCACAAATGACGTACATTTATTTTCATGTGTAAAATAAATAAATAAAAATAATAAACTATGTTGATGATATACTCGTATATTATATTGTACTACATTTTCGTTGTGTACAGTACAACCTGGCAGGATTATTGCATATGGCAATCTCTTCCAACCAACCTTAAAGATATCAAAGAAGCCTTAAGTGAAAATCAGGCTGGTATCTTTTTTTTTAAAATCTGTTCCAGCAGGATTTAAACCCGCAACCTCTGGAATTGCAGACAGGCGTCTTACCAACTAGGCCACGGAGGCCTCTTTTCTAGTTTGTTGAAAAAAACTATCGTATGACACTAAACTAGGAATTTGTATACTCAAGAATAACGTGTAAGGAACACCACAATCCGAGAGGTCTGTGAGGTCCAAGATGTGGTCAGATGGGGACGACAGCGTCGACGATACTGGTACCAACATGTACAGAGAATGAATTCCACAAGAATTCCATACATAGCTCTGCATGGGGTGCCGGATGGACGGCGTCCGCCAGGGAGACCCCCGAAACGATGGAGAGATAGCTGGAGATCAGCATCACAGGACAATCCTGCAGTAACAGACTCTTGAGAGTCTACAGAAAGTTTAAGAAGAAGAAGAACAACGTGTCTTAATAAAATAAAGTAGGTGAGTGAAACTAGGATAAACGTTGCAAAACGAACGAGTGTGTTTCAAATATTAAATTAATTACAAACATAAAATTAAACAGTATATTATGGCATACTTGTTAATACAACCACATGAATAAAATTAATTAATTTATTACATAATTAATTAAATATGTATAAAGGTATTAACGTAATATTAAAAAGTGAGAGTTTGCATTAATACGTTTAATTATTGACAACATCTTGACTTGTAATTCTTGGTTCATATTAACCATCACACCGTCTTACTATCGGGGTAGATATTTGAAGTGCATGGTGGTGCGGTAACGCACTGGACTGCCACGCGGAAGGTCGCTGATTCGAACCCCACGCTGTGCTACTACCCTCGAATAGCACAGGTATTTTTTCCGACTAATATTCAAAGGTATAATGGTACCTATGACTATGTTAGTATGTAATTAGGACAATATCCAAAATATAGTAAGTCTGTTATTACTTCCTGTCCTATTTACATATAGTAAGACTATTATTAGGCACTTGGCCTACATAAAGTCGGGCATTAAGTACCTGTCCTACACTTGGTTAGTATGTATTAGGTGTTAACATAAGTTGTGTCCGTTTTTTTCTTTTCAAATTTAAAAATTAACACCAAAAGTAAAACAAAATGCTCAAGGTTATACGTCATTCGAAAAAAAAATTCTGCTCTACAAGATATTGTGTTTTCTTTTACGTTACACATATTATTTTATTTGATTACAAGCCTTCAAAATGGAATGTCAAGTAAACGAAAGTGAGCATTTTCGACACCTCCTTCTGTTCGCGTTCAATCGAGGGAATAAAGCTGCCAAAGCTATGTAATTAGGACAATATTATAAATATAGTAAGTATGTTATTAGGTTCCTGTCCTATATACAGTAAGACTATTATTAGATACTTGCCCTACATAAAGTCGGGCATTAAGTACCTGTCCTATACTTGGTTAGTAAGTCATTAGGACAATATCCTAGATATAGTAAGTATATTAATAGGTTCTTGTCCTACATATAGTAAGTCTATTATAAGATACCTTAGAGACCTGTTCTATAGATGGTTAGTAGGTCATTAGGTACATGTCCTAGACATAGTAAATCGGTCATTAGCAACCTATTTTTCATACAGTAGAGGATTATTAGGTACCTGTGTTAAAAATAGTGTATCGATAATTAGGGACCTGTTTTATAGATGATTAGTAAGTCATTAGGTAGCTGTTCTTCATATAGTGAGTGGGTTATTAAGTACTTGTCCTACAAATAGTGTATCAGTCATTAGGGACCTGTTCTACAGCCGATTAATAGATAATTAGGTACCTGTTCTTCATATAGTGAGTGGGTTATTAGGCACCTGTCCTATAAATAGTGTATCAGTCATTAGGGGCCTGTTCTACAGCCGGTTAATAGATCATTAGGTACCTGTCCTACAAATAGTGTATCAGTCATTAGGGACCTGTTCTACAGCCGATTAATAGATAATGAGGACCCTGTTCTTCATTATAGTGAGTGGGTTATTAGGCGCCTATCCTACAAATAGTGTATCAGTCATAAGTGGCCTGTTCTACAGCCGGTTAATAGAACATTAGGCACCTGTCCTACAAATAGTGTATCAGTCATTAGGGGCCTGTTCTACAGCCGGTTAATAGATCATTAGGTACCTATTCTTCATATAGTGAGTGGGTTATTAGGTACCTGTCCTACAAATAGTGTATCAGTAATTAGGGACCTGTTCTAGAGATGGTTAGTAAGTCATTAGGTACCTGTTTTTCATAGTGAGTGAGTTATTACATACCTGTCCTCCAAATAGTGTATCAGTAATTACGGCATATTCTACAGATGATTAATAAGTCATTAACACAGGTACCTGTTTTTCATAGTACCTGTTCTACAAGTAGTATATCAGTCATTAGGGGCCGGTTCTACAGATGGTTAGTAGGTCATTAGGTACCTGTTTTTCATACAGTGAGTGGGTTCATGGGAAACTGTCCAACAAATAGTGAACCGGACATTAGGTACCTGCTCTACAGATGGTTAGTAGGTCATTAGGTACCCTGTTCTTCATATAGTGCGTGGGTTATTAAGTACCTGTCCTACAATTAGTGTATCGGTATTAGGGACCTGTTCTACAGAAGGTTAGTAGATTATTAGGTACTTGTCTTACATATAGTGAATCATTCTAGACAAAAATATCCTACATTAAGTGAGTCGGTCATTAGGTACTTGTCCTACACATGGCAAGTCTGTAATCAGGCCACTGTCCTAAATATAATAAGTGTATTATCCTACACATAGTGAATAAGTCATTAGGTACTGATCCTATGTATGGTATATAGTGAATTGATCATTGGGTACTGGTCATATGTATGGTATATAGTGAATCGATCATTGGGTACTGGTCATATGTATGGTATATAGTGAATCGATCATTGGGTACCTGCCATATACATAGGTTTCTTTTTGTTTAGGGCATTCAGTGTTCTTTTTTTTTAATTGAACGCCCACGTACCGAGAATATGCATGGAATAGTTAGAGAGTAGACTAAATTCTAAATACACTCACTTGGCATCTTCAGCGCAGGGGTTCTCCCCGAGCCACAAGATCCGCAATGCAGGCAGCTCCCTCAAGTGCCGGATCTCAGACAGGTCTGCGATCCGGTTCTTGCGCACGTAGAGCTCCTTCAGGCGTCTGCAATGCTTGAAATCTGCCAGGTTGCGGATCTTGTTGATGCTGGAAAAAAAGGAGAAAAATGAATTATTTTTTGGTGCTCGTCAATATATCCGAATAAGTGTTTAAAACATATTGAATAGCGTGGCCGGGAGGCAATATTGTCTTCGAAATCAGTAAGCGAGCCTTCGGGTTAAGTGCCTTAAAGGAACTGAGCACTAACTACCGTTTTTTTATTGTAGTGTAAATATATAAGTCGTTTGAAAACCAAATGGTGCTCAAAACGTTGATCAATTAATTGATCGGTAGCAAACTAGAAAGCAATGATTGCATTTGGAACCCGGTGGGGGCGCAGAACTCACTCATGGTGGAGAAGGTACACACAAAATATCTACGATATCTCTATATGAGTGAGTTTGGTGTCTATCCATGGCTTTATCCTACACAGTTCCTGCTGGACATGCTCGGGTATAACTCCTTGAGCGTAAAAAGAGATCTGCGTCTCCTGGTATACGTTGTCAGACTCGTTCGAAGAGTTGTGAGCTGTCCAGCATTACTACAAAGATTAGCGTTAAATGTTCCTAACAATTACACTAGACTGCGCCGGCAAGAACTGTTCTCAATCACATACGCAAGAACGGGTCTTCCAGCCATAATGCCTGTTGGAAGGGCCTTAACTCTTCTGAACGGGACTGCTTCGGATATTGACATATTTCATATCACATTACCAAAAGCAAAAGTAAATTTTCTTCTAAGATTGAGCGCGTTAGAAAGCACTCATCAACGCATTTAAGTGACTTTGAATATATGTAAGCATACACATTATTTTTATTTTATATATATATAAAAAAAATAATGTAAACATTTCTTGTATTTTTCAATGTACTCGTAATTGGGCTAAGCCTGTTTTGAGAAAATAAATAAATAAAAAATATATAAATAAATTAATACTTAAAAATAGAATACTTCCATTTTTTTAGTTCCGCCACTGAATACCTGGCATGGGGTAACATGCAACGTAAAAAATATGAAATCCATACATTATAACGAGGGGCGTAGATCAACTTAGCAATTAGCTGAGTGCTTTCTGTGGTCAGAAAAAGTGGTGGGACAGGGGAGCGAAACAAGTGGGTTCGAAAACAAGAATTCCTATTGGCAAATATTACTTGCATAAAATAATTAAGTATTTTTTATTTACACCCCTACTTCACTTTACGGATTTGATACGTTCCTGAAGAATTGTTCGTAAATCGAAATTTCATAAATCGATTTTTTTTTCATATAAATACAGGGTCTTTCAAATTGAGCGGTTTTTTTATTCTTGAATAAAACACAGATGGCATCGCGAACTTGCCTGGGGCTTATGACATTTGAGAAGTGTAATGTATGACATTTATAAAAATGGAGTCGTATACAATACAACAACGCGTTCAAATTGTTGAATTATTTTATGTATTGTAATCTCCGGAAACGGTGATGTTAATTGTCCACCAAGATCATGTAATCTGACACCGTTGGACTATTTTCTATGGGGTTACGTGAAAAGCTACATCTATACGAATGACCCCCGTTCAATTCCTGAGCTGAAGGACGAAATTATTCGCGTTATTTGTGAGTTAGAACCGCGATCATGCCAAAATGTCATCGAAATTTTTGACAAAAGAGTGGACATCTGTGGAGCTGTAAGAGGTGGACATTTGGCGGATATTGTTATTTTGTGTTTAAATGTCATACATTATTCTACAATGACCAATAAAAAGTTTTTTGAAATCAAAGCAAATTGTGTTTTATTCAAGAATTTAAAAAAAAAATAATTAAAAAACTGCTCAATTTGAAAGACCTTTATATAATATATATTTAATGTGTATATTACATTTAATGAAGAGTAAATATACATATATAATGTCAACTAAAAAACAGCTGTATAGTGCGAATGTGAGTTGAAGGCGTGGAAGAGAACGATCAAGGAAAGTATGGCAAGATCAAGTGAATTATATTCTAAAGGAAGGAAACGTAGAAAGTCAGAGCAATCGTAGAAATGATTTAATAAGGTGATATACGTGTATGAAAACTGAATAAATATGTACTGTTCAAAATTATGCCAAAGTTTTTGAGAATTTAAATATGATATAACCGACCCCTGGCGTGAAGTTTCATACAACTGTACACTGGGACGAAAGTACCCCTGCAGTCAGGGGTTGTATCTAAAATAGATTTCCGGACGCGGAGAGGTCAACAGATTATTTTTTTTATAATACGCAACCAACCCAAACTAGGATGATCTGTGTCACCAGATTAAAATCACTTTGCAATTAATTATATGAGTCGATATAATAAAACTAATTTTAAAAAATTGCCATTTTAGACAATTTAAAGTTTCAACTGATTAAACTTCAAAAATGTAACAATCGATTTATAAGTGGAAAAGTTCCACGAAGAAAGAAGAAACGCAACATTCATTGGATGCGGTAAAGATATGAATTCAAATAAATCAAATCTGTCTCGCAAAGGACAACCGAAAAATACATGGTCTATAAAGATATGGATTTTAGTAAATCAAATCTGTCTCGCAAAGGACAATCGAAAAATATAGTACATGGTCTATAAAGATATGGCTTTTAGTAAATCAAATCTGTCTCGCAAAGGACAATCGAAAAATACATGGTCTATAAAGATATGGCTTTTAGTAAATTAAATCTGTCTCGCAAAGGACAACCGAAAAATACATGGTCTTTAAAGATATGGCTTTTAGTAAATTAAATCTGTCTCGCAAAGGACAATCGAAAAATACATGGTCTATAAAGATATAGCTTTTAGTAAATTAAATCTGTCTCACAAAGGACAGCCGAAAAATATATGGTCTATAAAGATATGGCTTTTAGTAAATTAAATCTGTCTCGCAAAGGACAACCGAAAAATACATGGTCTATAAAGATATGGCTTTTAGTAAATTAAATCTGTCTCGCAAAGGACAACCGAAAAATACATGGTCTATATATAGTTTCATCATCCAAATCGCACTCGCAGCTGGAATTCTCCGTAATACCCATTTTTTAAATGTGACTAGGCCACCACGCAGTGGCCCGTGCGCAAACGACACATGACAGACACTGCCATCTTGTTCATTCTTATTATATTAAACCATGGTTTCAAAGGGATACATTGTTGGATTGATTTATGTATATCTAGAGCCCTTATTTACACCAGTTGTATCACAATCCATCGTCCATTGGTGCCAAGTATCATGTTTAATTTTATTTAAAAGATCAGTTACTGGCTGTGAAATATCAGATAAGGGACAACCGGTATAACATGCTCCCTTTGCCAAGGAATCAACACATGCATTACCAGTGCTACCAATATGTGAATGGACCAAGCTAGAGAAACATCTATATTCTTTGACATCAATTGGAATAACTTGGCTTTGATTGAACAAATAATGTCTTTGTATGAGTTATTCAAACAATTAGTTTCTCAAAGAATTTTTGAAAAATTTAAGTACTCGCAAATTCTAAATGTTTTTTGATGCCATTTATTATCGAGTGAAATCTTAATATTTATTGATTTAAAAATAATAATTAAAATAAATGGGCATTTATATAGCGTCGTTTAGAGAGCAGACTCTCATCAACGGCGCTCTCACGGTTAAGGAATTTGACCTATAAAAGCACACTCGTATGATCGTTGTTGCCGGGCCTTGTAGTCGATCCCTTCGCTATTCCAACGTCAATTCAACTGGAAAGCGAAGCTGTGTCGTGAAGTTTATATTTTTTATTTTTAAGTGAGGGAACCGTTGCACACCAGCAAACTCATCGGCCACACCGCTGTATTGGATCCGATGGCACACCAAATTGAGACCATCGGAGCACACTGGCATATTTTCTTTAGTAAGAATAGACATGACCGAAGTCATAGGTATCCTTATACCCCCGAATACTAGGCAGAAAAAATGCCTGTCGTTCGAAGAGAGTAGCACAGCACGGGATTCAAACAAGCGACCTTCCGCACGAAAGTTCAATGTGTTACGTTGCGGCCAAGCACCTTTAAGATCTTAGGTATTAAATTTGTATACATTTGTAAACGCTACACCATACACTGTATGAGGTACATGGCCGACGACCTTCCACACTGGACGTCGTCGGTTCGAACCCCGCGCTGTGCTTCTCCCCTCGATTGCCACACCAAACACTAGGCAAAAAAATGCCTGTGTCGTTCGAGAAGAGTAGAACAGTGCGGGGTTCGAACCGTCTAGTGTATTACCGCGTGACTATGCAACTCAATCATATATGGTATAGGTAATTTTAATAAGAAAAATAATTAATATGATAAATGGGTAAAGTATTGGCGACCCCTGGCGTGAACTACACGTGTATTGGGACAACACCTCCGCAGTCAGGGGTGGTCTAAAATCGATAGCCGGACGAGGAGAGGTCAAAAGCATATTTGTTTTCGAGGCTTTTTTCACAGTTCATACCAGTGGCGCAACCTATATATTTATTTATTTAACACTTCATTGCATAACACACTGGCAAACTTATTGCCAGATGGCAATCTTTTCTAACCCACCAAACAGAGGTAAACAAATGAAGTTAGATGGTCGCAAAAAATATTCAAATTATTATAATTTGTTTTATCAAACACTATTTATTCCACTTTATATAACTATATAACCCTACCGGTTTCAAGGCTTTCATCTTATCATCAGGGGAGCATAAACAAGACTTGTTTGTGTTTCCCTGCACAAGTCTTGTTTACGCTTCCCTAATGATAAGGTGAAAGCTTTGAAACCGGTAGGGTTATACCGTTAAATAAAGTGGAATAAACAGTGTTTTTAAACAGCCACAATATTAATGCCTTAACTATAAATAATAATTTATTTCATTTATTTATTTACAAAGGTTTGCAATGCAACACAAGCCAAATAAAAATATGTACATATAAGCAATAAAGGTTTCTTCGTCGTTGCTGGACCTCATAGTCGAGGATCCCCTCGCCATTCCAACGTCAATTCAGTTGGAAAGCGATGCTGTGCCGTGGAATTTGTTTTATTTTTTTAGTGAGATGTTACACACCAGCAAACTCATCGGCCACACCGCTGTACTGGATCCTATGGCACACTGAAGTGAGACGATAAGAGAAACCGGCATGTCTCTCTTAAATGTATTTTTTTCGCCATTATCTTGAGATAAACTCGTTAATTAAATTTCTGAACACGTGTAATTTACACACTATGATGCTATCAATAAACCTATATTTATGTATTTATTTAAATTATAAATGCTTTTAATCGATGGATCCGATGCGACACCGAAGTGAGACGAATGGAAGGTGAAGGAATAATAAAAGGACAATTTATATAGCGCTATTTAGAGATAATACTGTGTTCGTGCCCACTTTGATGTATGGAAGTGAAACTTGGATTTGACAGAAGTAAGATACAAGTAAGATTAATGATGTGGAGATGCGTGGCCTCGTTGGTTGATGCCTGTCTACCAATCCAGAGGATGCGAATTCAAAGCCTGTTGGAACCCAGATTTTTTGAAAAAAGGATTCCAGTCTGGTTTTCACTTAAAGACTATTTAACATCGTTTTGGTTGGTTGGAAGAGATGGCTACAAGACAATAAGCTCGAAAGAGATATAGAGGGTAACAATATATGACATAATACGAAATGAAGTGATATGGGATGAATGTGAACTTAAGGCTGATGTGTTAACAAGATAAAGACCAGCAATCTAAGATGGTTTGGACACGTAGAACGAATGAATAAAGAAAGACTAAAAAAAAAACAAATATAAAGTGAAAATGTAAGTGCAAGGCGTGATACACGCACAGCAATGCACACAATAGAGCAATACACGCACAGGCGTCATCCATCCACAGGATGGGCTGACAATCTTACTCTATAGCGAGGGATTGTCTGTATGTGTGTAGCACTGCTCAGGTGTTGATCTGCCTGCTGGTGTGTGCTTGATGTAGTGCTGTGTGTATGCACACAGCACACAATAGAGCAATACACGCACAGGCGTCATCCATCCACAGGATGGACTGACAATCTTACTATATAACACTGCTCAGGTGTTGATCTGCCTGCTGGTGTGTGCTTGCTGTAGTGCTGTGTGCATGCACATAATAGAGCAATACACGCACAGGCGTCATCCATCCACAGGATGGACTGACACTTTCACTCTAGCGAGGGATGGCCTGTATGTATGTAGCACTGCTGAGGTGTTGATCTGTCTGCTGGTGTGTGCTTGATGTAGTGCTGTGTGTATGCACACAGCACACAATAGAGCAATACACGCACAGGCGTCATTCATCTACAAGACGGACTGCCAATCTTACTCTATAGCGAGGGATTGCCTGTATGTATGTAGCACTACTCGGGTGTTGATCTGCCTGCTGGTGTGTGCTTGCTGTAGTGCTGTGTGCATGCACACAATAGAGCAATACACGCACAAAACGGACTGACAATCTTACTCCATAGCGAGGTATTGCCCATATGTTGACCACATAACACTGCTCAGACGTTGATCTGTCTAGCCTTCACGCAGCAGTGTATCCACGCTCTGTGACGTTACGCGTTCAATTAATCACTTTTGCCATATAAGTCCTTCCTGATTCTCAGAAATGCTTCCGCGTTTCGAAACAAGCCGTGGTCGGTTTGCAGTGTTCATATAAACGCGTGAGATTTATTGATTTTAATATCATTTTACATATTTTTTTCGTGTTGTTCGAAAGAACGCTGTTTAAAAGATGTTGAACTCGAGATGTATTATAGAAAAGAGCAATAAGACGATTTGGCCACGTAGAAAGGGAGAATTGACTGTTAAAAAATAATTATAAATTATAAATAGTAACAAAATAAATAATAAAAAATATTATAAATAGTAACAGAAGTAATAACTACTAGTCACGATACAATATTTCATGGATATTCTCAAATTGTATGTACAGTACCCGTCGGTAAGTAATATACATCGGGCTTAATAAAGACTGAGACTGTCGACCATAATACGTTAACTTCGGCTTATTAGAGTTCATTCATACACGTGTTCCGTCGCGATTTGTCAGTCGTTATCAAGCATTCTAGGGACAGAGGCGACGCTCTACCAAGTCGAAGTTAGCCGATTATGACCAACAGTCTCTTTCTTAAGCCAGATGTGTATTATTTACCACCGGGTACTGTACACATTTGTAGAGATTGCATTATTTTTACGCGAAGACAACATCTTCGCAAAAAAATCCTATCAATAATACGAGTACTATATGTATGGAATTCAACGGGAATGGAAAATTGGTGAAAGTTGAGGAATTCTGGTATTTCGGTCCAGATATTATGTATTTATTTAAATATGGTAGAAATCTTATGAAGATGATAGTCCACTGCAGTATTTTAGTATCGATGTATGTGAGTGAAACGTGGACGTAAAACAAAACTAAAAAGAGCCGAAGAATCAAGGCGAAGTAACGCCCCCGCTTTCAAAGAACTGAGATTAACCGACAGATTGTCGACAATATGCCTTCGACGAGTCCTCCAATTCTTTGGGCACATTCCTCGTGATTAAGGAGACAGTTTGGAGAGGTTTGTGCTTACTGGAGGCGTGGAAGGACGACGCACAAGAGGAAGAATTCCAATGCGTTGGACTGACCAAGTGAGAGATTTTTTTTTTATTATTATTTATTGAATTAAGAGACATTTTCTTAATTAAATAAAATTAATAAAAATCCAATAACCTAACAAAAAAAAAAAGAATCCCAATCGGGTGACTGACAGCGGCACACGGTGGCCGGTCCTTAAATATTTTGATCAAGGTAGTACGAGTATGTTTTTAAAAACGAATTGATAAAAAAAAACTAGAAAACTCATCAAGAGAAGACAAACTATAATGAAACCATAACCATTTCCTAATCCTAAAAAAAAAACAATCGTTAACAAATGGAAAAAAAGCAATGCATAAAATCAACTTTACCCGAGAGCTAAGAAGTTTCACTTCTACCGCACGAGAGTCTAACGCATCAGTTTTTTTTTTAAATAATGTATTTGTACAATTACTTGTCATGTAAATAAATAAATATATAATTAGTGATTTAATAATTATCGAAGTGGAAAAATATGTAAATGTAAGTTCTCTGATGTAAACTGATTGATGTAGGGTAATTTAGTTTATAATTATTTTAATAAACTAAATAAAAAATCGAACAAACAGCAGTGTGTTTATAGAAGAAAAAAATATATAAAAATGTCAAATATCAAACCGCGATAGCTCTATAACACAGTTTCTTAAACTATGAGTCGCGACCCAAAATTGGGTCGGTTAGTATTTTGAATAGGTGGCGAAATATTTTCAACAATAACAATCGAGTTCGATAAGTAAATTGTACGAGAGATGAGAGAGAGATAGAGAAAGATCTGAGAATGAATGTTGTGAACAAAGTAATGGTGGTAGAAAAGTGAGAAAGGAAAAGTAAACACGGTATGTGCGTAAAAAAAATAAAAATTGGGGCAGAAACATACTGCTAAGTTGTTTACAAAGTGTATATGAACACTGCGTCCATTATAATGGGCGCCAGGTCAGAAAAGGATAAAGGGCATTTTATGCAACTGTTTTAGAATATAATTATACATTTTACAAACATTCTTGAGGCTGTTTAAGAATTCTGCTATTTGGGTAGTATTTTCTCAGATGATGGAAGAGTTAAAGAGGGATATCGAACGGCGTGTAGCATTAGGAAACAATGTCAATAGGGCACTAAAACGTTTATACTCGAACCAGGCTGCGTCAAAATCTGCTAAGATGCACAATAGTATTTTGGTGACAACTTTCATTTATGGGAGTGAAACGTGGATGTGGAAAAAAACATAGAGGAGCCGAATAAATTATGTAGAGATGCGTGCATTGAGAAGAATACATGGAGTGACAATGTATGACAGAATACAGAATGAAGTGATAAGGGATGAATGTAAACTTAAGGCTGATGTTTTAAGATGAAAAAGAGTATGTCGAGATGGTTTGGATATGTGGAACGAAGAAAGACTAACAAAACAAATATACAGTGCAGATGTGAATAGAAGGGGTGCGATAGGAAGACCAAGGAAGATAGGGTTGGATTAAGTGAATGATATTTTGAAAGAACGAAAGTCAGAGAAATCGTGGATGTTGTATGAGAAGGTGTACGAATGTGAAAGAGGCAAAGTAAGTGTGTCGAGTTGGGTAAGTATGGCGCTCTGCCCTCTCTGCCTACCCCGACAGGGTTATGGCGTGATGGTATGTTTCCATATATTTTTTGCATAATTAGGTTTTTACGATTTGTAAATTCAAACTGCAGATCCCAACAACAGATTTGGACTATGATATGCTGTTGGAAGTGATGGTGCTTACAACCTTGTCAGATAGAAAGATGTTTGACCTCACATTATTTAATGTTACACGTTCCTTGTAGGCCCAGTCACCAAAATGGTTTGCTCCATATTGGAGTTATTGCAAACAATTATTTATACAACTAAAGGTGTGTAACGAGATAGTAAAGTCTGTCCTCTCTGCCTACCCCGACAGAGAAATGGCGTTTTGGTACATGTATGTATTATATTTTGTGGTATTAAAATATATTTATTTTTTTATCGGTGTGTGTTAATCTTTACTTGGGTCTCGAAACCAAAACTAAAAACGATAATTTGGGTCAAGACTCAAAAAGATTCAGGTCAGTTTTATGCCACCACCACCCTCCCTGGGGGAATAAAATAAGTCCCCATTTAGCGTGATCTACACTAGGAGATCAAAATCTTTATTATGAATTATGGGAGCAAACTCAATTAATGATTGAGAACGAATTTTCAAAAGGAACTCCTCTGGTATGAAAAGAATAGCGGCGACGACAGACTTACGATCTGAAGTTACAGGAGAAGAAAAATGACTCGCAGCACAGTATACTCGTATCGTAAAAAGCGAACGGACTTAAAGGTCTGACATCATACGAGAAGGAAAACGAGTCGCAACGCAGTACATATCGTATCAGCGAACGAATTTAAGGTCTAACATCACGGGAGAAAGGAAATGAATCGCAGCGCTGCAAATATCGTATAAAGGTAGTAAAGGACTTAAGGTCTGACGGAACGACAGGAAGGAAAGTAAGTCACAGCGCAGTAAATATCTTATACAACGGACGGACTTAAGGTCCGACGTCACGGGAGAAAGAAAATGACTCACAACTCAGCAAATATCGCATAAAGCGAAAAGACTTTAGTTTCAACGTAATACGAGAAGGAAAATGAGTCGCAGCGCAGTAAATATCGCATGTGACGGACGGACTTAAGGTCCGACGTCCTAAGAGAAAGAAAATGAGTTGCAGCTCAGTAAATATCGTATAAGACGGAAAAACTTAAGGTCCGACGTCTTACGAGAAGGAAAATGAGTCGCAGCGCAGTAAATATCGTACATGGCGGACGGACTTAAGGTCCGATGTCTCACGATAAAGAAAATGAGTCGCAGGGAAGTAAATGTCGTACATGACGGACGGACTTAAGTTCCGACGTCACGGGAGAAAGAAAATGACTCTCATGGCAGTAAATATCGCATAAAGCGAAAGGACTTAAGGTCCGACATCATACGAGAAAGAATATCACTTGCAGATTAAGTTACTTAGTAAGGCTTAAGGCCTGGAACAGCCTAGCAAGTTGCCAGTAGTTGAACTGCATAAAAAACTTTGCATGTATCAAAACTATCCTTCGACGCCAATCTGTCCAAAACGAGACGATGTAGGGCTGAATGGAGAACCCGATCGATGGCACCGCAGGTTGTGAAAAAGAATAGCAGAGACAAAAGGTTAAGAAACCCAGCTCCATAGCATGTTTTCGGTAATTACAATATAAACTTTTTGCAGTACCCCGAGGTATGGAAGTCGAGGCAGTGTTCACGGCTGATGAATTTAGGATATCCGCTTTCAATATACAACATTAATTACGTTATCTCAGTCGATTCACTTCTCAGATGGCGGAGGTTCGGTTCCCTAACGGGGCAAGTCTAAAATACTATTATTTTTTTATACATTATTTAGAGTTAAGGCATTTACACTGTGGAGGTTTAAAGACATTGTAATTTATTGAGTCCAACACTGTTTATTTAATAAATAAATATAGGTTTATTGATAGCAACATAGTATGTACGAGTACATATATTGATAGCAACATAGTATGTACATATATTAATAGCAACATAGTATGTACATATATTGATAGCAACATAGTACGAGTATGTACTTATATTGATAGCAACATAGTATGTACATATATTGATAGCAACATAGTATGTGCATATATTAATAGCAACATAGTATGTACATATATTGATAGCAACGTAGTATGTACATATATTGATAGCAACATAGTATGTACATATATTGATAGCAACATAGTATGTACATACTCATATATTGATAGCAATATAGTATGTATACATATAAATACATTTTGAAATCGCACATACTCGTATGTCTCAAGATAAATAACAGAAAATACATTTAAATGAGAAGCCATCAAAAGGTCTGGACTCATCACATAACATTCCCCCACCAATATAGGGCGAGCCCGGCCGCGAGGAAGTCAGATGTTTTTCAGCCCACATCCTTATTCCATTTTATATAACGGTATAACCCTACAAACAAGACTGAATTATGTTCGAACTGGCATTGATTTGGAACAACCAATTTATTAGATGAAAAAGAAATCGACCTCAAAGTTTTACTTCTCTCCAAAGGAACATCCCTTGGGCACAGATTGAAAAAATACAATGGAGACATCATATAAAGGGACTTGAATACAAAGAGACAAAGTTTGAAATCAATCCGTTCGCGACACTTAAGCCAGACTTTTGGAAGCGGGCCTATACTGTCATATTCATAACTACCATGTATCAACCTAACAGACTGGAATCTAGAAATTTGTAAATCAGGCAAACCAGAAAAAATAAAGTTACAATAATCCAGACCCGACACATCAAATGAATTAATAAGATGTAGTATTTATAGTTAAGGCATTAACATTGTGGAGGTTTAAAAATATTGTCATTTGTTCAGTCAAACACTGTTTATTCCACTTTATAAAGGGTCTTTCAAAATGAGCGTTTTTTTTTAATTCTTGGATAAAACACAGATGGCGTCGCGAACTTGCCTGGGTCTTGTGACATTTGAGAAGTGTAATATATGACAAAAAATTGAGTCGTATACAATACAACAACGCGTTCAAATTGTTGAATTATTTTATGTATTGTAATCTCCGGAAACGGTGATGTTAATTGCCCACCAAGATCATGTGGTCTGACACCGTTGGACTATTTGCTCTGGGGTTACGTGAAAATTTAGGTCTATAAGAATGACCCCCGATCAATTCCTGAGCTGAAGGACGAAATTATTCGCGTTATTGGTGAGTTAGAACCGCAATTATGCCAAAATATCATCGAAAATTTTGACAAAAGAGTGGACATCTGTGGAGCTACAAGAGGTGGACATTTGGCGGAAATTGTATTCTTGTGTTTAAATGTCATACATTATACTTCAATTACCAATAAAAAGCTTTTTGAAATCAAAGCAAATTGTGTATTTTATTCAAGAATTAAAAAAGCTGCTCAATTTGAAAGACCTTTATAACGGTATAACCATACCGGTTTCAAGGTTTTCATCTCATTATCAGGAGAGTCTTGTGCTCCCCTAACAGTGTTTGACTAAACATGTCACAATTAGTTAATAAGAGTTTTTCTAAGACTATAGAAACTTGAAGAAACCGTATGAACAATTCCATATTTTCTTTGATATTCCATCTTTTTGGAAGCCTTCCTGAGGAACGACTGCCAGCAGGTATTTCATGCGTTGCAACGCAGGAACCTCTTGAATATATCCTTTCCACACGACCTCACCACTGTCTTCTTCAGCTGTTTCTACTTCACAATATATTCTACTTAACATAGTTCTAAGCGTACTTATTAGTTTAGTTGTCCCTGCTCTAGACTCAATTCCATAAGGCCGAGGCCACACCAAAAAGCTTCGTTAAGTGCTAAGCTAGATTTTAGGTGACTCATATACTAGGTGACTTCATGCCAGGCCACACCAAAGTGCTACGCAAAAATTCGTTTGACAGTTGGGAGCGGTTGAGTCAACACACGATGTCACTTTCAAAACTAACCAATTTTATTATAACTTACCATATTTATTTACTTTCTGTGCAATTTCATTCCAAAGTGATTTAGTCAGGTACATTTTTCTATAATTTGCTCGACGGGTTCCACAAAGGCTCCCTTTTATACACAGCTGTCATTAAAACTTCCGCCATCTTGTAAATTAACCAACACGTCTATTCGCTAGGAGATTTACTCGATGACTAATCGTCATGCAACGTGGTGCGAAGCGTGTCGTGTGGCCACTGCAATAGTATGCGGTACGTTGCTTCGCTAGGATATGTCGCCTAACTCACAACATAGCTCTAAGCATCAAGCGAGGCTCCTTCCTGTGTGGCCGAGGCCTAAGTCATGATTGGTTTCACACTTGCTTCTAAATTCACTGTCTATTCTCAAGTATTTCTCATTCCAGGTCGCTTATTTTAGGCATCCAGAGACAAAAGAGGTTTTATTTACATAGTCTATTTCTGTGACAAGTGTTCATTCAAGCTGAACAAATAAGCGCATAGTTATTCGAATTACGTAACTTGTTCAATAGATTTGTCATCAATCATGAGTCGGCATTTCACTGGATGTTTTGAGAATATATCATAATTGTGTCGACGCTTTTCAAACCCAGGTACTTGCTTAATTTACTTTTGTCTGGTTGGTTGGAAGAGATTGCCGCCTGTCAATAAGCCCGTCAGATTGTATTTGCAATAAAAGTGTTAAATAAATAAATAAAGCTGTGCGGTAACACACTGGACTTCCGTGCGGAAGGTCGTCTGTTCGAACCCCGCGGTGTGCTACTCCCCTCGAGCGACACAGGCACTTTTTCCGCCTAGTGTTCCAGGGTATAATGACACCTATGACTTCGGTCATATCTATTCTTTAAAAAAAAGTGCTAAAAGATCCAATCAATTGAAAGACACCAGACATCATTTGCATAACTACAAGTCACCGTCCCTAGGTTGAAATATAGACACAGCTGCATTAGGGCCACTAATTATCTGGAACCACCACCTACTGAAAATAGGGTGAACGAGTAGAAATGAACATCGACCCCAGCGGGTGAATTTCGCTTGTATTAAAGAAAAATTGCCACTGGTATAGAAAATGGAAAAAATCAAGAACGTGTCAAAAATGTTATTGTCACAATCTACTACTCGTAATTACCTTTGACAAATATTGTATAAAAACTGTAAGTAACCCACTGAAAAGTGATACTAGACTTATGTCAAGATGTTTATACTTATAAAAGGGGCTAAAAAACATCTGGTGTCCTCGTGGCTGGGCTCGCCTTATATTAGTGGGGTGTATATTGGCCGAGGGGATGTTATTAGATGAGGCCAGACCTTTTGATAGCTTCTATCTTTAATGTATTTTCTGCAATTTATGTGTTTTTTGAAGTATATTTAAATATATTATGTACATACTATGTTGCTACCAATAAACCTATATTTATTTATTTATTTAAATTAATGGTTTCGTGGACTCACTTGCGACTCTGGAACGAATTGATTAAAGTGTTCCCTCTCGCTCTCTAAGACGACCTGCTTTGTTTAGCGTAACTGCGTAAACTATGACGCGAGTCCTAATTTAGCCGGAAACTGGTTCCAGAGTACAACAGCCTAGCCAATAAAATACTACGTGAAAATAATCATATAAGGTACTTTTCCGCACCTGCATATGTTTAGAAAAAAAAAACAGTATTTGGTAAGAAACCCGCAGAAAACTTAAGCAAAAGAAGACGAACTACAAAGGAAAATTTGTAGATCTTTCGAGATGTGATAACACATTCGGCTTTAGGTGTTGTGAAGTGTTCGTATAATTTTTTATAAAACCTCACAAAAAAGGGTGTCTTCAAGTGATTCCTAAAGCTGCACACGCCACCCATATATCCAACACTTGAAGCAGGCCATTCCACGCCACAGGACCAGTAACAGCAAAAGCTCCATCATAATACCCCGTCCTATTGGGTCGATTTGGAATAATCAATTTATTTTATGAAGACGAAATCGACCTCAAAGATCTTTTTCTCTACAAATTCCACATATACAATGGAGATATCCCATTAAGGGACTTGAATTCATAATAGATTCCTGGTCCCAACTAAAGAATACGAAAGGACCTATTGATAATCATAATAATAGACGCCTGCTTTGTTTAGCGTAACTACGTGCGAGTCTTAAATTAGCCGATAGCTGGTTCCAGAGTCTAACAGACTGGACAATAAAAGTTATCTCTTTCCACTCCAATACGGGTGTGGTGAGTTGGTGATGTAATGAATCGATTATCTGCAACTGCTGTGAGGTGCAGTCCATGCGACACTTGCCGACAAGTGCCCGAGGAGCTGAGTGTCTTGCGCAGAAAAGGACACGATTTGTGGAACGCTCTCGTAGTGATATTAAGGTGTCCGAATTCTGAGCATAAGTGATATAAAAAGAACAACCACATCTTTTAGGCATATAGATATTTTATGTTGACGAATTTGCTTTGTAAAATTAAAACTTGTACCGTTTCGGAACTGAACCTGCAAAACACTGTACACTGTGACCGTCCTTGGCACGAATCCCACGTGACTTGCGGTCTCATCATTTATTTCTCTACAGTGAAATAATGTAACGGGGGCCGGAAGAGAAAAGAGGAATAAATATGTTAAGAGAGCTTGGGAAAAAAATATGAAAAAATGCGATATTGTTCTAAAGAGAGCAAAGAGGCTGTAACGAAAAATCGTCGACCTTTTTTTTTTGTGGGACTGTGACGAAAGGAAAATCTCACGAAACTGGGAGTCGGAGAATAAATCGGGGGGGAATAAAACGAAACTGGGAGTCGGGGAATAAATCGGGGGGAATAAAACAAAACTGGGAGTCGGGGAATCGGTCTTATCAAATTGATCAACAGTGAGACTCAATTATGTTACATACAAGTATCACGCGAATCAACCCCCACTTACCTCATTATTCTAGATAGAATAAAAGTCCATCCCACAATGTCACCAAAAAGGTTGTCGTTTCGAACCACTCGAATGACAGGCACCTTTTCCATCTAGCATTCGGAGATATAAGAATACCTATGATCCCTATTATTTCAAAAAAAGAGAGAGAAAAAACATGTCGTTATGCTCCGAGCGTCTCACTTTGGATAGCCATCGGATTCAGTACAGCGGTGTGGTCGGTGAGTTTGCTGGTGTGCAACAACGCACTCACTTAAAGAGGAGAAACAAACGAAAGCTCCACGGCACAGCTGCTCTTTCCAATTAAATTGACGTTACAGTGGCGAGGGGATCCTCGCCACAACGAGGCCCAGCAATGACGAAACTATACGTCAAGGAATCCAAAATGACATTCACATTGTCAAAGCGTCAAGATAGATTCAAAACACGCAATAGACAATGATCAAGAAGGAAGGCATATTATGTGGGTGGACTCGGCTCGACTCCTCCGTCCATGCCCAAATATGGGTGGCCGATCCGGTGCCTTAGAACAGGCATTCAGTATCAGAGGACAACGGATGGGCGTGTGTGAAGCCCATATACCATAGAAACATTTGAAGCGTGAGAGTTCGACATGGTATTAAATACGCCTAAAGTGAAAACCAGACTAGAATGCTTTTATAAAAAAAAAATGGGTTCCAACGAGAATCGAACAACCGTCTTACCAATTTGGCCACGTAAATCTTCATCACGATTAATCAACCTACCCCACGAGGGACACAAATCTCTGACGTGGCTTATCGAAAGTATTTATACGCGTGGTCACGTCAAACTCTTAACGAGAGTGTTTATAAAGCGTGGTCATGTTAGACACGTGTTTGCTTTCCTTTCTAGTTGAGGGTTTGGGGGATGAAATGGAAAATATATGGGGAATCAATGGCGTGGGTTTAAACCACTAATGTCCTCCCCTATAAAGGTCAGGCCCGTGGTTAAGTTATCTGATGACCGCATCTCAAGGTTGTACATGATGTTTACCATTATTTAATGGCTGTTTCTTGGAATCAGGTGACTCGTCGATATTTTAAAGGTTGAAAATGTGGGGCAATTTAAAGGTAGATAGATAAAGTTAATTTTATGATAAATGCGAAAAAAATGTCTGAAATGAATGCTGCGAAATCCGAAGTCATGGTGATATGACTTCGGTCGTATTCTTTCAAAATTAAAGAAGAAAAAAACATGGCGGTGTGCTACAATCGTCTCACTTTGGTCCCATGAGGCCCAACAAGAAGGATCCTCGACTAGGAAGCCTAACAAGAAGGATCCTCGACTAGGAGGGCCAACAAGAAGGACCTTCGACTAGGAGGGCCAACAAGAAGGATCTTCGACTAGGAGGGCCAACAAGAAGGATCCTCGACTAGGAGGTCCAACAAGAATTATCCTCGACGAAAAGGCCCAACAAGAAGGATTCTCGACCAGGAGGCTCAACAAGAAGAATCCTCGACTAGGAGGGCAACAAGAAGGATCCTCGACTAACAGGGCCAACAAGAAGGACCCTTGACTAGGAGGCCCAACAAGAAGGACCCTCGACTAGGAGGCGCAACAAGAATTATCCTCGACTAAAAGGCCCAACAAGAAGGATCCTCGACCAGGAGGCCCAACAAGAAGGATCCTCAACTAGGAGGCCCAACAAGAAGGATATTCGACTAGGAAGCACAACAAGAAGAATCCTCGACTAGGAGGGCAACAAGAAGGATCCTCGACTAAGAGGTCCAACAAGAAGGACCCTTGACTAGGAGGCCCAACAAGAAGAATCCTCGATTAGGAGGGCAACAAGAAGGATCCTCGACTAAGAGGGCCAACAAGAAGGACCCTCGACTAGGAGGCCCAACAAGAAGGACCCTCGATTAGGAGGCCCTACAACAAGTACGGACTCGAACAGTCATGATTTATTTAATCTAGATATGCGGGGGTGTGGGATGGAAGCCCCCTGATGCCCTTGCGGTCGGGCTCGCCATACATTGGTGGGGTGTATCTCGGCCGGGGGAATGTTTGTGGGATGAGCCCCGACCTTTTAGTGTCTTCTCTCTTGAATGTATTTTTTTTTTGTCATCTATTTATTTTCTGTGTTTATTTTTTTTTAATATTCTTGTTCTACGTGTTCAAGGGTGTAGGCTGAAAAACATCTGGTGTCCCCGTGGCTGGGTTCGCCCTATATTGGTGGGGTGAATCTTGGCCGAGGGGATGCTATTAGATGAGCCCAGACCTTTTGATAGCTTCTGTATTTAATGTATTATCTGCAATTTATGTGTTTTAGAAGTGTTATTTAAATATAATCTGTACATACTATGTTGCTATCAATAAACCTATTATTTATTTTATTTATTTATTTATTTATAGGTACGGTAATAATTAATGAAATCAAACATCGATGGGCGTGTGACAAGGTGACGTAATATCACCAATATTGTTCAAGATAATACCATTCACCTTCAACCATATCCGCTACATAATATTATCGATGTTTGGTATGCAATCAACATTTCACTATCTTGGGCACTAAAATCCTGACTGGGTCTTGACTTTCTTTAGTTTCTCACCGAATAATCAAAAAAAAATTTAATAGGCAATCCAGCTAAACTAGGATGATTTGTGTTACCAAATTAAAATGTAATAGGCAATCCATCTAAACTAGGATGATTTGTGTTACCAAATTAAAATGTAATAGGCAATCCATCTAAACTAGGATGATTTGTGTTACCAAATTAAAATGTAATAGGCAATCCATCTAAACTAGGATGATTTATGTTACCAAATTAAAATGTAATAGGCAATCCATCTAAACTAGGATGATTTGTGTTACCAAACTAAAATGTAATAGGAAATCCATCTAAACTAGGATGATTTGTGTTACCAAATTAAAGCTAACATATTATATTATGCAATTATACGAGTCAATATAATAAAACTAATAAAAAAAAACATTTCTAGATAATTCAAAGTTTCAACTGATTAAGCTTCAAAAATTTAACAATCGATCTATAAGTGGAAAAGTTCTACAAAGAAAGAAGAGACGCAACATTAATTGGACGCGGTAAATATATGGCTTTTAGTAAATCAAATCTGTCTCGAAAAGGACAACCGAAAAATATACAAGGTCTATATTTTCATCATCAGAACCACACTCGCAGCCGGAATTCTCCACAATACCCATTATGTAAAGGTGACTAGCCACCACGCAGTGGCCCGTCTACAAAATACTCATGACAGACACTTCCACCGTGTTCATTCTTATTATATTAAACCACGGTGTCAAAATAATCAATTTATTATATGAATAAGAAATCGACCTCAAAGATCTACTCTTCTTCGAAGGAACATCTCTCAGATACAGATTTGAACGATACAATGGAGACATCTTATTAAGGGACTTTCTACACAATAACTTAAATTAAAATGACACATGTTTCGCGTTGCAAAAGCATTTTCAAACTGTACTCAATACATTACATACCAAGCTTATATAGCAAAATATTTTACAATATAAGGCTTACGGTATGTGTAGCTCATGACTGAGTATCGTGACTTCCATGATAGCCTCCGACGATTCCTCTTCCCATTGATTGGACTTCTGAATTCCTTCGAGAAGTACGAGATTGCAGGATTATATTCCGGTGCGGTTGTGAACTAATTATAATGCGAATTATTCCATACCCAAAATTGCATCGATTGGCATATGGCTATGATGCACTCTCGGACATATTTGATGACTGTCTTTATGCCTTGGGAGAGTTTTAGCACCAAAATCACGATGATAGAAAAATGTGTAAGAAAAGTAAATGAGTGAATTGTGCTATTTGGGTAGTATTTTCTTAGATGACGAAGAGTTGATAGAGATATCGAACGGTGTATATCTATAGGAAACCAAGTCAATGGGACACTAAAAGAATAAATACTCGAACCGGACAGCCTCAAAATCTACAAACACGATGATAGTCCACAACATTATTTAATATGTGGACGTGGAAAAAGACTGAAAACAGACTAATAAATGATGTAGAAATGCGTGCACTGAAAATAATGCATGGAGTGACAATGTATAACGAAATGCGAAATGAAGATATTAGGAATGAATGTGAACTTAAGACTGATGTGTTGAGTAAGATGATGAAGAGCATGCTGAGATTGTTTGGGCATGTGGAACGAATGAATGAAGAAAGACTAAAGTGGACGGTGTGATAGAGGAAGGCTAAAGAAAGTATGATAGGATCAAGAGAATATTTAAAAAAAATAAGAAGCAAGCGAAATCGTAGGTGCATAGATATGGAAAGGCGAATCAGATTTGTCGAGATAGGTAAATTTGGCGATGTGTCCTCTCTGCCTACCGAAACATGGAAACGTCGTGATGGTGTATATGTATTTGTAATAGATTAAAGGGAAATAGAGTCGGCCTACTTAAAAATTTAACAGAACCAGGCAGACATTCAACATTAATGAGATATCGATTTTTGTCTGATAGAAAAGGAAAGCCTTTATAGTAAGCTTGGCTATTTGTGTGGTGTATTTATGTCATCCACGGGGGGGTCGTGATATGCATAATTTCATATCAGATCACAGGGGCTCAGTGAGGGTCTTCTGCGCCCGAAGACAAGACACAAAATCCGAGTCTCCATGGGCAAAGTGTAAGTGAGCCAAGGCCCGCGAATCGATATTTTAGTTTAAATTATTTTTCTTCAAGCGTCGTGTTCATTCCCTCTGACTTGTGAGAAAATATCTGTCTTTGGCGGCACGGAACCTTGACTGTCTGCATACCAAGGGGCGGAACAATGGTTGGGCAACAGTAGCAACTGCCCTGGATGCAGCCCAGATTGGTGCGCAGAACTGAAGCTTCGTTCAGTGTGCAAAATATAAATGTAATTAATTTTCTTATTTCTAAAAGTGACAAGAATCAAGAATATTTCTTTCGATTTAGACCTCGGCCACACAGGTAGGAGCCTCGCTTGGTGCTTAGAGCTACGCTGCGAACTAGTCGACATATCTTAGCGAACCAACGCACCGCATACTATCGCAATGGCCACACTGCACGCTTCGCGCCACGCTACATGACGATTAGTCACCTAGTGAGTCTCCTAACGAACAGACGTGTTGGTTAATTTGATTGTGTCACCAAGTGATTTTACAAGATGGCGGAAGTTTTAATAACAGCTGTGTATAAAAGGGTGCCTTTGTGGAACCCATCGAGCAAGTTATACAAAAATGTACCTGTAATAAAATCACTTTGGAATGAAGTTTCACAGGAAGTAAATAAAGATAAGGTAAGTTGTAATGAAAGTTAGTTTAGAGAGTGGCATCGTTTGTTGACTCAACCGCTCCCAAATGTCAAATGAATTTGTGCGAAGCACTTTGGTGTGGCTAAGCATGAAGTCACCTAGCCTATTAGTCACGTAGCATTCATGCCTCTAGAGTAGAATACTCCCTTAAGGCCACTTTAACATCTTTCTGGTTGGTTGGAACTGATTGCCACATGGCAATAAGCCCGCCAGTTTGTACTGTATAGAACAAAAGTGTAATGTTGATTATATTAATTTTTTATAGTATTTTAAACAAATACACAAAGTTTAATTACAGTTTTCCTAATATTGACTTTGATATAGCAGTTTTAGTAAACCCTTTGCGTAAATCAGAATTCCACAAAAACAAGCCGGGCACTTGGAAAGGTCATTTTGATTTCGATCGAATCTTAAAGTGTTCGATCGAGTCATTAAATGTTCGATCGAGCCTTAAAGCGTTCGATCGAGTCTTTAAATGTTCGATCGAGCCTTAAAGTGTTCGATCGAGTCTTTAAATGTTCGATCGAGTCTTAAAGTGTTCGATCGAGTCTTTAAATGTTCGATCGAGTCTTAAAGTGTTCGACCGAGTCTTTAAATGTTCGATCGAGTCTTAAAGTATTCGATCGAGTCTTAAAGTGTTCGATCGAGTCTTTAAATGTTCGATCGAGTCTTAAAGTGTTCGATCGAGTCTTTTAAAGTGTTCGATCGAGTCTTTTAAAGTGTTCGATCGGGTCTTTCAATTGATCCAGCATGCTGTTCGATCGAGTCTTTAAATGTTCGATCGAGTCTTAAAGTGTTCGACCGAGTCTTTAAATGTTCGATCGAGTCTTAAAGTGTTCGATCGAGTCTTTTAAAGTTTTCGATCGGGTCTTTCAATTGATCCAGCATGCCGTTCGATCGAATCTTTAAATGTTCGATCGAAGTGTTCGATCGAGTCTTAAAATGTTCGATCGAGTCTTAAAGTGCTCGATCGAGTCTTTAAATGTTCGATCGAGTCTTTTAAAGTGGTCGATCGGGTCTTTCAATTGATCCAGCATACCAAGGGTTGACACAACGTGGAAAAAATATAAAAGTGGCTTCCAATATCACTGTCATTATTTCGATCGGTATTTTCTTGCACACAGAAAAAAAAAACAAAAAACGCCAAACCCAATGCTGACGACAGAAACAATAGGTAGGCAGGAAGGATACGACACAGTCTTACTCAATATGGATATAGCAAACCGCCCGTATCTCACGGAGGCGTAGGAAGGTCGGGAAGGCTGTCAAAATGTGCAACTATCTAAAGGCACTAAGACATCAAACATATTTATTTCAATGGTCAAATGACCTGTTTGATAAAAAAATAATAAAAAACGGCAACATATATTCTTCTTCTTTTAGCCCTGTTGGCCTGTTATAGTCCTGCATCATTGTTTCCCTCTTGTGACGTCGACTGCCAGCTGTCTTTCCATCATTTGGGAGGTCGTCCTGGAGGTATGCTTGCTTGGGGGATACAGTCCCTGGTCATTCTTACGGCTCTTGGTATTCTGGATACATGTTCGTTCCAGAACCTTATTCTCTGTCGTCCCCACCTGACAATATCTTCAACTTCGCACATCCTTCGGATTTCTGTGTTTCGTACTCTATCACGAAGGGTTTTGCCAGCGATACTCCTGAGTACCTTCATTTTGTTGGTTCGAAGGAGATTTTTGGTTCTCACAGTGTCAGCTCTGGACTCTATGATGTATGTCATTATGGGGCGGACACAGGTTTTGTATATCCTCACCTTGCTTTGGATTTTCATATAGGGGGGCAACATATGTGTACATAATTTAACATTGACATGTAAACAGTGTTACATTATGTAATACAATATAATAAAAAACGGTACAAGTCGAACAGCACAACAAAGCAAATCCATATAAATCATCCCGGCAAGAACAACTTCTTCACTTTATTCCTGTAACCGTGTGAAAATCCATGTAATGCTCATATTGATTACCCAATCTATGCAGTCTTGTTATGGTTTTATTTCAACAGTCAAATAACGGTTTCACTTAGTATTGCGAGGTATTGGTAGCGTTTTCAGTATTCTGATATCAGGGAACGATAATAAATGATACAGATATCAAGAAAATATACAGTATTATATGAAATATTTGAGAAATATTCTGGATAACAATAAGAGAAAAAAATATTTAGCGCCGTTTAGAGAGACTCTCCTCAAGGGCGCTCTTCAGGATTTGAAAGCGCGATTATTGACACATTAAAAATATTACTAAAAACAACTTAAGTGTAAGGATAGGAAGGTGGGCATGCGGCCATTAAATCAGGTCTTTCAATTAATTTTTGTTTTGTCAAAATTGTAACTGTTCTTGTATTTTGTCACTTAACGCAGTAAATCTGAGATTCTGTGTGTATGTGGGAGCGTGGACGTTTATATTTTTAAATTGGGAGCGTGGACATTTATATCCAAAACTGTAAGTGTTATTGTATTTTGTCACTTAACGCAGTAAATCTGAGGTTCTGTGTGTATGTGGGAGCGTGGACATTTATATTTTTAAATTGGGAGCGTGGACATTTATATTCAAAATTGTAAGTGTTATTGTATTTTGTCACTTAACGCAGTAAATCTGAGGTTCTGTGTGTTTGTGGGAGCGTGGACATTTATATCCAAAATTGTAAGTGTTATTGTATTTTGTCACTTAACGCAGTAAATCTGAGGTTCTGTGTGTATATGGGAGCGTGAGCGTTTATATTTTTAACAATTTTCGTCAATATTTATTAAATTTCTAATTGTATTTACTGAATATTAGTATAGTTTTTTTATTATTTTAATTTAAGCATACAAGGATGTGGGCTGCAAAACATTTTATATCAAAAAGATTTTTTAAAAGTAACAACATATAGAAATTAACATTGACATGTAAGCATAGAAATTAACATTGACATGTAAGCATAGAAATTAACAATGACATGTAAGCATAGAAATTAACATTGACATGTAAGCATAGAAATTAACATTGACATGTAAGCATAGAAATTAACATTGACATGTAAGCATAGAAATTAACATTGACTTGTAAGCATAGAAATTAACATTGACATGTAAGCTTAGAAATTAACATTAACATTATACAATAGGAAAAAATAGTACAAGTCGAAGAATACAACAAAGCAAATCAATATAATTCATCCCGACAAGAACAGCTTCTTCCCTTTACTCCTGTAAATAGCAATATGCAAATTCATATAATGCCCATATTGATTACCCTGCAGCCTTGTTATGTAAGATTTATAAAAATAATTAGTAACAACCACTTTATTATGGAACAAAGCATTTTGCCGAGTCGGCCTACAAAGAACGTGGAACATGACAAGATTTAAATATGAGTTAAAAATATTTTCAAAAACATATCAGGCGGTGCGCCGAGTTCGAGACATACCAGGGGGCCACGACACGATGAAGAAGATTTGACTAATTGTACAATTTTGCATTCTTTTTATTATCGTGTCTTAGCGGCTTTATTAAAATGATGTCTGCGTTCACGCCTTGGATGAAGTCATCTGACAGAGTTGTAGTAATATCGTAGAGATAAGTTCCGGGTAAAAGGGCGTAACAAGGCATGACCAAACTTTGACCTAGGCGGACCATATTGTCTGACAGAGGGTCAGACAAGATATGACTTTTTTTTATCCACTTTGCTCGGATTTCTCCTGTTACGCAGAGGGTCTGCTTCTAAATTTAGCTTATTCGTAAGGAATAATATCAGCCAAGATTCTTCTCATACTGCTAGGCGGTGCCGAGACTATATCCACAGTGTCATTCAGTTGGTTCAATATCTCTGTACCACGCGTGACAGTATTTAGTCAGGATATTCATCCTGTGAGTTGGTATGTAGAACAGAGGATGATTCGTTGCATGGCTATATTTATTGGATACATATAAACTTAGTGCATCTAGAATCGCGGGACAGTTAAAGCAACCTCGAAAAACTTTTAGTAGGAATATCGCAATGGATTCTTGCCTTCTTGTTTCGAAGCTTCTATAGTTACACACCGTGAGAAGTTCGACATGGTGAGCATATTTTGAATAATCGCCCTTTGTTCTGTACCATAGATATCTGAGATTTTTTCTATATTGTTTTTATATTTGAGCTGTTGAGCAGGCCAAACTGTAGATGCATATTCTAATGTGGTTCTTATTAGATAATTATATAAGTTTCGAAGAATATCGGTACTGTGAAATTCTCTTGGTATTCTCATTATAAAACCGAATAGTTCATAACAGTCCGATATCAATATTGTAAATGAAGCGCAAACTAATTTTCCCTTGAAGCTTCAACGAGCAACAAACCCTTCAACATCCTCGTTGAAAGCATAAAGTTCTATAAAAGTCAACAGGACCACAGCACTCCCCTTATCGCTGCCCTGAGAGCTTACGAGAGTAAGTCCGATCTACCTTTCTGTTATAAGCACAGGCTTCCGAAGCATCATCTGTTGCCTGACTAGTTCACCTGCAGTATTACTCGTAGCTGGTAGGACCAAGGTCTGAGTGACTGTGATGGAATGCAAGTAGCCTGAACGAGTGAACATGCACGTGTTAAATAATAAAATATTTAGTTGTAAGAATTGTTATCTAGTTATAAGTTAGCATGTAGGTGTTAACTAGAATATTTGTTTAAAGAATAGATATGACCGAAGTCATAGGTATCCTTAAACCTCCGAATACTAAGTGGAAAAAAAACAGGCAATGGATCGGAACATAGTTGTTATTGCGACAAGAGTTTGAGTAAGCTTGGGCTTGCAGGAGGGATAAACTTAAATAAAAAAATGATATGTAGGAAATAAAAATGAAGTTAGTTCATAGTTATAATATACACAGAAGATAAGTTATTGAGATATAAATATTTAGAAATTTCAGTACATCGATCCGAACATCTATTGAACAGCAATATCCCAAAAATCTCTCCGCTCTTGGCCGAAATCGTCCCATGCCTCCCTCACCCCTCAGCCCCCAACCGTTGAAGCATGTATATCGGTACCAGTTCGAACAACATTAAGTATTGTTTGTGCTCCCCTGAAGATGAGGTGAAAGCCTTGAAACCGGTAGGGTTATACCGTCACAAAAAAGTGGAATAAACAGTGTTTGATAAAATAAATTACAATGTCTTTAAACCTCCACAACGTTAATGCCTTAACTATAAATAACAAAGATATAAATAATATATACGTAAAGCATTTGGCAAATGTGTTTAATATACTAGGTAAGTCCAGAAAGTAAGTGTACTGAATTTTTGTAGGTTACAATTTTTTTTATTTAAACAAAAAAATTACGTGGTTACCGTAGTACATATGTAAGCTATTTTTCGACATAGCCGCCATTCCTCTCAATGCAGGTGGTGAAGCGGGGTATTAACTTTTTGATGCCTTCCTCGAAGTAGTTTCTCACCAACCCCCCGTCCACTTCTCCACCTCCTCCTTTACCTTCTCGTCGGTTGAAAACCTTTTTCCACCCATGTGCAGCTTCAGGGAGGTAAAGAGATAGTAATCTGAAGGTGCTAGGTCAGGGGAATGCGCGGGATGGTTCAGGACATCCCATTTAAACGAGGCGAGCAATTCCTTCGTGGCGTTGGCCGTGTGTAGTCTGGCATTGTCGTGCAGCAGGCAGACTCCCTTTGTCAGCATGCCTCTCCTCTTGTTCTGAATCGCCCTCCGCAATTTTTTTAGGGTCTCACAGTATCTTGCAGAGTTGATGGTTTCCCCTTGAGGCATATATTCAATTCAAATTATGCCTTGACAGTCCCAAAACAATTTCGTCAATTTCGTCAGTCACAATTGAAGGTCTTCCGCTCCTCTGATCATCATGCACAGACGTACGACCGTTTTCAAACTCGCGACACCACTTGTACACACTCGTACGATTCATAACTTTATCACCATATGCAATTTTCACCTCATTATAAACCTCAACCGGAGGTTTTCCCTTCCAAACGAGATAACGGATGACGCCGCGTATTTCGCACTTGGCGGGAGATTGGATTGACATTTTTCACGAAACGTGTTGTCGCGTCGACACTTCTCAACGTACTGACCTCGAACCGGTCTCGTTGCGGAGGGGAAGGGTCAGGCTACACGGAAGTGTAGCCAACATGTCGAAAATAAAATCCATCCGGTCGTGAGAGCCTCAGTACACTTACTTTCTGGACTGACCTCATAGATAGATTACTTAATTAAATAAAATAAAAAGGAATTCTGTGAGATTTAATTGGGTTAAACCTGTATCAACTCTAAAATCAAATGTCTTTAATTTTTTTTTTCCATCCAAAACTTTTCTACGACGAGATAATCTATAACGGCAGCTGTCAAACGAGAAACTAAAAGGCCCAATATAGGTAGTTGAAATAACGACTATCAAACTGGAAAAATTATAATCCACATTCTACCGGACCGGATTAGAGCAGAGCAGAGCAGGTTTTACTGAAGATCTTCATGTAATGGCAATTTGTCATGAAACACCGTGTCCGAAGATTATATACTAATTCAGTAATACTCGTAGAGAAACGAATCTTCTTAGACAACTACCAACATTATAGATTCTAGAGTACGCAAGCATAGCGTGGACACGGCAAAACAGCGATGAAAGTAAGATAAAATGCGAGCGTTACGTGTAAAAGTACTACATTCTTTCGCACATAATTGATTCCTGAAAATGTGTGCGAATGTTGAATGTTCGAAAGTAGAGGGATGTAAAAAAAACATCAAAAATTCTATTATATATCAATAATATATTAAAAATGTTTATTTATCAATACACATTATTACGTTAACGAGGCGTGTTTATACGCTTTCAGGTGTTTTCTTTATAAACTTGTCAAGAGTTAGTTGAATACTCCCTTTTTTTCTTTTCTTGATAAAGAGTTCTATAACATGTTGTGTCTTTCTCAATCGCCCTACGTACTTGACATATACGTTCTCCATTGGTCTTCCATCACATTATTCCATGATAGTAAAAAAAAAGTCAAGATGCATGAAGGATTCATTCATATTTTTGATTGTCAAAGTCTTGACGATTTTATCAGCTTCTTCTTCCTCACTTTCATTGTGTATTTCATTTAACTCTTGTTGCTCAATTAAGTATTCATTTGACAGAGGTACTGAGTGAGATTCAATCAACTCATTAACATCTTCGTTGTTGACGTCCAAGTTTAGTTCATTCATTAGGCTGACTATTTCATCTGTGATAGTTTCCGGAGTTTCTTCAGAATTTATAAAATCACTCGTCATTTGTGGGCATAATTGTTTCCAGGAACCTTTCATTGTTGACTCTTTTATTTCAGCCCACGAGTCTCCAATATTGTTAATTGCGTTCCATATATTATAGTTCTTCCAAAAAAGTGGTAGCGACTGCATGGAAGCGACCAATTTTTGCATTATCGACAAAAATCTTTAAAAAATTGAATTTTAAAATTACCTGTATATGATTTATATGAATCTTAGAAAAAAAAACATTTGTTTCATTTTGTGGTATCATGTTTATAAATTTTTAATAGAATAAATAAATTTATTTTTTATTCACCACTGTTTTATTTGAGTTCACTACCGGTTTCAAAGACCTCAGTCTTCCTCGTCAGGTAAAGATGAACTAAATTATGTCTAAAAAAAAATTTTGTAATTGTAATAGGTAGAGAAGAGGGGCAAAGGAGAAGTGGCTAATAAGGGCAGGGGAGTAGGTAGGAGTCCAAAGGATGGATTTTTAACGGGAAACACGAGGATATGGAAGGTAGTAAAATGTTAGAAAAAATTCTACTGGTGGTATGAGTCGAATTAATGGAAGGGTTCGCTAGAGATGGAAGGATTATTTTTGAAGAACAGTAAGATGCAGCCAGTGCCTGAAGGGCGTATAATGGAATATTTTGTGTTGGAGAAAAATGGTAGACTAACTAAATAGTAAAACGGAAAATATCCTTTCCTTTCCTTTCTGAGGTGCATGGCCGCACTGGATTCTGTGTGGAATGTCGCTGGTTCGAACCCCGCACTACTACTCCCCTCGAATAACACAGGCATTTTTTCCGCCTAGTAATCGGAGATATAAGAATACCTGTGACTTCGGTCATACATATTCTTTAAAAAAAAAGGGAAAAAAGCATGCCAGTGTGCTCCGATCGTCTCAACGACGACAATCCCCTTCATTTCACACGCAAACGGAATCTCGTGACCGAGTGGTAACATAACAAAGTGTCTTTCACCCAGTCAATTTCAAGTTCATTTTGTTCAGACAAAATCATTTCATCTATTTTCGGTTGGACTATATTATAATATTTAATACATAAATAAATAAAAAAACATCAACACACGCTCTGTGGCCCCTCCCCGCCCACACGGCCCGTTCGCATTACACAACGCTATGAAACCAGTTCTACCAGGAGCGCATACTAATATGGGAGGTGTTTTGGCTCCGTCACCTCTTTTAGATAGATATACTACGCAGCTTAATTAAGTCAACCGAGATGGGCAAGTAAGTGTACTGTCAACATTCTTTAGAACATAACGTAGTAAAATTTCTTTCAATATTCTCGTATACTGGAATCCTTCAAGCATTTTATGTTTGCCTGGTACGCCTACTGCTTAAGTTTGATTGCATTATACTCGTAATAAATACATTGATCGGCAAATGCTGTGCGTGAACTGATATTACAAGATCGTCATGTGACTTGTCGTGAGATTGAGGTATTTTTGGGCATTAGTTCCACTCGCATACATTCAATATTGCATGAACATTTGGCCGTCAAAAATATTTGTTCACGTTGGATACCGCATAATTTGACGATCGCTCAAAAAAAGGCTCGTGTCGATTGGTCCAAAGAAATCTTAAAAAAAATCGATCGCGGTGCATCAAAAGACGTCTTTAAGATCGTGACAGGAAGCATATTCTGCTAGTTGCCCCCTATCTGATTTTTATCAACCAGTAAACTGATCTTTTAAATAAAATATTCCAAGCTTCGCCTTCCAACTGAATTTATGGTAGAATAACGAGGGCATCATCGATTACGAGGTGCAGCAACGACGACGATATGATTGTGATTTTACAATTCAAAGGCGCAATTCCACTGAGGCAACATTTAGGCAACATGTAGCATGCGGCATTGACGCATGCTACACACAGTCTTTCAATCGGAGGAACACGAAGCGACAAGAAGCAAGTATCTTTGTAGCATGCTACATGTTGTTGATTGTTGTTGCCGGGACGCATGCGTCACCTTTCGACATGTTTCAGCTTGTCGAACAATGTCGCCGTTATCCGTAAATCAGCGGATCGGTTCGGCTTGTAGCGTTGCGACATGGAGTGGAATATTGATAAAACTTCCTTGTTTATTGAAGATTATCATAATTCACCGGAGTTATGGAATAATAAAATTAGTGATTATAAAAAGATAACAAGATAAAAAATTATAAACTGAGGCAGTTAGCGAGTAAAAACGATTGCACTGTAATCGATGTGAAAATAAAATCAAGAATTTGCGTTCAGCTTTTCATCATTCTGAGCTTCTTGACTACCAACATATGATTCTCTTCTCCAACACCGTGGCTTTCTTTTTTTTTCTACGATTCAAAACTATTACCAAATATGCAACCGCCGAGATCGTTTGTAAATACATAATGTACCAAACTGACGTTGCCTCCATGGAATTGTTTAAGACGCATGCTACGAATTCTAAAAGAAGTGCGAAGAGAAAGCTCTGAGAATGCATGCTATGAAATACAGAGACATGGTGATATGACTTCGGTCATAGATGTTCTTTAAAAAAAAAAGAGAATAAACAAAAAGTCGGTGCGCTCCTTCCGATTGTCTCACTTTAAGTGTGCGATCGAATCCAGAACAGCGGTATGGCCAGTGAGTTTGTTGGTGTGCAACGGTTTACTCACAAGAGGAGAGAAATGAAAATAAGAGAAGAAAACTACACGGCACAACTTCGCTTTCCAACTGAATTGACGTTGGAATAGCGAAGAAATCCTCGACTACGAGGCCCAGAACAACGATATGATTGTGCTTTCATAGATCAAATTTATTATCCCTTGATGAGATTCTGGTCTCTAGACGCCGCTATAAAAGTTGTCAATTTATTATTATTATTAAATAAATAAATATTCAGATTGCACCACTGATGTGAATTGTGAAAAAAACTCGATACTAAAAGGCAAAAAATTGGCCCTTCGAATTTGCGAGTACTTGATTTTTTCAAAAATTGTCCACTTCTCCGATTCCCAAAGTGCTCTCTCCATTCAATTTCAGGTAATTGTTTCAGTAACTCATACAAACAAATAATTTGCTCGATCATAGCCAAGTTATTCAAATTTATGTCAAAGAAAAAAGATGTTTCTCTAGCTTGGACCCCTTCACATATTGGTATCACTGGTAATGAATGTGTTGATTCCTTGGCAAAGGGAGCATGTTCTACCGGTTGTCCCTTATCTGATTTTCCATAGCCAGTAACTGATCTTTTAGATAAAATCAAACATGATACTTGGCACCGATGGGCGTTAGATTGGGATATGACTGGTGTATATAGTATAAGGGCTCTAGATATAAATCAATCCCATAATCTATCCCTTTGAAGCCATGGTTTAATCATAATATAAATAGGCCAAAACCCGTACGGTTGTCGTTCGAAACAGATTGAAATTAAACTGAACGAACCGGTGTAAAAGGGGACGATGCCAATTTACTTTAAATTGTAATTCATTAAATAATTCATTTGTTTCCTATTATATTGAACCTTATAATTACTTGTAATTACTACTTCGAAACAGATTGAAATTATACTGAACGAACCGGTGTAAAAGGGGACGATGCCAATTTATTTTGAATTGTAATTCATTAAATAATTCATTTATTTCCTATTATATTGAACCTTATAATAACTTGTGTTTACTACTTCGAAACAGATTGAAATTATACTGAACGAACCGGTGTAAAAGGCGACGATGTCAATTTATTTTGAATTGTAATTTATTAAATAATTCATTTATTTCCTATTATATTGAACCTTATAATTACTTGTGTTTACTACTTCGAAACAGATTGAAATTATACTGAACGAACCGGTGTAAAAGGCGACGATGTCAATTTATTTTGAATTAATTTATTTCCTATTATATTGAACCTTATAATTACTTGTGTTTACTACTTCGAAACCGATTGAAATTATACTGAACGAACCGGTGTAAAAGGGGACGATGCCAATTTATTTTGAATTGTAATTCATTAAATAATTCATTTATTTCCTATTATATTGAATCTTATAATTACTTGTGTTCACTACTTCGAAACAGATTGAAATTATACTGAACGAACCGGTGTAAAAGGGGGCGATGCCAATTTATTTCGAATTGTAATTGATTAAATAATTCATTTATTTCCTATTATATTGAACCTTATAATTACACATTAATGAACACAAAAAACTTTAAGCTGATCTTGCTCCATTCGGTATTTGAAAAATGTAGAATTTGTTTTACTTCCATGAATATTTCACGGCTTGCAACTATAATAGTATAAAATAATTATATGAAAATGTCCGTAATGTGTCGTTTGCGGACGAGCCACTGCGTGGTGGCTAGTCACCTTTACAGAATGGGCATTGTGGAGAATTCCGACTGCGAATGTGATCTTGATGATGAAATTATATACCGCGTATTTTTCGGTTGTCTTTTGCGAGACAGTTTTGATTTACTAAAAACCATGTCTTTACCGCGTCTAATGAATATTGCGTTTCGTCTTTCTCCGTGGAACTTTTCCACTTATAGATCGATTGTTTAATTTTTGAAGCTTAATCAGTTGAAATTTTAAATTGTCTACAATTGCCATTTAAAAAAAAAGTGTTATTATATTGACTCGTATAATTGCATAATGACTTGAATTTGATGGCACAAATCATCCTAATTTGGATGGATTGTCTATTAAAAAAAAACCTACATACATCTGTCATACATTGTCACTCCATGTATTCGTCTCAAAGCACGCATTTATTTTTACAGCATTTATAATATATAAATTTCAAGTAGTTCTTACTGTCGCTCCCATGTCCGAAGTGCGAGATAAATTTCAAGTAGTTTTTACTGTAGCTCCCATGTCCGAAGTGCGAGATAAATGTCAAGTAGTTTTTACTGTCGCTCCCATGTCCGAAGGGCGAGATAAATTTCAAGTAGTTTTTACTGTAGCTCCCATGTCCGAAGTGCGAGATAAATGTCAAGTAGTTTTTACTGTCGCTCCCATGTCCGAAGTGCGAGATAAATTTCAAGTAGTTTTTACTGTAGCTCCCATGACCGAAGTACGAGATAAATTTCAAGTAGTTTTTACTGTCGCTCCCATGTCCGAAGGGCGAGATAAATTTCAAGTAGTTTTTACTGTAGCTCCCATGTCCGAAGTGCGAGATAAATGTCAAGTAGTTTTTACTGTCGCTCCCATGTCCGAAGGGCGAGATAAATTTCAAGTAGTTTTTACTATAGCTCCCATGTCCGAAGTGCGAGATAAATTTCAAGTAGTTTTTACTATAGCCCCCATGTCCGAAGTGCGAGATAAATTTCAATTATTTT
Source organism: Odontocerum albicorne (assembly GCA_949825065.1). Taxonomy (NCBI): domain Eukaryota; kingdom Metazoa; phylum Arthropoda; class Insecta; order Trichoptera; family Odontoceridae; genus Odontocerum; species Odontocerum albicorne. The sequence goes on from OX463867.1 coordinate 10,330,003, forward strand.
TTACTGTAGCTCCCATGTCCGAAGTGCGAGATAAAGCAAAACCAACACATTTTTTTAAAATTATGGGACAAAAACAGTCTTACGTCAACAGGGCTTGGCCAAATAGAAGAAAAACTTTAAAAAATATTACTTTTGTCCCTGACTTGGCGGCTCGCCTCCCTCAGCCGGAGACAATGGGCCCCATACACTCTCTCGTTAAGCCACTGCATACAAACTATTTATATCAGGAGCACATATTGATAACGAAGGTTTGCTACAGTCAGCATTCTTTTGAATCCAGTTGATTTTATCTCAATATATTTTACAATATCCCCCTGAGGTATTTCTATTTGGTTGGTATCTTAACAAAATAAAACATAGGGTAGAAGACGTGACTTGGAAATAAAATTAGATACAATCGAAGCAAATTGGAAGCTGAGGCTTCTTAATCATGTTTGCCATATAAAGGGTCTTTCAAATTGAGCGGTTTTCGGTTCTTGGATAAAACACAGATGGCGTCGCGAACTTGCCTGTGTCTTGTAATATTTGAGAAGTGTAATGTATGACATTTATAAAAATTGAGTCGTATACAATACAACAAACGCGATCAAATTGTTGAATTATTTTATGTATTGTAATCTCCGGAAACGGTGATGTTAATTGTCCACCAAGATCATGTGATCTGACACCGTTGGACTATTTTCTCTGGGGTTACGTGAAAAACCAGGTCTATAAGAATGACCCCCGATCAATTCCTGAGCTGAAGGACGAAATCATTCGCGTTATTGGTGAGTTAGAACCGCAATTATGCCAAAATGTCATCGAAAATTTTGACAAAAGAATATACATCTGTGGAGTTGCAAGAGGTGGACATTTGGCGGATATTGTTTTCTGTGTTCAAATGTCATACATTATACTCCAATGACAAATAAAACGTTTTTTGAAATCAAAAACCATTTAGACAGTCGATTGGAGCGTGGTTGTTATTGCGACAGGATTTTGATTACTTGGGCTTTCAGGATGAATGACGAGTGGAGGGGATTTGTGTGAGATTTGTGATAGTGTGCGGTATAGTGTGGGATGAATATTTTTGGTCTTTCTGGAGTGATGATGTGTGAGGAGTTGAATTTCGCAAGATGTTTCCAGTTGTAGTTGAGTGTCACTGTCAGGTTGATGAGAGCGTGCAACGGGGTTTTGTTTTTGTGTAATCAAAAATCGGAAAGAAGCATCGATTTTTTTTTTCATGCTAAATATCCTCAGTGAGATACAGGCAAAAGCCTAGTTTACTGGGGATACGACAAATGAAAGGCAACAAACCCAGATCCATTAAAATTGTATGTCCAAATCAAATTATCTGTTGTTTTTCTTAAATTGTGTATATTTCTTGTCATGTGTAATAATAATAATAATAATAAAAAAAAAAGCAAATTGTGTGTTTTATTCGAAACCGCTAAATTTGAAAGACCCTATATAAGCTACGAATTTGGATTATTTTGTAGCAGGATCGTTTAACTTACACTAAACTCTCCCAGTTAGTTAGTTAGTTGGTTTCAGTTAGTTGGCGAGTTATTGCTAGCGTGTTCAGTATTCCGATATCAGGGAGCGATAAGACATGATGAAATAAATAGATTATATAAAATATTTGACATATTATTCTGGATAACAATAAGAGAAAAAATTATACAGCGTTGTTTAGAGAGTAGAGAATATTTTAATAGATTACGTCTTAAGTACATCTCCTTTTCCAGTACCAAAAAATATTTGTACATGCATACTAATACAATTACACCATTTAAGGCAGAGAGGACAGAGCGACATACTTTCCTATTTCGACACGCATCCTTAGCCCCTTCTATATCCATTCATCTTCTCTATAACATTTACGATTTTTCTGACTTTCTACGTTTCCTTTTTTCAGCATCCACTTGATCCAATTATACTTACCTTGGTCTTCTTTTCACACGCCTTTCGCTCACATTTGCACTATAAAAATATTTTATTAACACTTCCTTCCCTGTGATGTGTAACTAGTACACATTGCTTCTAAAAACTTTAATATCTCTATAAATATAATAAATACTGGGTTCAGATTTTAGGTGTTCCTCCGTAATACATTTACGCATTGAATGAAAAAAATAATATAAATAATAATTAGCACTTATCGGCCACATCAGAGATATTTTGTGAAAATCGGGAATAAATTCACCAATACAATCAAATGTGTGCCAGTGTGTGCCGTAGGTATATTAATTCTTAAAAAAACGCTATGGGTGAGAAGCGACGATATTCACGTCTCACTCTCACTCTACTTCGGTATATGGGAACGCAAAAAAATAGAATCTCAGTTCGCTCGCTTTAGCAGCTTTCGGGCATTCAATTGAGGTGGTCGCTTCGACCGTTTTGTGAACGTCGGCCGGTGTTTTTTTCATGTTTTCAGCAATTAAATTTCGATTATTATCACTTTTGACTTCAAATTTAATTAATTTAAGCGATTGGCTATGAACATTCTTATTTTTCAGATTTTAAATCATTTTTACATCGGGAAAGTCAACAGTAGACGCCATTCAAACCGTTAGACTCCTTGTCGAAAAACACCGTGATGCCAAGAAAGATCTTCATATGGTCTTCATCGATCTTGAAAAGGCATTTGACAGGGTCCCTAGAAGCCTAATTTGGGCAGCACTTAGAGCCCACAGTGTACCAGAGAAGTATGTACTTGCCATCCAGGACATGTACGATAACGTGACAACGCAAGTGAGGTGCACTTCGGGAACTTCACCAGAATTTCCTGTAAAGGTGGGGTACATCAAGGATCGGTACTCAGTCCGCTACTGTTCATCTTAGTCATGGACTATTTAACTAACCAGGAAATGAACAGTCTCTTAAAGATCCTACTATTTGCAGACGATATCGTATTAATAAGTGAAAAATACGAAGACCTGCAAAATAGTCTGGAAAGATGGAGAAGAATCTTGGAGGACAATGGATTGAGACTGAGCAGAAAGTAAACAGAGTATCTGTACATACCATTCGAGAACACAAATGCTGTCACTCCCGTAATGCAAATGGATGGAGAAACATTACCAAATTGTGACTCCTTTAAGTATCTTGGGTCACTCATCCATAGCGATGGAGGATGTGCAGCAGATGTAACACATATAATTAGTGTGGGATGGATGAAGTTTAGATCAATGACAGGAGTTCTATGTGATCCGAAAATGCCAGTAAAGTTAAAAGGAAAAGTATACCAAACAATTGTCAGACCCGCACTCCTCTATGGCTCCGAATGCTGGACGATGTATACCTCTTACTCTAGGCAACTAGAAACTGCTGAAATGCGCATGCTAAGATGGTCAGCAGGTGTGTCCCTAAGAGACAAAATAAGAAGCTCACACATTCGTGGAAGCCTGGGTGTTACAGACATCAACAGCAAGATGGAGGAGAGGCGGATGTATTGAGATGGTATGGGCACGTTGGACGCAGAGCACCCGATCACATTGTGAACCAGGCAATCTCCATGGATCTTCCTCGAATAACAACCAGAGGAAGACCAAGGAATTCATGGGTGGTGCAAAGAGATAACCTGATGCAGAGGCACGGCCTGGGGGACGTAGTACGGGATAGAAGAGCATACAACCTGAGGACGAGGAGAGCTGACCCCAACAGTCTTCGCAGACAATGAGTTGGGATGGAGCCAGGGAGAGAGATTTAAATCATTTTTACATGTGTATTGATGTATACACAGCACCGGAACGCGCGGATTTTTTTTAACACATGAAGGGAAAGGTTAAGAAAAGAAATAATCCCTTATTGTTAGCTGATCGTGAAATCCACTCACTGTTCATTAATTATTTCGTTCCACATGTCCAAATCATCTCAGAATGCTCTTCTTCATCTTACTCAACACACCAGCCTTAACTTCACATTCATCCCTTATCCTTTCATTCCGTATTCTATCATACATTGTCACTCCATGTATTCTTCTTAATCCCATACATCAAAGTTGGCACCAAAATACGATTGATCGTTTTGATAAGAGAGCAGATTTATACACTGCACAGATTTTTTCTCATCAGTAATAAATAATAATGAAAACTTTTCCCTTAAAACGTTGTACGATTATATGGTTGATTGGAACTGATTGCCACTTGGCAATAAGCACGCCAAATTGAACACAGTAGAATGGTTTTAAAAAAATACGCATTAAACTTGATATTACGAAGATTTTAAATAACACGTATATAAACTTTCACCAAAGTAAAGCGATAAATCATTTAATTAAGCATAAGCGACAAAGTTACGGGTGTAAATTTCTAATTAAACTTTTAATTAAAACTTAAAATTTTTATTAATTACGCAATAAAATTACGCGTGATTATTGCACCAAATCGCGATTGCGTGCGAACCAACCGACTCACTAGTGTAAATAGAATCATTGTATGTATCATCGCCATCGTCATCTATTTTTTTTTTCACCTGGCGTGTTTATTGCTATGTGGCAATCTCTTCCAATCAATCAGAAAGATGTTTTAATGGGGCCTAAGTGAAAACCAGACTGGAATTCCATTTAAAAAAAATCTGGATTCCAGCGGGGATCGAAGCCGCAACCTCCGAATCGGCAGACAAGCGTCTTACCACCAGGCCACGGTGGTCGTCTACCACGTCAACGATATAGATAATCTTATATTAGCTAGTAACCGGTTCCAGAATGTCAGGGGTTATGTGTGATAGATGAGGAGGTAACATTAAAAAAAGATCACGTTTATCGGATTCAAAAAATGAGTTGATAAAGCAGATTACTTCTTATCGATGATACGGAGCCGTTTAAAATTTTCATTTAAATGAAAAAAGCACATAACTCATTTTAGAATCATAATAAAAAAAAAATTTTTTTCAAAAAGAATCTTGTCCAGGTTTCAATCCAATCAAAATAGATCATGTCCGAATTGACCAATCATAGCTTTCCGAATGTGTCTAACTTCACACCAGTTCACCAGCAACTGTCAGTTTTAAATCGTACGTGCAGTGGAATGTCATTATACAGCTTTATCTACCTACATACGAGTATATTTATAGTTTTATAGTAATATTTCTTCTTATTTTGTAACACTTTACTTATGTATTTTATTTGATTCAAATTAAAATAAATTACTCTTCCTAATTATTTTTTGTATAATATTTTTGAAATGGAACAAAAACCATCATGTCCCAGAGATGTTCAATAAAAAAAGATGAAAGTAGAATTGTTCTTACAAAAAGGGTCATGTCCATATTTTAAACTAGAATAACTATTATAATTATTATGATTCGATTTTAAACAACAGATCAAATCACCTTAAACGATTTTAAGGATTTCAGATATTTTTACAATGAATTATTATGTCATATATATTTTAATGCAAACAGTTTTTTTTCACTTAAGGCCTCATAAAACATCTTTGTGGTTCGTATAGCATATTGTCAACAATCTGTCGGTGATTTTCAATTTTTCGAGAATGGAGGCGTTAGTTCGCTTTACTGTCCATGGAATTCGTTACATTCTTCTCCAGCATCACATTTCAAATGCATTTATTCTAAGTATCTCGCTTGCTCTTATAGTGAAAGTCTCCGCGTCATACATAAGAATTGCGAAGACGAGAGACTATGGTAAACTAGGTGCCTTTTCGTCATGATAATGATGATTCTGCTCTTCCATATCTTTTCCAGCTTTGACATCACATTTATTGCCATTCCAGTTCTTCTTTCCACCTCAGCCTCGCACCCTCCACTGTCGGTAACACTGGAGCCTGAGTAAATAAAGTCAGTCACCACTTCCAGACCATGATTCACATTATTTGGTGGCAGTTTGTTACTGCGGACTATTCTCAAACACATTGACTGCTGAATAATTTACTATACTGTTAAAAAATAACAAAACAAAGTATAATTCATTGCCATATAACCCCTTACAAACCCTATCAGTGTAGTAAGGCCACTCTGGCCTCCCTTTTTCAATTTACCAAAATAAATCGAGAATTGAACGACGATAAGCATTTTGGGCACCCAATAAAAATTCATATGAACGTCTATAAGCGTTTTCAGCACGGAAGGTGTGGACGCTAATAAGCGTTTTCAGCACTGAACGTGTGGACGCCAATAAGAGTTTTCAGCACTGAACGTGTGGACGCCAATAAGAGTTTTCAGCACTGAACGTGTGGACGCCAATGAGAGTTTTCAGCACTGAACGTGTGGACGCCAATAAGAGTTTTCAGCACTGAACGTGTGGACGCCAATAAGCGTTTTCAGCACTGAACGTGTGGACGCCAATAAGCGTTTTCAGCACTAAACGTGTGGACGCCTATAAGTCTTTTCAGCACTGAACGTGTGGACGCCTATAAGCCTTTTCAGCACTGAACGTGTGGACGCCAATAAGCGTTTTCAGCACTGAACGTGTGGACGCCAATAAGCGTTTTGAGCACTGAACGTGTGGACGCCAATAAGCGTTTTCAACACTGAACGTGGGAACTAAGTTTTTGATCTATTGATTTCGAATATGTGCCAATAATTATGACACTGGACTTAATTACATATATTTTGTATTGAAATATTTAGACATTTGCGTTTGTGCGTAGTAAAAAATATTTATCCATTATGTAATATAATATATTCCAAAGTAGTTTGTGTTATAATGTAAATATTTTATGTAATTATGTATTATTACAAGTATCAGGTAAAAATATGTTTTCTTATTTGCATATGACTTAGATAACTAAATTTACTTTGATAATCAGATATTCAAATAAAATATTTAAATATCTGACAATAAATAAATAAAAATGTAGTTAGTCATATGATAATTCAAATAACTCATCATCATCATCATCATCAATGGCACTACAGCCCATTGTGGGCCCCGGCCTCCTCCAGCAGTCGTTGCCATTCCCCCCTATCCTGGGATGCACTCCTCCAGCCCCTGATGCCAATCACGTTTGCATCATTCTGCACCCCATCCATCCACCTAAGCTTTGGTCTGCCCACGCTACGTCTTCCTTGGGGCTTGGAAAAGAGTACTTTGTTAGGCATTTCCTCTTCTCCCATTCTTGCTACATGCCCCGCCCAACGTAGCCTCCCAATTTTGATGTATTTTATAATGTTGGGCTCTTTGTATATGCTGTATAACTCCTCATTATATCTCACTCTCCAAGATCCATTTTCCTGTATGGGTCCGAATTCAAATAACTACGTAACTAAAAATATTTCAGTTTTAGTCATAAAAAGTTATAAAAAACAGTGTTCACTTACATTTTGTTATTATACGAGTAATCGTGTTTACTTAATTTAGAATAATATTAGAGATTTCTTCTGCTTCTTCAATAGCGGTATTTTATTTTTGTGATGTTTTGAAAGTACGAAAATATTTATGGAAAATTGGAGGAATGTACGGTAACAGATCCATTATATCCTAAAGCTTCGGTAACAGATCCATTATATCCTAAAGCTTCGGTAACAGATCCATTATATACTAAAGCTTTTCCTTTGTAAGTGGTCGAATACTCGCATCAAGTAGAAATAATTAATTGTTTTCGTATACTTTCGACCTTCCTTTTTTGGGATAAATATCTTAATTCTGATATTCTTCACTATCATATATAAATAGAAAATACATAAGTTTATTGATAGCAACATAGTGTTAGGTGTTAACATAAGTTGTGTCCGTTTTTTTTCCAAATTAAAAATGAACACCAAATGTAAAATAAAATGGTAAAGGTTATACGTCATTCGAAAGGAAATTTTCTGCTCTACAAGATATTGTATTTGTTTTTACGTTAATGGTATTATTTTATTTGATTACAAGCCTTCAAAATGGAATATCAAGTAGACGAAAGTGAGCATTTTCGACACCTCTTTCTGTTCGCGTTCAATCGAGGGAATGAAGCTGCCAAAGCTGCTCGCGATATTTGTGAAGTGTACGGTGAAGATGCTTTAAATTAAATGATAGCTCGTCGATGGTTTTTGCGTTTCAAAGACGGTAATTTCGACCTGAAAGACATGGAGCGTTCCGGACGACCAGTGTACTTCGATTAGGACCGCTTAAACCATATAATTCATGAAGATCCCCTTCAAACCACCGTAGAATTGGCTGAGCAGATGAATTGTAGTCACATGACTGTATACCACCATCTTAAATCAATGGGAAAAATCCAGAAGTTCGGCGCTTGGGTTCCACACGTTTTGAGTGAAAACGACAAAAATCAATTGTCGAACGTTGAAAAAGCAAATACAATATCTTGTAGAGCAGAAAATTTTCTTTCGAATGACGTATAACGTTTACCATTTTGTTTGACTTTTGGTGCTCATTTTTAATTTGAAAAAAAAAAACGGACACAACTTATGTTAACACCCAATATGTACATATATAAATACATTCCGTAATCGCACATACTCGTATATCTCAAGCAGAAAATAAAAATAAAAGAGAGAAGCTATCAAAAGGTCAAGGTTCATCTCATAACATTTCCCGCTCGAAATACACCCCACCGAATAAAGAGCGAGCTCGGCCGCGAGGACATCAGATGTATTCAGCTTACACCCTTGTACATGTAGATTCTCTGTGTGGTTGCAGTCCTAAGACTGGTTTGCAATTTCAGTTCAATTTCAGCAATTTCAACTCTTCTCCTCCATTCCCCCCTGTCCTGTGCGGCTCTTTTTAAATCTGTATATGTTGAGCAGCGCACGTCCACCGACAGGTCCTCCAGGTACTCTCGGCGTGGGCGTCCCCTAGAGTTTGTCCCCTCGGTCATACCCTCCATTATGGCATGCGAGAGGCCCTCTTGTCGTATTATATGACCGATCCATCTTGCACGCCTTTCGGACAGGATCCTGAGCAGGTGCCTTCCTCCTTCGATTCGTTGGAGAACCTCTTCATTTGTGATGCGGTCTCTCCAGGAAATTCCTAATAGTCTTCTATAGGACCACATCTCAAAAGCCTCTAGTCTTCGTCTATCTCTTTCGGATAGGCACCATGTCTCGCAGCCGTACATCAAGATACTCCATACATAGGTCTTGATGAGGAGTATTCTCAGTTTTAGGTCTATATTATTTGATTCTATTATTTTCGACCTTTTATTAAATGCAAGTCTAGCCTGATGTATACGGCTGTCGACCTCGCTCTCGGACCGACCGTCCCATGTTATTTTGCTCCCGAGGTAGACAAACTCCTCGGTGTTCTTTAGTGGTTTACCCGACATCACTATTCTCATCTGGTGTTGCGCTCGGCCTACAGTCAGCAGCTTTGTTTAGTCTTTATTTATCTTCATACTGTTCACTCATTCATAATTCAGTCATATATTCTTCATTCATAATTCAGTCTTATATTCTTCATTCATAATTCTGTCATATATTCTTCATTCATAATTCAGTCCTTCATTATTCATTCATAATTCTGTCATATTATCTTCATTAATAATTCTGTCATATATTCTTCATTCATTATTCAGTCTTTCATTATTCAGTCTTTCATTATTCATTCATAATTCTGTCATATATTCTTCATTCATAATTCAGTCATATATTCTTCATTCATTATTCAGTCTTTCATTATTCAGTCATTCATTATTCATTCATAATTCTGTCATATATTCTTCATTCATAATTCAGTCATATATTCTTAATTAATAATTCAGTCATTCATTATTCATTAATAATTCTGTCATATATTCTTCATTCATAATTCAGTCCTTCATTATTCATTCATAATTCTGTCTTATATTCTTCATTAATAATTCTGTCATATATTCTTCATTCATTATTCAGTCGTTCATTATTCATTCATAATTCTGTCATATATTCTTCATTCATAATTCAGTCATATATTCTTCATTCATAATTCAGTCATTCATTATTCATTCATAATTCTGTAATTTATTCTTCATTCATAATTCAGTCTTATATTCTTCATTCATAATTCTGTCATATATTATTCATTCATAATTCAGTCATATATTCTTCATTCATAATTCAGTCTTATATTCTTCATTCATAATTCAGTCTTCATTATTCATTCATAATTCTGTCATATATTCTTCATTAATAATTCTGTCATATATTATTCATTCATAATTCTGATCTGAAAAAAAATTTTTCTTTTAATATTCCGTGTACTTTAAATGGGTTTTTAACAACACTGAAATATTAGTTCAAAATATTCCGTGTACTTTAAATGGGTTTTTAACGACACTGAAATATTAGTTCAAAATAGTCTTCAGGCATATATATGTATAAAATAAATATAGTTTTATATAAAAAAATCAGACAGGCACATGCATTTTTCCAGAAAAACAAAGTTTACCGAAAAGTAAGTGACTTAATTAACTATCAAAATGTACAGAAACAGAATTATGTTTGATGATCGACTTTGCATTTTTTTGCGTTTTGTATTACACTTTCGTTGTATACAGTATAACCTGGCGGACTTATAGCCATGTGGCAATATCTTCTAACCAACCAGAAAGATGTTAAAGAGGCCTTTAGTAAAAACCAGGCTGAAATCCTTTTAAATATAAATCTTGGATCTAACGGGAATCGAACCCGCAACCTCCAGTTTAGAAGACAGGCGTCTTTCCAACTAGGCCACGGAGGTCGTCATTAAACGGTGCATTTTTTAATTATAATTTATTCTAGATTATTAAAATATATTATATATAATTGTAATATAAAATAAATAATTATAACTGGTGTGTCGTTCGTTGATCGCCACACTGCATCCAACTTGCTTCTCTAGCTAGAGTCATGCATTTAGTCTTGCTTACATCGATCCACACTGCTTCCAAAAAATACAACATGTCTATCTCCGTCAGCAAGACTAAATACATGACTTTAGCCAGAGAGCAAGTTGGATGCAGTGTGGCGATCAACGACACACCAATTGAACAAGTTACAAAATTTAAATACTTGGGTGCTAGCATCATCTGGAATAATGACCTCTATGACGAAGTACTTGAACAATCACAAAAGGGCGCAGCTATTTCCGGATGTTTAAAGAATACTATCTGGAAAAACAAGTATATGAACATTCAAAAGCAAGATGAGGATATACAAGACCTGTGTCCGCCCCATAATGACATACAGCATAGAGTACAGAGCCGACACTGTAAGAACCAAAAATCTCCTTCGAACCAGCGAAATGAAGGTACTCGGGAGTATCGCTGGCAAACCCCTTTGTGATAGAGTACGAAATACAGAAATCCGAAGGATGTGCGAAGTTGAAGATATTGTCAGATGGGGACGACAGAGAAGAAGGTTCTGGGACGAACATGTATCCAGAATGGCGGAACCAAGAGCCGTAAGAATGGCCAGGGACAGTACCCCCCAAGCAAGCAGACCGCCAGGACGACCTCTCAAAAGATGGAAAAACAGTTGGGAGTCGACGTCACAAGAGGGAAACGATGATGCAGGACCATAACAGGCCAACATGCCTAAAAGAAGAGGAAGAAGAAGATCATTATTACTGGCACAATTTTGTACATACATATACTATGTCGATATCAATAAACCTGTATTCATTCATTATTTTGTAATTTATTTTTATCAAACACTGTTTATTCCACTTTTTTGTGACGGTATAACCCTACCGGTTTCAAGGCTTTCACCTCATCTTCAGGGGAGCGCAAACAAGACTAAATGCTGTTCGAACTGGTACCGATATACACGCTTCAACGGTTGGAAGCTGGGGGGTGAGGGAGGCACGGGACAATTTCGGCCAAGAGCGGATAGATTTTTGGGAAATAACTGTTCAACAGATGTTCCGATCGGTGTACTGACTTAGTAATTTCTAGGGCCTCTAATCTGTCGAATTTATTTCCGTTACCACTGATATGTAAGAATTTGGCATCATCGTTAGAAAAAGTATGATTCTCACGGTGACAATGATTAGCCATTTCAGAATAAATTAGAGGATTTGTTAAGGCGGATTTGTGTTCACGAAATTTCTTTTCAAAAGATCTTCCTGTCTTTCCTATATAGAAATTATCACAGTCAGCACATAAAAGTGTATACACAGAACTGTTGCTAAGTATTCCATTTTTGTCTTTCCCATTAAATATGAGTTTCCGGAGATTAAAATTAGTGTTAAAAGCTGGCTTTATGTGACTTGGAATATTTTTGGTTATTTCATATGATATGTTTTTTTTATAAATAAAACTTTGCTCCGTTTATAGGTATGATTATAGGTGTCGTTAAATATATAATCTTTTATAAGTTTCTATAAACTATAAACAACAAATCATTTATTATTATTTATTTATCTATCTAGCATATAAATTGAATTTCGACAATATTTATTATACTGAGAGAACAAATCCCCGTTATCAGGCGCGCATAAAGCGTGAAGCGGTGCCAAATCAACCGGAACTTTTTCACACCGCTTTAAATCCGCTCGCTCCATCCGACACAACTCGGCTGGTGTCTGGAATCTGCTGTCTGCTCCCAGATCTGCGGGAGTCGCTTTGTTTCAATAGCGATGATTAATGACCCATAGAGAGGGTACTCCTTAATGCGAGACTCTTATTAGTGCGTCTTAGGAATTTGATCGAATATATGACTCCTTGAGCGTAAGAAGAGATCTGCGTCTCCTGGTATACGTTGTCAGACTCGTTCGAGAAGTTGTGAGCTGTCCAGCATTACTATATAGATTAGCGTTAAATGTTCCTAACAATTACACTAGACTGCGCCGGCAAGAACTGTTCTCAATAACATACCCAAGAACGGGTCTTCCAGCCGCAATGAGTATTGGAAGGGCCTTAACTCTTTTGAATGGGACACTACTTCGGATGTTGACATATTTCATATCACATAACTAAATGTAAAACAAAATTTTATTCTAAGATTGGGGGGAGAGGGGACATTAGAAAACGCATATCAACTTTTTAAGTGACTGAATATACTCGTATGTGCATGTATTTGTAAGTAAAGGGTCTTTCAAATTGAGCGTTTAAATGTTTAATTCTTGAATAAAACACACAATTTGCTTTGATTTCAAAAAAACTTTTTATTGGTTATTGAAATATAATGTATGACATTTAAACACAAAAAATACAATATCCGCCAAATGTACACATCTTACAGCTGCACAGATGTCCACTCTTTTGTCAAAATTTTCGATGACATTTTGGCATAATTGCGGTTCTAACTCACCGATAACGCGAATAATTTAGTCATTCACCAGAGAAAACAGTCCAACGATGTCAGATCGCATGATCTTGGTGGGCAATTAACATCATCAAGGTATATAAGAATGACATCCTGAGCTGAAGGACGAAATTATTCGCGTTATCGGTGAATTAGAACCGCAATTATGCCAAAATGTCATCGAAAATTTTGACAAAAGAGTGGACATCTGTGGAACTGTAAGAGGTGGACATTTGGAGGATATTGTATTTTTTGTGTTTAAATGTCATACATTATACAGTACTCGACGGTAAGTTATACACATCGGGCTTAAGAAAGAGACTGTCGGCCATAAACGGCTAACTTCGTCTTTGTAGAGCGTCGTCTCTGTCCCTAGAACGCTTGACAACGACTGACCAATCGCGACGGAACACGTGTATGAATGACAGAGTTGACGCTCTACAAAGCTGAAGTTAGCCGATTATAGCCGACAGTCTCTTTCTTAAGTTCGATGTGTATTACTTATCGCCGGGTACTATACTTCAATGACCAATAAAAAGTTTTATGAAATCAAAGCAAATTGTGTGTTTTATTCAAGAATTATAAAAATTTAATATCAACAGAGACAACGGATTTAACATCAAATTAACATGGTACTCTATAATCAAATCAAAGCAACAACTAAATGAAAGTAAAGAACAACTTCAACATTAATGAAAGCCGCGCAATCGTTCTCCCGTAATGGAAGAGGAACCATGCACTCACGTTGCGGTTGAGACTACTGTAGGCCGGCGGTGTCCGGCGCGCATCCACTTACGGCGAAGTTGACTACGGACAAGCCCTGAAGATGATAATTGCAACGTTTTTGAAACGTCGGCATCATCTTCTTCGATGGCTCTACAGCTCATATCGGGCCTTGGCCTCCATCCCTCCAACTCCTGTCTCCCACCGCGGCCTTCCAATCTGTCACTTGTAGTAATTGGGCCGCGTCCTTTTTCACCTCATCCTCCCATCGCAGCCTAGGTCTACCGACCTTTCTTCTTCCGCCCGAATATCCCTCAAGGATCCTCTTAGGTACCCGTGATGACGGCGTTCTCTGCACATGTCCAGCCCATCTCAGCCTGCTCAGTCTGGCATGTACAGAGAGCCTGGGAGCTTTATAGATGTTATACAGCTCATCATTGTATCTTATTCTCCAGGTTTCGCCATCGTTCACGGGCCCCAGGATTTTACGTAACACTCTCCTCTCAAATGCGTCCAGCATCTCTGCAGATTTTGCTGTCATTGTCCACGTTTCGCACCCGTATGTTACTGCTGTCCTAATTATGGTCTTGTACAGGGTGATTTTGTTTTTCTGTGGACACTTCTTGATTTAAGCACTGGGAGAAGAGAGAAGAATGTTTTGTTTCCTGTCGCAATCTTCCGTTTGATCTCTATGTGTTCTTCATTTCCCTTAGTTATGTTATGGTGGTTCCCAGTTAGGTAAAGGCATCAACTACCTCTAAGTTATATCTACCTTTAACTCTTTCGCTGCTGATACAAAATGCATGACAGATCGGTGCTCAATATATTTGATTAATAAAAACTAGTTTCAACCCGTGAAATATTCACGGAAGTAAAATAAATTCTACATTTATGAAAACGTCCAAATGCGATGGACTCTTTCGAAGTAATTAACGAATATTGTATGCTGATGTAATACACTAACAATATTTAGGCATGGACACGCCGCGCGTGTTCTGAGCATGAAGCAGATGTTCACATGGACACGCCAGGCGTGTCCTCAGCATTGGACGAGTTAAACTGAGTGCAGTGTTGAGGGTTATTGTCCGGGCTTCTAGATTGTTTCATTATTTTCGTTTTGCCTTCATTTATTTCCAATCCTATATCTTTGGCTGTTGTTTCTCAGGGCTCGAAGACTTCTCTCACCTCTGTCAGGGATCTTCCCACTATGTTGAGATCGTCTGCGTATCCAACAATCTGACTACTTTGAAAGTATATGTTGGGGTTTGTGTTGTCGGCATCATAAGCGCGGTCAAACTCTCGGAAAACCCTTAACCAACTGATACAAAAGCCTCAAAATATATATTGTCAATAAATATGTTATGAAAAAAAAAGTGGATTTGTCCATTTTTTTACTAACCCCACAATACAATTTCACTTTTTTAACACGCATTACAATTAGTCACCGTGAAGTGAAGTGACAGTAACGGTCGCGTTGTGTAACACTCCCGTGTAATGTTACTTTTGCTTTCTGTATAATATACGAGTATATAAACACTTGCGGTTCATTACAATATTTTTAATGTATTTTAAATTAACGTATTCAGTTTCCCGCTAACAAGTCAGATTCATCGAGCGTATAAATATGGTTAAAATAAAAACACTCCCAATTCTCGAAGCATTCGTAAAACTGTTACGAATTAATTTAGGCGCGATTCAACTTGGATAAATAAATAAATATTATTGTCAGGTTACTGACACAAGTTGGTAAATGCAAAATTTCGAAAAATGTTTTTTTTTTCACAAATGAACATCAAATGGCATCCATTTATTTATTGAACACTTTTATTGCAAATACAATATGGCAGGCTTATGGCCAGGCGGCAATCTCTTCCAACCAACCAGACTAAATTGAATGAATCAAGTTACATGGTTGCATAAATCATTCAAATGACTATCCATCCCCACGAAATCCATAAACACATACGTGAGCAAATGCCCACGAATCCCACAAAGACGGACAATCACCAAAACATTATTTTTCATATAAAGTGAGATATCATCAATCAAAAGGAAAGGAATGGATGGTGGAGAGGAAAGGAAAAGAAAAATCAGGAATGAAACACGTATTTTACTGACTAGAAATTGAGTTTTTTCAGTCGCTTCGTAAAGCATGCCGAGGACGGAGCGAGTCTAACATTGGTTTGTAACTGATTCCAAAGTCTCACTGCATGGACAGTAAAGGACGACGTAAAGAAAGAGGAGCGGTGAACTGGAAAGGCCAATAAACAATCTCTGTTTGAGCGTAGCGCTAATCCATGATTGGAGGGCTCGAAGGGCAGTTCTATGGCGTTTTGGTAAAGAGGTACAAGTCATCAATTACTTATTTGTCAGTTTGAAGTTTTGCAACACTTATATTCCTGAAATACAGACCTCAGGTAAATTTTAAAGGAAAACTTTGAATACATAAATTATTAATGTATTCAAAGTTTACCTTTGAAATTCGCCTGAGGTCTGTATTTCAGGAATACAAGTGTTGCAAAACTTTAAACTGACAAATAAGTAATTGATGACTTGTACCTCTTTACCAAAACGCCAAAGAGTTGTTAAGGGTAGTCCAGTTGCACCTCTCACTTGGTTAGTCCAGCGCATTGGAACCCTTCCTCTTGTGCGTCGTCCTTCCACGTCTTCAGTAACCACAAACCTCTCCAGACTGTCTCATACAAACGTACAGAACCCAATTACATGCAAAGTTTAAGAGAAAATATATATTTATTTAACACTTAATTGTTAATACAATCTGACGAGCTTAGTGCCACGCGGCAATATCTTCCAACCAAGTAGACAAAATTAAATAAAGGAAGTTACATGGTCGCAAAAATATATTCAAATGATTATTTATCTTTACAAAATTTATACATAATAAAAAGAAAAGTGAGATATCATCAATCAAAGGATAAGAGAGGGATGGTGGAGAGGAAAGATAAATCAGGAATGAAACACGTTTTATTATTGACTAGAAATTAAGATTAAATAAGACGCTCCTTAAGTCATGCTAAGGACGGAACGAGTCTAACTTTCGTTTGTAACTGATTCCAGAGTCTTACTGGATGGACAGTAAAGGACGATGTAAAAAACAGGAAAACGGTGAACTGGGAAGGCCAATTAACAACCTCCGTTTGAGCGAAGCGCGAGTTCATTATCGTACTCTTCTGGCTGAATGATATACTCGTACGAGTATAACAACAAATGAGGAATTAAAATTTAAATTCAAAGGTGGCTTCCAAAACAGTTCTAGCTGCAAAAGAAGCATTATATGTTGCCTGACTAGTCCACCTACAGTATTAGCTGGGACGACCAAGGTCTGAGTGAATGTGATGGAATACAAGTAGCCTGAACGGGTGGACTTGTTTTTGCTGAATAATAAGTGTAAGAATTGTTATCTAGTTATAAGTAGTATGTAGGTGTTAATTATTTCTAAGATCTCATATATTAAGATTGAATAAATAAAATAAAATGATATGTAGGAAAATAAGTTTAAATAAGTTCATAAATGATAACATATAATTAAGATTAGTTAAGTAATAAATTTGTATATAGGTATAGCCTTGACAAATGTTTGTATAGTAATTTACTTGTTTAATAAAAAAAACTTGATCGTGGATTATGGGATATACAGCACAAAAGTTTTGAATTGCATTTCCTTCATCATATTATTAAGTGGAACGTAAGTTCAGTGCGGTCACAAATATGTTAACTAAAAAAAGAAACCGACTGCAAATAGCTAATCGCGGTGATTTAAGAATGCTACTGACAAAAATAGAGCCGAACATTAATAAACAGACAGCAGCGCACCAGGTCCGTCCTTCTCATTAGGATAATGTTTAATGTAATTAGAGCTTTTTATTTTAATATCATCCTTCGTTATCTTAATTTCCTGTGTGTATCAAGGATGTTACCATGGTTGATTTTAAAAATAATTTTATAATATTTTCACTATCGAATAGAGATAGAGAGCGTCGGTGAATATCTCTATTCGATAGTGAAAATAATATACATTTCATATTACGGTCTGCAGGAGAGGCAAGAGATATATCGGTGTCTCGTTCTTCGCTACTAGTGAGTTCATTGACCGCACGGGCGACCTTCGCTCGGTGCCGCCTCTTGCAAGTTCAATGACCGCGCGGGCAAGGGTCGCCTCAGTGGGTTCAGTGATCGCACGCACGGTCGCTACAATATCAAGATTCACTTTGTCTTATTTACAGCATCTTTCTTTAGTCTTCGGCCACACAGGAAGAAGCCTCGCTTGATGCTTAGAGCTATGTTGTGAGTTAGGTGACATATCCTAGCGAACCAACGTACCGCATACTATCGCAGTGGCCACACTGCACGCTTCGCGCCACGCAATATGACGATTAGTCATCGAGTGAATCTCCTAGCGAACATACGTGTCGGTTAATTTACAAGATGGCGGAAGTTTTAATGACAGCTGTGTATAAAAGGGAACCTTTGTGTAACCCATCGAGCATATTATTGAAAGATGTAGCTGTAATAAAATCACTTTGGAATGAAGTTGCACATAAAGTAAATAAAGATGGTAAGTTATAATGAAATTGATTAGTTTTGAGAGTGACATCGTGTGTTTACTCAACCGCTCCCAACTGTCCCAAAACCTAGCTTAGCACCTAACGATGCACTTTGGTGTGGCCTCGGCCTCATGGTATTTTAGGAACGCTTGTTCCTTAAAGGAGAGATGATGAGGATGATTGTAGATAAATAAAACTTGTCGAAATCGGAATATGTAAAGAGGAATTTTATTGACGAACGTCGGTATTTATAATGTTTTTTGAACGTGTGCGGGAATGCGTACGAGATATATCGCTGTCTCGTCTTTGCGCTTACAATATGTTTATTGTCGCGCGTAGGTATCCTTTTGTTTTGAGACAGCGCGAAAAATGTGTTGCCCTCTCCTTTCCTCATGGAATGCGGTCTTCACTGGTAGTGAGTTGAATGACCGATCGCGTGGACTTTGGCATTGTTTGTCTCGCATTGTTAAGGTGGGCAAAGGTCGTCTCGTGGGTTCAGTGACCGCGCATACGGTCGCCACAGTATGAAGCAACACTACGAGAAAAACTGGGATCTAACCTTCGAGAAAAAAATCCAGATGATATTGCAGATTGGCTACAGTGAGGTTCGTATATTGTTTGTTTTCAGGACTGGAAAGTTTTTGCGTGGAAAAAGAGAACGGCAGATTTATTTCCTGAAGGGAACAATACGTATGTTAGTTCAAATAAATTTGGGAAACTCTGATCTAAAGAGATAATATGGAAATTTTGTGTTGAGTTGACACATATAGTAATACTCGTAACTCCTATTCTGCTGTTGTGTGGAGATCCCATACGCCACAAAAAAATGTTAATCAGATAGATAGATGCCTTTAAGAAATGGTCAAAGAACGCAACTTACCTTAAAGCTAGTACTTCGACATTGGTCATCCGTTTACAAATAGTAACGTCGGTCAGCTCTGCGCCCCTGGAAATAAATTT
The DNA here is from genome assembly GCA_949825065.1 of Odontocerum albicorne. Classification (NCBI taxonomy): domain Eukaryota; kingdom Metazoa; phylum Arthropoda; class Insecta; order Trichoptera; family Odontoceridae; genus Odontocerum; species Odontocerum albicorne. The sequence goes on from OX463867.1 coordinate 10,349,394, forward strand.
AAAAAAATATTAGTATAACATATAATATATTCACAGTGAAAGGTCTTGAACGAAGGATGAAGTTTGTTGGTCAATCATGAAGAAGTAGACAAGTCGAAACTGAGGTTTTAGGCTTCATAGTAAAATTCGAAAGAGTTCAAGGGAATACAAACAAACAAAATTCTATATAACACTCTGGTAAAAAGTAAACTAGAATACAACTCCAGTATCTGGACTCCTTATTATGTTACGTAGTTCACACGAACGCTCTGGAAAGGGTGCAGCACAGATTTCTGAATCACACCACGTTAAGGCTCGGTCTTAGAAATGATGATGTCAACTATATGTTATTATCGCGTCTGAACTTGAAACTTTCCGATCGTAGAGTGACGTTTGATTTGACCCTGCTTTTAAAATAGTAATTATAATAATATATTATATTTAAGTTATGGTAGTTGACCGAGGAGAGCGCTGTTTTTCTGTCCATTGGGGTCCCGACAGCCTGGAAGACCCTCCTCTCTCACGGTGTGCCGTTCCTATGACAAAGAAGTCAGAGCGTTAGGAATGTCGTGGAGGGAGATTACCAACACCGCCCAAAACCGCTCTGAATGGAGAAGACTGGTGGCCTCCCTATGGTCCCTTGAGGAGCTTTAAAAGAAGGGTGAATTGAATTGATTGATTGTATTTAAGTTATTGGAATCGATTGACTTTTGGATTCCATCAAGAAGAACGAGACTGCAGGATATATTCCAGTGCGAGAGTTGTAGACCTAAGTATTACTCGAATTCTTCCGTACTCAAATTAAATCGATTAGGTAATGCCTATACTGCAGTCTCGGACATATTTGGTGACAATCTCAATTCATTTAAAAGTTCTATTAGAGAGTGTTTTTTGTTTGTCTGAATCATAAAGCCGACACCAAGGCGTGACTCTTCTTTCGTTGACTTTATTTCTCGAGATATCTCTAAATATGTTGAAGTTTCAACGTCCGTTTTTTATTTAATGGAGTGGGTTACCGGTATTTTTTTATGTTTTTTATACGTTGTTTCTACAGTATAACACGGTATACGAGTATTTCTACAGTACATTACAGTATGTTTCGACAGTATATCACGGTGTGTTTCTACAGTACATTACGGTATGTTTCTACAGTACATCGCGGTATGTTTCTACAGTACGTACATCACGGTATTTTTTTTTTAGTTTACGTTATGTTTCTTAAAATTGCGTAACGTTATAAAATATAAGGATATGTTTCGTCAGTTAACGTTCTGTTACATTACGGTAAATTTCAGTTGATATTACGTTACGATACTTTTTTTTGTTTACGTTACGTAACCTTCTTTAATTAGAATGCCTTACATCAGATAACGTTCTGTTACACGACGATAAATTTTGTTTGTTAATTTACTTAAAATTTAGTTTGTTGATGTTACACCAAGGTAAATTTTGTTTACGTTACGTAACATTACAAACAACCTCCGTGGCCTAGTTGGTAAGATACCTGTCTTTTCTAACCCGAGAGTTGCTCGGTTCGATTCCTGTTGTAACCCAGATTTTTTTTAAAGGATTTTTATCTGGTTTTCATTTAAGGCTATTTTAAAATGTTTCTAGTTGATTGGAAGACATTGTCACATGGCAATAAGCCCACCAGGTTGTACTATATACAATGTAATTGCAATACAATACAATAAAGTACGTTATAGAAAGTTATTTTAAGTCACGTCACGTTTTATAACATATTACATTTAATTACTTTATGTTATGTTCATTATTACCTCATTATTTATTTATTATAATAACAATACAGAGATTGTTTATTGGCCTTTCCAGTTCACCAATCCTCTTTCTTTACATCGTCCTTTACTGTCCATGCAGTGAGACTCTGGAATCAGTTACAAACCAATATAAGACTCGCTCCGTCCTTGTCATACTTTAAGAAGCGACTGAAAAAACTCTTAATTTCTAGTCAGTAAAATAACGTGTTTCATTCCTGATTTTTATTTTCCTTTCCTCTTCATCACCCCTTCCTTTCCTTTTGATTGATGATATCTTACTTTATATGAAAAAGAATGTTCAGGTGATTGCCCGGCTTTGTGGGGTTCGTGGGCATGTACTCACGTATATGTTTATGGATTTCGTGGGGATGGATAGTCATTTGAATGATTTATGCGACCACGTAACTTGTTTCATTTACTTTTATCTGGTTGATTGGAAGAGATTGCCACCTGGCAATAAACCTGCCAGATTGTATTGCAATAAAAGTGTTAAATAAATAATACAAGAACAATTATGACTCTCAAGGGCGCTCAATTTTACATTTGATTAAAGATCCATTTGATGAAAGACCCGCCGACATTTAATTAAAGATCCGTTTCGGTAATCTCAGCCAAAGGGCCGAAGATTGAACCCTCGAGTCAACAATGTCCCATCGAGTTCAAGTTCACACAGAGATGGAGAAAGAGAGAAAAACAGAGAAGGCGCACCGTTATAGCGGAACAGGGCCCGTTCGATGCAATGTGATGTAACCTTTCAGACAGTTCGAAGACCCTTCTTCAAGTATTTCGATGACACGTGGAAGCCTCAGTTATATAATGTCTTTAAGTGCGTCAATTGAGATTGTTTGCGGTTTTTTTCAAATACATAACTATTGAGAACATCCCCAAACACACGCAGGAAGACTGAAAGAACTATCGATATTTTCTACAACACGGTAGATAGACTAATTAGTATTAAAATAATTAATTGTAAAAAATGTTATCTAGTTATAAATATAATGTAGGTGTTCCATTCAGTCAAGGTACCATTCGTTTTGATACATGTTCTACTTTCGGCGTATAACGACGCAAACACCACGCATTAGTTTACATTCAACACCATATTGATTCATTATTTTCCATAGATTTTCTCTTATCACGCGGTCATATGCTTTTTTCAAGTCCACAAGCGCACGATATACTTTTTTTTTTCCACATATCGTCTTCCACTTAAAAAAGCACCACTCTCACACTTTCTTTTCCGTCTTACTATGAGAAAATACTACCTACACATATAGCAGAATTCTTCGACTTATTCTCTTCTCTCATTTCTCACCCGCATCATGTTTAATTTCTCTTTCACACTTTTCTATCACGGTGGCTTTGGATTGTCGCAGCATTCTTCTGAGCTTGTTTTTTTTATTATTTATTTAACACTTTTATTGCAAATACAATCAGGCGGGCTTATTGCCAGGCGGCAATCTCTTCCAACGAACCAGACAAACGTAAATGAGACAAGCTACATGGTCGCATAAATCATTCAAATGACAATCCCTCCCCACGAAATCCATAAACACATAAGTGAGCATATGCCCACAAATCCCAGAAAGACGGACAATCACCCGAACATTTCTTTCACATAAAATGAGATTGAGATATCATCAATCAGAAGAAAAGGAAGGGATGGTGGAGAGGAAAGGAAAAGAAAAATCAGGAATGCCACACGTTATTTTACTGACTAGAAATTAAGAGTTTTTTTCAGTCGCTTCTTAAAGCATGCCAAGGACGGAGCAAGTCTTATATTGGTTTGTAACTGATTCCAAAGTCTCACTGCATGGACAGTAAAGGACGACGTAAAGAAAGAGGAGCGGTGAACTGGAAATGCCAATAAACAATCTCTGTTTGAGCGTAGCGCTAATCCATGATTGGAAAGACGCCGAAATTTTTCGGCGAGATAAGAGGGGACGGCGGGACAGCTAATGATATTATACAGTAGAGACAGTATGAGAATTTAGCGTATATTTCTAACATTCAACCAGTTCAATAACTCTTGTAAAAAATAAAAGCAGTTCACTATGTTTTAACCCATGTAGATTAGAAATTATGTTTATAATTCCGACGGAGTCAATAAACCGATTTACGTAAACAAGGGGTTACCCAGACACTGTTACCTGAAGACTATAAACGCATCTAAAAATACAAAAATAAATATAAACACATTTCAAGCAATATTTTAATTAAGTACTTAGTGTGAACTTAGTTGAATTATCAATTTTGCATACACATACCCATTACGTTCAAGGTGCATGACTACGCGGTAAAACATTGGACTTCCGTGCGAAAGATCGCCCGTTCGAACCCCGCGTTGTGCTACTCTCGTCGAATGACACAGGTATTTTTTTTTTCGCCTAGTATTCAGGGGTATAAGGATACCTATGACTTCGGTCGTATCTATTCTTTCAAAAAGGAAAAAAAAATGCCGGTGTGCCTTCGGATTCAGTGCAGCAGTGTGGCCGGTGAGTTTGCTGGTGTCACTCAATTTAAAAAAAAAAAAACCACGGCACAGCTTCGTTTTCCAATTGAATTTACATTGGAATGGCGACGAGATCCTCGACTACGAGGCCCAGCTACGTTGGAATGGCGACGAGATCCTCGACTACGAGGCCCAGCTACGACGACAATCTAAAAACGACATAGCCTAAGTGCTTTGCTTATAAAATTAAGTACCTTAGTAAAAACACTCCACTCATAGCTTCGCTTCCAATTTAATTGACGTTGGAATGGTGAGGGAATCCTCGGCTACGAGGCCCAGATACGATCATGACCCATCACGCCATTTGCCTATCGGAGTAGGCAGAGAGGACAGAGCGCAAGATTTTCCTTTCTCGAAACTTACCCCTCACTTCTTCTACATTCATACATTTTCTTATATAACTCACTTAATGGAAACATTCTTTCCTTGATCTACCTCTATTACTCCTTCCCGAAATATTTATTTTTGTTAATCTTCGCTCATTAATTCGTTCCACATGCTCAAACCATTGCCACTCCCTGTATAATGTTGACCAGAAGATGATTTTGCTCACTCCAGGAGACTAGGGAGTCTAGGTCCTGTTGTAACTGTGCACAGTCTTGAGGTGAATTAACCTATTTCAAAATTATTATTGTAAGTCGTCAGCGAACAATAAACATGTCGAGTGACTTATGAAATTTTGAATGTCGTCTATTAATATGAGGAATAGTAGGGGACCTAAATTGGATCCTTGTGGTATACCAGATCTTGCGATAAATTCCACAGAAGACTTGTTACGGATTGTTACATATTAATAATCCTACACCTAAATTACGATAACCTCAAAAAAATCCGGCCGGCTCTCTCAACCCCGTGAATTCCCGTTAGCTCATCGTATCGCATCACCTATGGAGCTGGTTACCTCAATCTAGATACGGTACAACTATTCTGTGGCGTTATGGCAGAAGTTCATAAGTCCGTTTTTTGTCATTTTGTGTTTATTCTCCCAATTTATAGAAAATATTTCTCAGCATGTTGTGGCAAAACTTGGTGTGTAAACTAAGGTAAAACGGACATATCAACTTCTGCCATAACGCCACAGATTTATAGTTCACCTGGTTCACAGGTGGGAGTGAAATTGATCATGAGAGACTAGAGACAGTTACCATAGTCATTCTTGCACATCACAATCCTTGAAAAATACCATAGTGAAAACTTAAAAAATAAACTATAGACAATAAATTCCTTCTCCTCTGTAGATATTAAACAATACTTTCGATTTTGTACGAAAATTAGAATGTATACAATTGTACATTCATTAGCATAAACACTTCGCACTCCAACTGGCATGATAAATTGTGTAAAACATTAGGCGAAAATTGAAAAAAATATGTACAAAACCTCGTATTATATGGTTAGATTGTTTCAACACACGGATTCTCCAATTTTTTGTACATAAAATTAAATATATCTAATATTTAAGAGGTTCATGGCCGCGCGATAACGCGCTGGACTTTCGAGAAGAAGGGAGTCGGTTCGAGTCCCGCGCTGTGCTACTCTCCTCGAATGACACAGGTATTTTTTCCGCCTAGTATACAGGGGTATAAGGATACCTATGACTTCGTTCATATATATTATTCCATTAAAAAAAAGGGAAAAAGAAACATGCCGGTGTGCTCCGATATTCTCACTTCGGATCCAGTACAGCGGTGTAGCCGGTGAGTTTGCTGGTGTGCAACGGCGCATTCATTAAAAAAACAAACTCGACGGCAATGCTTTGCTTTCCAACTGAATTGACGTTGGAATGGTGAGGTAATCCTCGACTACGAGGCCCAGCAACGTTGGAATGGTGAGGAGATCCTCGACTACGAGGCCCAGCAACGTTGGAATGGTGAGGGGATCCTCGACTACGAGGCCCAGCAACGTTGGAATGGTGAGGGGATCCTCGACTACGAGGCCCAGCAACGTTGGAATGGTGAGGAGATCCTCGACTACGAGGCCCAGCAACGTTGGAATGGTGAGGGGATCCTCGACTACGAGGCCCAGCAACGTTGGAATGGTGAGGGGATCCTCGACTACGAGGCCCAGCAACAACGACGATCTTAAAATGTCATAGCGTAAGAACGCTTTGCTTACAAAATTAAATACCTTAATTTGTTGACAACCTATGTGTCCTAAATGACAAGACGCTTGACTTCCACACCCGGGAGTATCGAGTTCGATTCCTGATGGTATCAAAAAAGCGGCTCCAAAGTGGTAATTGTTCATCTAGTAACAATTTTGCTTGCGTCGAGTTCATATGCGAGGATTGTTGCCTATGCACGTGCGGTACGGCGAATCGCGAATTTCATGTCTACTCCAGTGGTTTTAATCCCAAAGACTCGATCACTGGGCCCGAAGAAGGTAATATCGTCTTCAGGACGCGCTCTTCAATATGCCTAAATCACTAAGTCGGATGTTGTAAGGTACAATGCGACAGAAGAAGTTTGTTAGAACAGCGTTTCCAAAATGAGGGTCTGTGTTTGTTAAAATTAAGGGTTCCGCGGAAAAATTAAAAGAAAATTAACACATTAAAGATTAAATATTATACAATTTAACCCTACAATGCATTACATCATGGATTTTGATGAAATTTATACTCAGCATAGGAAAAGTGATGTATACAACGGGAAAAATAATGAAAAAAAAATTGTGTTTTTTTTATTGAAAAAATGCATGAAAGTGCAAATTTACTTCACACATATTTTGTTGATTTTTACCATGCAAATAAGGTTTTACATGAAAATATTGTGTAAATAAATAAAACATATTGTACATGAATTGTTATTATTTTTTAACTTCTAAAATACTTTTATTATGGTTTAATTAATTCTTGTAAAGCAGTAAAAAGTTGAATCCACCATTCCTCCAACTATCAGAATTAAAAATCATTTTTTGACATACAAACGACTTTTTAAATATTTTTATGCAAATAGTCAACAAGAGTTGTACCATATGATTTTAGTATATTTTATTCCCAAAATATGGTTTTGCATTTATCATATTTTTTTTCATTATCATGATGCAAATTTGCATCCCAATGCACTGTAGAGTTAAAAGTTAAAAATATGTAAAAAAAAAACAACACAAAAAAATGCTTTGCAATGCAGAGAAAACATCGGTTGGCATTGTATGACAGAATACGGAATGAAATGATAAGGGATGAATGTGAACTTAAGGCTGATGTGTTGAGTAAGGTGGAGAAGGAGCACTCTGTGATGGTTTGGACATGTGGAACGAATGAATGAAGAAATACTTATAAAACAAAGAAATTTAAAAAAAATGTGATAGAGGAGAACCTGGGAGTGTGTGGTTGAATCTTTTTCACAACGTGACGTCGCACTTATAAAAAAATATAAAGAAGATTTGTATCTTCTAGTGTAGATCGCGCTGGATGGGGACTTGGCAATGTCTGTGGATCTTCCTCGACAGCCGTCCAGAGAACCAAAGAAATCCTGGCTGACTCAATGCTTCAAAATCCTGCAGAGAAACGGCCTAGATGAAAGCGACACCCAGAACCGAAGAACATACAGCCTAAGAACGAGAAGAGCCGACCCCAACAGCCTACCTAGGCAATGAGTTGGGACAGTGCCAGTAAGAAGTTAGTATATAAATCTTCTTTGTATCAGATACGAGAGTATCTAGAGTGGATCGCTGCTATTAAATAACATTATTTAATTGGTCTTTCCTTCGTAATTTGTAAAAAAAAAAAACAATTCGCGGACCGCGGGTTTGCCATACCTAGTATACATATATGTATGTACTGTTCAAATAATTTCTAACAATAAACAACATACTCGTACATTTTGAGAGCAGCTGGTGCAAGATTGACAAGAAGGAGTCGACAGGGGGCCGAAGTCACAAAGCGTACCCGTACATGTTGATCTTTAACAGTTTAGAAAACGAAAATTATGACTTTACGTTTGGTTGCCTTCACGTGGAGCGCAGGGCGGTCCGAAAATACTTAAACGGTTCATGCAGCCCGACTTTCTTAATTAATTTACTAATTAATTAATAAATTTATAATTGGTTAATTGAAAGAAATTTATTAAGGCTAATGCGTTGATTCAGATAAAGAAGAGCGCTCTGAGATAGATTGGGCATGTAAAACGAATAAATAAATAAAATACTAACATAGTAAATATATACTCGTAGTTCAGATGTGGTATAACAATGTATGACAGAATAAGAAATGTTGTGATAAGGTATGAATGTGAACTTAAGGCTGATGTGTTAAGATGAACAAGAGCAAGCTGAGATGGTTTGGGCATGTGGAACGCATGATTGAAGAAAGACAAACAAAACAGATAGACCAAAGAAAACAAAACAGAAAGACCAAAGAAAGTATGGTTGGATCAAGTTAATGATATTTCGTTATTGTAGATAGTCAGAAAAATCGTAAGAGTTGTATGAAGAGGTGTGTAATGTATCCCTACCAATGTTATCTTATCATACACTCTTATCCACTTCCAATAAATATTATAAGTTATCATGCAAACCAATGTTTTAACCATATCTGTACTATGTAATCTAGAACCTATAAATATTAGTGTTATCACGTGTATGTCAAACTTAACTCAATGTATTAAGTTTAAATTTATTATCTTGTTGGCGGTTACTATCCAAATTCAATAAAGATTTGGTATCACTAAATGGAAGTAAACTGCGAACGAGATAAATCGCCTGATATCGGCATCGATAACATACCCGAAAAATTCCTTTTTAATCTATCGAAGGGTCGTGCGTATGGTTATCTTTGATTTAAATAGGACGTCATATCAGAGGCAGCAATCATTATTCTTAAAACCACTACGATGTTAACATCATCGTTATTATTACTTCTATAATACTGTTAATATTACACTTCAATGTAATTCAACGAATATACAAATAAAATTACACAGTTAAAATTCGAAGTGTTTTCGTTGCAAAAGGTCATACATAACAGGTGTATGGATATAGAAGAGGCCAAGGATATGTGTCGAGATGATGAAAATTTGGTATTCTATCCTCCCTGTCTACCCCGACAAGAGAATATTGAGATGATATTTTAAAATTTAATATCTATGCTAATGTGATTGAGGTAAACTTCCCTGATGATGAGGTAAAAACCTTGAAACCGGTAGGGTTACACCATTATATAAGGTAGAATAAACAGTGTTGGACTAAACAAATTACAATTGGTTTATTTACTTTTGTCTGGTTGGTTCGAAGAGATTGCCGCCTGGCAGAAAGCCCGTCAGATTGTTTTCGCAATGAATTATTAAATGAGTGGGTTAGAACCAGACATGACTATCCCACCTTTATCTTGACCTCCGTGGCCTGGTGGTAAGACACTTGTCTGCCGATCCGGAGGTTGCGGGTTCAATCCCCGCTGAAACCCAGATTTTTTTAAATAGGATTCCAGTCTGGTTAACACTTAGGGCCTATAAAAAAAACTTCTTTCTGGTTGGTTGGAAGAGATTGCCACATGGCAATAAACTCGCCAGGTTAAAAAAAAAAGTTGCAGATCTATTAAAAAAAGGTTTGTTTTCTGTTGTTTCCAAAATTTGACAGTAGATGTCCGCACTTATGGTGAACTATAAACTCATAGTCATGTTTGGTTCTGATAGAAATGGGTATAAAAATGTAGCGTATGTGCCTAACTCAAATTTTATATTTTTGTGGGATAGTCAAGTCTGGTTCTGACCTACTCAAATAATAGTTGAATTTGCCATATCAATTCGACTTAGGAGATCTACTTCGCATCTTCTATTCTTCGACTTACGTGTAATAAATCTACATAAAGTGCTACATACTACGGTAGCGCCAAGCACGTTTATATCATCATCATCAGCCTACATTCATCCACTGCATGATATAGGCCTCTCCAAGCTGTTTCCAAGAAATCCTGTCCTTTGCGCATTGCTGCCACGTAATCGTTGCTTGCTTACTTGTGCGTGCCTTCGGTCTTCTAACAGGTATAGTTCTTCCTATTGAGTATCACTGGATGACTTCATGCCCAACGATGGTCTGTTGTTCGGGCGATGTGCCCAGCCAACTTCCACTTCAGTCTTTTTACGACCTCTATAACATCGTCAACTTTTTATACGTGTATTTATTTATTCATATGCCAACCATTGAAATATCCTGGAATCCATGGATGCAAGGATCCTCAACGCTCTCTCCGAAACACCTTACATCATGGTGTATGCTTCCATGTAAAAGTGAATGCGCTCTACCATACTGGCTGCTCATCGGCGTTGTTAATTACTTAATTGCTACCTGCACACCAGTGGGTATCTACAACAGTCTCGAAGGAGTGTACGCCACGTCAGTTTCACCTGCGATGCGCAGTGAAAACATATTAAGTTCCATGTTTTTTTTCCACTGCACGCCACTGTACACAAAGACAAATGAATTTTTTCTTTAAAATAAACTACAAAATCTTCAAAAAATTCTTCTTCTCCCTGGCTCCATCCCAACTCACTGTCTGCGAAGACTGTTGGGGTCAGCTCTCCTCGTCCTCTCCTACTCCATCTTTGAGGGACATCAGGAAGACCAGAGCTAAACAACTGATTCACCAGCACGCAAACAAAATGCATCGCAAAATCCTATTTTCCGATGAAATTTTTTTTAACATTGAAGTAAATTATAATAAACAAAATAATCGGGTGTACGCACATACTCGTAGTTTTATTGATGATAGCAACATATTATAATATTATGTACACATATAAATATGTTATATAGCTTTATTGATTATAGCAACATATTATAATATTATGTACACATATAAATATGTTATATAGCTTTATTGATGATAGCAACATATTATAATATTATGTACACATACAAATATGTTATATAGCTTTATTGATGAAGTAACACATTATAATATTATGTACATATATAAATATGTTATATATTATAGCTTTATTGATGATAGCAACATATTATAATATTATGTACATATATAAATATGTTATATAGCTTTATTGATGATATCAATATATTATAATATTATGTACATATATAAATATGTTATATAGCTTTATTGATGATAGCAACATATTATAATATTATGTACATATATAAATATGTTATATAGCTTTATTGATGATAGCAACATATTATAAAATTATGTACATATATAAATATGTTATATAGCTTTATTGATGATAGCAACATATTATAATATTATGTACATATATAAATATGTTATATAGCTTTATTGATGATAGCAACATATTATACTATTATGTACATATATAAATATGTTATATAGCTTTATTGATGATAGCAGCATATTATAATATTATGTACATATATAAATATGTTATGTAGCTTTATTGATGATAGCAATATACAATATTATAATATTATGTACATATATAAATATGTTATATAGCTTTATTGATGATAGCAACATATTATAATATTATGTACATATATAAATATGTTATATAGATTTATTGATGATAGCAACATATTACACTCGTAATATTATGTACATATATAAATATGTTATATAGCTTTATTGATGATAGCAACATATTATAATATTATGTACATATATAAATACATTCCGAAATCGCACATACTCCTATGTTACATCTCAAGATAAACTGCAGGAAATACATTTAAGAGAGAAGCCATCAAAAGGCCTGGGCTCATCTCATAAGATCCCCCGGTCGAGATACACCCCATCAATATAGGGCGAGCACGACCGCGAGGACATCAGATGTTTTTCAGCCCAAATATTATATAGTCGCATTAACTTTTACTTACTGCTAACATGTTTTATTTGTTTATTTTTAATATTCGTATCAAAAAGGTCATTTGACCGTTGATATAACCGTCCCATTAACCGACGACAATTTCAAAAAAGAATTAATAACCATAAAAAATAGCTACAAATAATGGCTATCCTGGAAGCCTCATTGATTCACTTTTTAAAAACAAAACAAAAAATAAACTTTTTAACTAATTTGAATCTCCGGAAACTCTTATTTAACGGGAAAGGAAAAAATGGAATACTTAGCAACAGTGCTGTGTATACACTTTTATGTGCTGACTGTGACCATTTCTATATAGGAAAGACAGGAAGATCTTTTGAAAAGAGATTTCGGGAACATAAATCCGCCTTAACAAATCCTCTAATTTATTCTGAAATGGCTAATCATTGTCACCGTGAGAATCATACATTTTCTATCGATGATTCCAAATTCTTACATATCAGAAGTAACGGAAATAAATTGGACAAATTAGAGTCCCTAGAAATTTCTAAGTCAGTACATCGAAGCGAACATCTGGTAAACACATATATCCCCTTAAATCTCTCCGCTGCTGGCCGAGATCGTCCCATGCCTCCCTCAACCCTCAGCTCCCAACCCAAATGTTCCCAACCGTAAAAAGCGTGTATATTGCTACCAGTTCGAACATAATTTAGTCTTGTTTGTGCTCCCCTGATGATGAGTTGAAAGCCTTGAAACCGGTAAAGTTATACCGTTACAAAAAGTGGAATAAAAAGTGTTTGATAAAACAAATTACAATGTCTTTAAACCTCCACAACGTTACATAATGCCTTAACTATTAACAATATATAATATAAATAAATAAAAAATTATACTCCGTCGTATTGACTCGATGATAATGAAGAGACTTGTGTTGTTAAGAAAGAATTCCGTTTTTAGCAGCTGCTGCGTCTAGATATGGGGTGTTTTTCAACAGTGGTCATCCAGCGTGAATCTTGACCAAGGCCAGTGGTTCCAAAATCCAACGGATTTTCCGGTTAATCCAAGACTTCCTGAAATAATCGATTGCCATTCATCACGCAAATCGACAGGATGTAACAAGCGAGTAACTGGCGGGGCTCGGGTTCGCAGTATACGCGGATCTTCGGTTCATCGGACCGAAGTCACGGTATGGCGCATTATTATTTGTGATCGGTATTCTCCTCGATAACACGACAATAAGAAGTAATGAAATGAAGGACTTGAAGGACTTGAAACAAGGATTTGGTTATCACTGACAGGGGATCCTGCGATGGGGACATTGATTATGTGCAAAATCCAAAGAAATGGTGAATCGACTGTAGGATTTCCAATACAGCCCAATTCTCATAACCAGTTTTCAGTTGTTTCTTCTTCAAGAAACCGGTATCAACAGGTTAACCGGTTAAGTGCATATGGGCGTTTAATATGGTTAACATATGTTTGACCGGTGTTTATGTGTTAATCTGTTTAACCTATTGATAAGGTCAAATAGGTTTTCGGGGTAACCGGTTAAGTGTATATGATTGTTTAATATGGGATCCTGCGATGCGGAGATTGATTATGCGCAAAATCCAAAGACGCGGTGAATCGACTGTAGGATTTTCAATACAGCTCAATTCTCATAAGCAGTTTTCAGTTGTTTCTTCTTCAAGAAACCGGTATCGCGGGTAACCGGTTAAGTGTGGTCGTTTAATATGGTTAAGTTCTATTCAACCGATTGATTGCCTTCAAATTTGGTATGAAACTTCGATAAATACTTGTATATCGTTCCTACCTTGGAAAATTCAAAACTATTTTTTTTACTGTTTTAAAAAAATTAAAAAACTTAAAAAAAAAGGGTAAATAATTTTTTTTTCAGACAGCCGCTATTTTACGGTTTTTTTTTCTTTGGTACCAACTATAACGACATTATTTTTTAACAAGAAACTTTGTACGATTTTTGTTTCAAATTTACGAAAAGGCTCCAAATCATGTCGACCAGCTCACCCCCTTTTTTACAAGATATAATAGCTGAGAACATCTTGAATTTTAAATATTTTTTTTCGTACATTCTCGAATCATCAATAAACAAACTACGAAAAATATTTTTAGTTTTTTTTATTTAGTCTAAAAAAAACGCCCGAAATTCACGCCTCTAGAGCAGGGGTCTCCAAACTACGGCCCATGGGTCAACACCGGCCCGCGAGCACCACCAATCCGGCCCGTCATAGTTTATTTTGATTACATTGTAAAATTTACAATGTAAGTAAATCATACAAAACAATATAAATAAAGCACACAAAGGCTGTTGATGAATGATACGATTAATGGTTTTGAACCACCGTCATTTTCTACGGCCTTCGATACGAGAGCGACGACACCTTTATTTTTTCCACACATGTTTTGCCCCCATCGGGTTCATCGGTAGTGATACACTTCAAGTTTTTCGATTGGAGATTGTTTTTCTGAACGGCATTTTCAACTCCTTTAAAAATATATATCGGAGCGGAGTCCACCCCCGCCCCTTCGCCATAGATATCCACTCGCCGGCTAGTCCCAATACAAATATTTGCGCGTAATTCAAAACTACAGTATGTTGGTATGATGAGCTAGCTAGGTCTTGGCCCTTGGGACTTAGTGGAGGAGTCAGTGTGGCCCTTAGGCTAAAAAGTGTGGAAAACCTTGCTTTAATTGATATCTCATTTTTACTTTAATATGTATACGTTCATAAATTGCATAAATATGAATAATCATCTGAATATTTTTTGCGACCACGTAATTTGCTTTATTTACTTTTGTCTGGTTAGTTTGAAGAGATTTCCGCCTGGCAATAAGACTGTCCATGTAGTGAGACTCTGGAACCAGTTACAAACTCGCTCCATCCTTGGCCATGCTTTAAGAAGCGACTGATAAAAACTCTTAATTTCTAGTCAGTAATAAATATAACTTGTTTTATTCCGGATTTTTCTTTCCTCTCCACCATCCTTTAATTCAGGGGTCTCTAAACTACGGCTCGCGGGCCAACACCGGCCCGCGGGCACCACCAATCCAGCCCGCGGTACCTATCTCCGCCGCAATGAAATGTCCTTGACACTTGCCCGTAAGTACCAACCGAAATTGCGAACGGAGCGGAGTCCACCCCCGAACCCTGCGCCATAGATATCTCACTCGCCGGCTAGTCCCAATACGAAAATTTGCGCGTAATTCAAAACTACAGTATGTTGGTACGATGAGCTAGCTAGGTCTTGGCCCTTGGGACTTAGTGGAGGAGTCAGTGTGGCCCTTAGGCTAAAAAAATTGGAGACCCCTGCTCTAGAGTATAATATCCCCTTAAATGGCAGCGTGGTAACGCGCGTGTGACTTCCATCATCTAAGAAAATACTACATAAATAGCAAAATACTTAAAACTCGCTCGAATCGCGTGATGGTATGTACGTATGGACTTAAGAAATAAATAAGGATTATAACTTCCATATAAAGACTGGGATAAATATCGTAGTGTGACGACCTTTAGGGCCCGTATATAACGTGGGCCTCAATGCACAGTATCGGCATTGTTAAGCCACTGAGCGCAGTGGTTCCACTAATGATGTTATAAAAAACAGTTAGTGGTAAGTTACAAGAATAATTATTTATTTTCGACACGACAAAATACGAGTACACGTCATTTAATAGGTGTGAATTTTCGCCCACTAGGCATGACGTTAAACGGGTGGTTTACACTGGGTAAGCAGAAGGGCAAATAACTGGGTCCAGTATATTATTATTGATTACAGTCGAACGGAAAAGGAGGCGTGGAAAACATATCGTTATAGAAAAAAGAAACCATCTCTTAATTTTCTGTTGAATCTAAATCCTAGTACAAATAATAAAACGGAATTTCTCTCGCGGCGGTCTTACCAAATAGACCAGTGCTACTCAAATTATAGTTCTCTTGAGTAAAGTTTGTTCTCTAAACTTTTCCCTGGCTCCATCCCAACTCACTGTCTGCGAAGACTGTTGGGGTCAGCTCTCCTCGTCCTCAGGTTGTATGCTCTTCTGTCCCGGACTACGTACCCCCCAGGCCGTGCCTCTGCATCAGGTTATCTTTTTGCACCACCCATTAATTATTTAGTCTTCCTCTGGTTGTTATTCGAGGAAGATCCATGGAGATTGCCTGGTTCATAATTTGATCGGGTGCTCTGCGTCCAACGTGCCCATACCATCTCAATCCATCCGCCTCTCCTCCATCTTGCTGTTGATGTCTGTAACACCTCGTTTGTTCTCTGAACGGCGCTATATAAATTGTAATTTTACTATTGGTATTAGTTATATGTTTGACGACCTACGTAAGCTATTTGGTAAGACACTTGTCTCCCAATTCGGGGGTTGTAGACTCGATTCCCGTTGGAACGCAGATTTTTTTAAAAAGATTCCAGTCTAGTTTTCACTTTAGGGCCCATAAACTTTTTTCTAGTTGGTAGGAAGAAATTTATTTATTTATATAAGTAAACGGTACAATGTACCTTATAATAAAAATAATAAAAGAGTTAGGCCGAGGCCACACCAAAGTGCTTCGCTAGGTTTTCCGTGACTAATAGACTAGGTGATTTCATGCTTGGCCACACCAAAATGCTTCGCACAAATTCATTTGACATTCGGTAGCGGTTGAATCAACAAACGATGCCACTCTAAAAACTAACCAATTTCATTACAACTTACCATCTTTATTTACCATACTTCCTGTGCAACTTTATTCCAAAGTGATTTTATTACAGGTACATTTTTGTATAATTTGCTCGATGGGTTCCACAAAAGCTCCCTTTTATACACAACTGTTAGTAAAACTTCCGCCATCTTGTAAAATCACTTGGTGACACAATAAAATTAACCAACACGTCTATTCGCTAGGAGACTCACTAGGTGACTAATCATCACGTAGCGTGGCGCTAAGCGTGCAGTGTGGTCATTGTGATAGTATGCGGTGCGTTGGTTCGCTAGGATATGTCGCCTAGCTCGCAGCTTAGCCCTAAGCACCAAGCGAGGATCCTACCTGTGTAGGCGAGGCCTTAGTATAGTTTGGAAATTCTAGGATGAGACCCTGTGACAGCTCACAAATTTGCCCCAATACAACCTTATGTAATGTATTTATCTAAATAACTTGCTATTTATTAGAATTGAGGCTTATATTAGAGTTTATAAAATAATTAAAGTTACTGAACATCGTTACAAGGTTGTATTGGGGCAAATTTGTGAGCTGTCACAGGACTCATCCCACAATTTCCGAACTATAGTGAATGCTCAACACATTAAGATTAAGATAATTAACACACAACAAAAACAATCAGTAAGAAACAGGTATTAAAATCGTACCAAATTAAAAGTTTTCAACACAATACGGGGGCGTCCACAGGCGCACAACCCGTACTGCGCAAAAAATACAAACACAAAAGACAAATCATAAAAAAAAAAACAAAATACAAATTGAAAACGAAGTATCAAAGATTGCCAAGATATACAAAAAAAAGTGGAATACAAAACAAGGCTTAATTAAAAATGAGACGTGAAACTATTTTTTTTTAAATCTGGGTACTAACGGGAATCGAACCTTATTCCTCGAATGGAAGACCAGTTTCTTACCAATTGAAACAAAGAAATCATCGTATCTGTCTTCAGCAGTACAATATTTAGCATAACTAACCAGGCGTAACTATATGACCTAGCACTTGACCAATGTAAACGCGCCGTAAGATCTAAATTTCACGTGAACTATTAAGTCCCTTAAAAACGGTACAATGACTCGTAAATGCGTCAATGTGAGACGATGGATGAGTCACGAGTCAATTGCTGCTGGTAGTGATTACATACATTCATCATTGGTCCCTCAATCACCTCGTGGTAGTTCACTTCTGAGTCATGATGAGGCTCCAATGATAATAATCAGATGGAATTTATCCAACCCGACTTATTTTTCCTCAAACCAACAAACAGTATTCAAAGTTACATAGTAAGACACAAAAAATTTCGACACAAAGATATAAAACGGTTTTTTTTTTATTTATTTATTTTCTCAAAACAGGCTTAGCCCAATTACTTTGAAAAATACAAAATGTGTTCACATTAAAAATAAAGAAAAATTATACAGAATAAAAAAAATTATATAAAATAAAAAGTAATGTATGTGCATACATATATACACATATATTGAAAGTCACTTACAAGTACCCGGCGGTAAGTAATACACATCGGGCTTAAGAAAGAGACTGTCGGCCATAATCAGCTAACTTCGGTTTTGTAGAGCGTCGTCTCTGTTTTTATACACGTATTCCGTCGCGATTTGTCAGTCGTTTAGCTCTTTCCGGATATCGGACTGTTAGCGCATCGTGCGACAGAGACGACGCTCTACAAAGCCGAAGTTAGTCGATTATGACCGACAGTCTCTTTATTAAGCCCGATGTGTATTACTTTCCGCCGGGTACTTGTAAATACGTTGATGAGTGCTTTCTAACGCGCTCAATCTTAGAAGAAAATTTACTTTTGCTTTTGGTAATGTGATATGAAATATGTCAATATCCGAAGCAGCCCCGTTCAGAAGAGTTAAGGCCCTTCCAACAGGCATAGCGGCTGGAAGACCCGTTCTTGCTTATGTTATTGAGAACAGTTCTTGCCGGCGCAATCTAGTGTAATTGTTATGCCTTCCAGCCGCTATGCCTGTTGGAAGGGCCTTAACTCTTCTGAACAGGACTGCTTCGGATATTGACATATTTCATATCACATTACCAAAAGCAAAAGTAAATTATCTTCTAAGATTGAGCGCGTTAGAAAGCACTCATCAACGTATTTAAGTGTTTGTGAATATATGTACGAGTATGTGTATGTTTGTGTGTATATATGTATGCATATACATTACTTTTTATTTTACATAATTTTTCTTTATTTTTAATGATAACACATCTTGTATGTTTCAAAGTAATTGGGCTAAGCCTATTTTGAAAAAAAAAATACACTACACTCCACCTAAAGCCGAATGTGTTACTAGCACATTTCCTTCGGAGAGGAGTAGAACTTTGAGGTCGATATCGTCTTTATCAAATAAATTTATTGTTCCGAATCGATCCAATAGGGTGGGGTATTTATTATACTAGCACTTTTACTATTGCTGATTACAGTACACTACACCTAAAGCCGAATGTTTGACTATCACATATCGGAAGATCTACAAAGGATTCTTTGTAGTTCGTCTTACTGCGTTAAGTTTTCTACGATTTTCTTAACAAATATGTTTTTCTTAACGTACACAGATGCGGGGAAATACCTTATCTAATTGCCGCAGCTATCACCTTCCTATCCTTATACTCGACTTATCAGTCAATTACAGTGGTTTTGAATCTCGAATTAGAGTCATACAGAAAAGTCTGTTCTCTAAACGGCGCTATATAAATTGTAATTTTATTATTATTATAAAAAAGACAGACACTACTACACTACACCTCCCACTCACATTTGCACTGTTTGTTTTTTTTTCCTTAGTCTTTATTTATTCATTCGTTCTACATGTCCAAACCATCACAGAGCGGTTTTCTTCATCAGCCTTACATTAAAATTCATCGCTAATCACCTCATTCCATATTCTGACATACATCGTCACCCCATGTTTTCTTCTCAATGCACGCATTTCTACATCATTTCTACATTCCTTTCACTCTTCTTCCACGTCCACATTTCACACCCACACATCATAGTTGGTACTAAAATACTATTTAAGACTATCATCTTAGCAGATTGATAAAGTCCAGCTCAATTTAAAATGTTTAAAGGCCCCATTGACTTTGTTTCCTATCGCTACACGCCGTTCGATATATCTCGTAACTCTTCCAACATCTGATAAAATACGAGTACTACCCAAATAGCATAATTCCTCAACGAATTTATCGCATATACTTTTCCTTCACACGTTTATATCAACATGACTTTGAATTTCACAACAATAATTCTAAGATATTCATTTCAAAACCATCTCAAAGTGTTCTTCGTCTTGCTCAACACACCAGCCTTAAATTCAAATTCATTCCTTATCACTTCATTCCATATTCTGTCATCTTCTCAGTGCACGCGTTTGTACAGAATTTAGTAAGTTATATTTTTTGTTAGTTTTTCTTCATTCGTTCATTCTACGTGGGCAAACTAACTAAGATAAACAAGTAATATGGTTTCAGAAGATGTATATACATTACAATATAAAAATGATATTATTGTAATAATGTAACGCCTAGCCTAGTTAGTTGCATACGCAGACTGCATGTAAGTGCATGCATTGGCATGTGACCAAATAGACAGGCAGACAGGGCGATGCCCGATCGATTTCACACAATCAACTCCATGACAACCGTAGTGATTATGCCTGTTTTTTCTTGTAACTGAGAATAATAAAAAAAACTGCAACGACGAACATTACGAAGAATGAGCTTATGATAATATTTATTGAAGATACTATACAAGTCATATCCCATTATAATCCAATTTATGGGACGATAAAAAATACATCGATATAAAAGAACTTATCTTCACGTTGGTTCACCTTCGGACCGATTGGTAACTTTATTAATATTTCTCACGTTCAACCGTTAACGAAAATCCGGTTAAAATTATACTCCCGTTAACGAAAATCCTGTTAAAATTATACTCCCGTTAACGAAAATCCTGTTAAAATTATACTCCCGTTAACGAAAATCCTCTTAATGTGACTATTTTGAGGAACATATCCCTATCGTTAAACGAATTAATACTGTTGTACAAGACATTTTAAACAAGGTACGTTTTTATACTATATTTATTCTAGCTTATTTACATGGTTAATACAGGTGGCCCAAAAGTCACACTTTCATTTTAAAAGGAAATAACTTTTTTATTTCTTAATAATTCACATTTATTATTTTATAAACAGAAAACACACTTTATGAAAATAAATTTTATTTAGTTTTGAAAATTACATCCTTTAAATAACTGCCATTTTGCTCTTCACACTGACGCGCTCTTTCTAAGACGTGAACCATCACCTGTCGTAATGTTTCTTGGCTTATTTCTTCAATTTCTTCACGGATTGCTGTACACCTTCAATTGCTGAATGGTTCGAGGATTGTTACGGTATACTCTATCTATCAAATACCTCCATAGAAAGAAGTATGGAGCAGTTAAGTCAGGTGAGCGTGATTTCAGAGTTTCGCGAAATTATCCGTCTTCCAAAACATTGTCTTAAGAGTTCAATTGTCGGGCGAGCTGTATGAGCAGTAGCACCATCTTGCTGCCACCATACCTCTGGTGTGTGTTCGACTGCAGCACCATATTGCTGCCACCATACCTCTGGTGTATCCTCGACTGCAGGACGCACGAAATTCTCTAGCATTTCTCGATACCTTTCGCCATTGACGGTTAGTACGGTTTCTGCCTCATCTTCAAAGAAATAAGGTCCAAGAACTCTTTCCGCATTTACACCACACCAAACCGTTACTTTTACGGGGTGCAGACTATGTTGGTGAACTATTCTTGGATTTTCTGTCCCTCAAAATCGCATATTTTGTTCATTAACAAATCCGTTTAGGTGGAAGTGGAACTCGTCGCCCAAAACGGCTGTTATTGAAAGAATGTAATTTTCAAAACTAAATAAAATTTATTTTTAAGAAGTGTTTTCTTTTTATAAAAGAATAAGTGTGAATTATTAAGAAATACAATAAAAAAGTTTTTTTCTCTTTAAAATGGAGGAGTGACTTTTGAGCCATCTCTATTTATATTAATTGTGATGTTGTTTATAGTTAAGGCATTAACGTTGTGGAGGTTTAAAAACATGGTGTGTATAAACTTTTATGTGCTGACTGTGATAATTTCTATATAGGAAAGACAGGAAGATCTTTTGAAAAGAGATTTCGTGAACACAAATCTGCCTTAACAAATCCTCTAATTTATTCTGAAATGGCTAATCATTGTCACCGTGAAAACCATACTTTTTCTATCGATGATGCCAAATGCTTACATATCAGTAGTAACGGAAGTAAATTGGACAGATTAGAGGTCCTAGAAATTTCTAAGTCAGTACACCGATCCGAACATCTGTTGAACAGTTATTTCCCAAAAATCTCTCCGCTCTTGGCCGAAATTGTCCCATGCCTCCCTCACCCCTCAGCCCTCAACCGTTGAAGCGTGTATATCGGTACCAGTTCGAACAGCATTTAGTCTTGTTTGTGCTCCCCTGAAGATGAGGTGAAAGCCTTGAAACCGGTAGGGTTATACCGTCACAAAAAAGTGGAATAAACAGTGTTTGATAAAAATAAATGACAATTAATTGTGATTTTATCTAATGGTATTTTAAAATACAGGGGTTAAGTTATTTGGTATTGAGAGATAATATTATTTGCGTATTGATAACTATCGACGATTATAAATCCTCTGCTTCAATTTCGAACCGAGATTTTAATATTTCGAATTCTCGACTTTGTTATGCCACTGTCGGGATTTTGACTATGTATTTGTGATTTAGAACATTGTTTCTCAACTATTTATTTAGAAAATTAAAATGACGTCAGTTCATAGTTATAACATATACATTCGATTAGTTCTTAAGATATACATTTGTATAATGTTTGTACCATATATTACTTTATTTAATAAAAAAAATCAGTCAACTTGTTAGATAGATACAAAAATCAGTCAACTTGTTAGATACGAGTATATACAAAAATCAGTCAACTTATTAGATAGATACAAAAATCAGTCAACTTGTTAGATAGATACAAAAATCAGTCAACTTGTTAGATAGACACATAATTTATTAATTAATTTGTTGTTGCGAAAAAGAAAAAGATCTGAGAGTAAATTTAGCGAAATGCAAAGTCATGATGATAGAAAAATGTGAAAGGAAAAGTAAATGCGGCATATGGGCAAATAATGAAAGATTAGAGCGAGTTAAGAAATTATGCTACTTGGATTGTATTTTTTCAGATAACGGAAGAATTAATGGAGATATCGGACGGCGTGTAGCGATAGTAAAGTCAATGGGGCACTAAAATATAAATAAATATAAGTTTATTGATAGCAACATATTATGTATCATATACATACAAGGTGTCCCGTGCCTCAACGTCAAGCCGTTATCGATGAAAATGCCAGGTTATGACGGTTCAGAGTTTAAAAAAAAATCTTGCAAAAGCCTTATACTTTTCGAGTTTAAGGCATTTTTTTGAAAATTGTGAAAGTAGCTACCCTGCGCCAAATGTTTATATGCTGTGACTACAAATTGCCATATTTTATGATTTTAATGATTGTATCGCAATCCTAGACAGCCCTGCTATTAGTCGGAGTCCGATATAGAACAAAAAAAAGCCTGCACGTTCGAAAAAAAATGTTTTTGTCCTATCATAAAAATTAATATTTTTTATCAGCTAAATTTAACTCATCATACTGTAAAAATAATGTACTACGCTAACCTGGCAAGTTACATCAAAAGATGACCTGTTTAGTCAGGATTTCAAAATGGTACAATACATACCTAATACTCTTTTCAAAATTATTTTTAAACATTAATTTCTGTAATTAAAGATCGAATTTAATAAATTTGAGCGAGACAAACGATACTGCGCATGAACGAGTTAGAGTAAGACAGCTAGTGTCGCCATTTTTGATATGTAATATCTAGTTCCTGTCAAAAATGGTGACTTTGTATCGCAATCCTAGATAGCCCTGCTATTAGTCGGAGTCCGATATAAAACAAAAAAAAAACCTGCACGTTCGAAAAAAAATGTTTTTGTCCGATCATAAAAATTAATATTTTTTATCAGCTGACTTGAACTCGTCATACTGTAAAAATAATGTACTACGCTAACCTGGTAAGTTAAATCAAAAGATGGCCTGTTTAGTCAGGATTTCAAAATGGTACAATACGTACCTACTACTCCTTTAAAAATAATTTTTTAAAAATAATTTCCGTATTTAATGATGACACCTGTAGAAATACATTCCAAAATCACACACATATCTCAAGATAAATAGCAGAAAATACATTTAAAAGAGAAGCCATCAAAAGGTCTGTACACATCTCGTTCCATCCCCCCGGCCGAGATACACTCCATCAATATAGGGCGAGCCCGGCCGCGAGGACATCAAATGTTTTTCAGTCAACACCCTTGTGTATAATATAATATGTGGATGGATAGTCATTTGAATGATGTATGCGACCACATAACTTGCTTCATTTACTTTTGTCTGGTTGGTTGGAAGAGATTGCCGACTGGCAATAAGCCCGCCAGTTGCAATAAAAGTTTTAAATAAATAAATAGATATATATACACTTGAATCGAGCAGTATCAAAATCTGCTAAGATGATTGTTCAAAAGAGTATTTAAGTACAGTATCCGACGGTAAGTAATACACATCGGGCTTAAGAAAGAGACTGTCGGCCATAATCGGCTAACTTCGCCTTTGTAGAATATCGTCTCTGTCATTCATACACGTGTTCCGTCACGATTTGTCAGTCGTTGTCAAGCGTTCTAGGGACAGAGACGACTCTCTACAAAGCCGAAGTTAGCCGATTATGGCCGACAGTCTCTTTAAGCCTGATATGGAATATATGGAAGTAAAACGTGGACGTGAAAAAAAATTGAAAGGAGTCGAATAAATGCTGGAGAAATGCGTGCACTGAGAATACGTTTCGTGGATATATGACAAAATACGGAATTGAGAGATTATGGATAGCTGTATAATAAATGCTGATGTGCTGCGTAAGATGAACAAGAGCACTCTGAGATGGTTTGGGTACATATAACGAATGAATCAAGATAACTAACAACATAAATATAAGTGGAAGACGTGGTAGAGAACGACCAACGAAAGTTTGATTGGATCAAGTGAACAATATTTTGAAAGGAAACGTAAAAAGTCAGTATAATCATAAAGAGTCGTGTGTGAATATACAAGTACCATATATGAACGTAGAAGAGGCGAAAAATGTTCTGGCACTATGTTCTCTCTGGCTACCTCGACAGGAAATGACATGGAGGAATGTATGTATAATATAATACACGCTTAAAAAAATTTAATAAATAATTCGCCATTATTTTGCCGCAAAGAGATTCATATTTTCACGACGATGAAACATATATCGTATTAGATATTATTATTTTAGAGATAGAGATATTTTTACCTAGTTTACATATCGTGGACTCAATACTAGGTAACTCAAAATTCTCTATTCTGAGAAAATGGCGTTCTTAGTTTGGAGGTCCGATAGTTTTGACTGGTAACTCCTCTTTAATGATGAGGTATCGCGCTAATATGTTTTTATGAAACTAATAAAGGAGGTTTCAATAGCTCGTAAGATGCAAGTTATATGAACTTCAGATATCTAATTTAAGCATTCTTTTGCATCCACATTTACGACTTTCCTAATTATGAAAATGCTAAATAACTCAATTGAGAAATAATATTTTAAGACACCTATTTATAGCATTGGAAAGCCCCTACGATGAGCATGTAAATTACTCAAAACCACCAAATTTCGAGTTACCTAGTTTTAGTATTGAGCCCACGAGACATACGAGTATACAAGAATATAAGGTGTCTCAAAAAACAAAGTACATACACTACGCCGTGACGTTTACTTGAACTTGCTGCAGGAATTTGTCATATCACACATTCGTGAGAAGTGTAGGGATGAGAGTTATTATTTCCAGCAAGATGGTGCACCTCCCCACTACCATGGTGATGTGATGGCCTCTCTTGATGGAAATTTGCCGAACATATGGATTAGACGTAGAGGTAGCATTGAATACCCCGCGCGCTCCCCAGACCTCATGCCAAGGGACTTTCTTTTACGGGAATTCATCAAGGATAAAGTTTAATACACAAAACCGTCAATAGTTAATGAAAAGAGAGCAACCATTGAAAGAGAATGCGCCCAAATACCAAAACACACTATTCATGATGTTTTGCGATTCCACGTTATCAGCAGTGCGTGGACCAGAACGGACATCAATTTGAGCACTTTCGATAACAAAAAAATCTACATCTTTGATTTGGGGTTTTAATCCAAGATATACTGTTATAAATACTGAATTTGTAATCATTGAAATTTTATATTATATACACATTTTTTGGAGTATACAGCCTGTATATATTTTTTTACCTAGTTTGCAGGTATATACAATACCCGACAGTAAGTAATACACATCGGGCTTAAGAAATAGACTGTTGACCATAATCGGCTAACTTCGTAGGCTTTGTAGAGCGTCGTCTCTGTATTTCTAGATACCAGACTGTTAGCGCATCGTACGACAGAGACGATGCTCTACAAAGCCGAAATTATCCGATTATGGCCGACAGTCTCTTTCTTAAACCCGATGTGTATTACTTACCGCCGGGTACTGTATACACGCCTACCAAAATTTCAATTAATAGATATTATTTAGGATTGAAAGCAAAAATCAATAAAAATTAGGTAGGTAATAAAAAAATTGTGCAGATGAATCAGTTGATATTTTTTGGGGGGCATGCATTACTATCTAAAAATCTTTTCCATTTCAAATTCGCACGAAATTTGACAATAATTTCTCATAAAATTACCAAATATTGAGAATAACTTAAAGCAAATTTAAATGTTTTATGCATTTATAAGTCCCACACATCGACTCGTCATTATTATAAAACAAATGACAAACAAGTCTCATCAAGGTTTTTAAAAGACAACAACAAACTCAATTATAATTTGAAATTATTCACATCGAATAAAAGAAATTCGGCAAGGAGTGTGAAAATAGTCTAAAACAACTAAAATTCACACGCTAAATAAGAAACAATCAATTTACCGTCGATAACGGTAAGTTAAAACAATGCTGCACACTCGTTTAACGCTTTGTTGTTGTCGAAGATTATGGTGAAAAAAAAAATAATATTGCAACAACTTCCTCATATTTGTGACATACCAGCAGTTTAATTTCTTGATTGACGCCAAATCCGACTGCTTCGAACGGGCAACAACCATTTCTTCTGTTAGACGCGTCATACTGTACGATATCACATATAATTTAAACGATATAACATAAAACAAAACAGCTGCTATGAGAAAATCACATTTTTTCTCCGCAAAAAATCACTCATTACGAACGCACGACTTTACACAGGAAAAAACTGACACACACTGAATTGGAAGTTATGTGTCAGTCTAGAACGGTTGGTTGAAAAATAACTGGTCTAAGAAAAGAAATAGAGAACAACACATTTATGAATGATCTGTTGTTTTTTTCAGTATGTACTTGCCCTGAAACTTGATTTGTTTTCACGTGAAACTTAAAAATGAATACGGGACAGTATACTTAAACAATCACTTAGTTGTTATTTATTTATGATTCTATACATACTTCATATTCTTTCTTAGGCAATACCTCGCAAACGAATTTTATCGTCACCCTATTTCATACACCTTAAAATGGCTTAAAAGTCCAATCCTGGATCTATAAACCCTCTCACATTGTGGACAAATATTTTCATATGGCGTCCAGATTTGGTGTTGGACGCTATTTTATTGCAGTGCATATGCACTATCTCGTTATATCCTTTTTGGAAAAGGTCGAGTAGAAATATTGTATTTCCCAACCTTTATTTCCACGCATACAGTTCTCGCCTTGTTTATACAGTTTATATTTTAATAACAAATAAAATCCAAAAACTTGATACATTAAAAATAAAAAAACAAACCTTGTGAAATCATTGTTCAAAATAAAATATTAAGATTTTTTAATGAAAGGAGTTTTCGAATTTATATTTTTTACTATTTATATGTATTCCATAAATGTATTATTTGAAAATACTTTGTGCATTAAGGTTTGGTTTAAATGTGACTAAAATATGTTTGTATATCATATCGTCTACAATATTAACGAAATCAAAACTATCTTTTAAAAATAAACGAGTAATATTTTTTTCATTTATTACATGAAATTATTATTATAAGAAAAGGTATTGTTTAAGAATAACCTCTTCATTTTATTAAAAAAACACTGAAATGGAAACTAAAAATGAAAAATAATAAAAACCTCCAGTATAATTTGCTGTCTAAGAACTACGACTTAATTTGGAACTAGATTTCCCATCTCTACAGATAGAACGCACGTTTCATGGGAACGGAACATCACAGAGAAACGTCAAAATTTAGCAGTGTTGCATGATGATGTAATGTTTACACAAAATCATTGTTTTTCTGTTTACAATGCGTTTAATAACTTAATTCAAATTTACATGAAAATTATCAAAAATCTCATAACGTTAACAAGAAAATTTGGAAAGAATTTCTACGTTTACGAAATCGAACATGATTCTAATAAGTATACATAGTTTTTTTAGTTTTACTACTTGAATAGTATTTATTATTTTTTAAAAGATAAATGGATTTTTTATCGATTAATAAAATGCATACATGTATTTTTACCGCAGTTATTTAATTATTAAATATTTATCAATAATTTTTCAAATGGATTCTTGTTTTTACTAAAATTCTAGTTCAATATTTGAACAAACAGTTGCATATACGAACATACTTGTCAACGTAGATGACAGATGCTGTCAAAAATTAAGTCCAAACTAACCTATACTATACAGTGACATTTCTTTATGTTTTAACAATATTTAACAGTTTTAAAATGAAATAAGTTAATTTAAATAACATTTGTTAATTAAAACCAATCAAAATGGATACTGCGGACGTGTTAGACGACAAAGATACGGGCAGGGAAACCCAAATACAATTTCCCGATTCTGTTTTAAATGTTATCGAACAAGTGTTACCAAACACAGATCAGCTCGATAATCCTGATTTTAACACAATTAATTACATAAATGGTCTGTTTCCAACAGAACAGTCTTTATCAAATATAGATAGCGTTATTTCTAAAATGGAATATAAAATTACCACGATAGACGAGGAAATACAAACATTGGTACGGGGTCAAAACTCTTCTAGACAAGAAGGGCAAAAAGCTTTAGAAGAAGCTCATAAAGTTATCAAAGAATTAGCGATACAAGTGAGAGATATTAACAAGAAAGCTGAAAAAAGTGAAGAAATGGTGAAAGAAATAACGAGTGAAATTAAACAGTTGGATTGTGCGAAATGCAATTTAACAGCAGCCATAACGACTTTGAATCATCTTCATATGCTTGTCGGTGGTATTGAATCTTTAAAAACTTTGACGCAGAAACGTCTTTATAAGGAAATATTGCTACCGTTGCAAGCTATAATGGAGGTTATCAGACATTTTGAGGGTTATACCGATATAAAACAGATCAAGGATTTGAATGATCAGGTTTTGCAAATTAAAAATGATTTGGGAACTCAGATAATGTCTGATTTTAAGGATTCCTTTACAGGTTTGTATATATCCATAAATTGTAAATAGCAGCATTAATCTTACGTTTTACATTCTTCTAACGAGTCCATTATGCTTTGTTCCATAATTTTTGCTACTTTTGATATAATGCAGAAAAGATACGAGCAGAACTATCATCATAACAGCGAAAATGAACAGGAGTTTGAATACTTAGGATTGCAGGAGGAATGGACAGGAGTTTGAATACTTAGGATTGCAGGAGGAATGGACAGGAGTTTGAATACTTAGGATTGCAGGAGGAATGGACAGGAGTTTGAATACTTAGGATTGCAGGAGGAATGGACAGGAGTTTGAATACTTAGGATTGCAGGAGGAATGGACAGGAGTTTGAATACTTAGGATTGCAGGAGGAATGGACAGGAGTTTGAATACTTAGGATTGCAGGAGGAATGGACAGGAGTCTGAATACTTAGGATTGCAGGAGGAATGGCCTTGTGGTAAAGGTTTGTGTGAACTCTTGAGTGTGGCATGTTTTTGATGATTATGTGCGGCACATTATAGGATGGACTTTTTGGTCTGTCTGGAGTGATGAAGTGTTTGATTCGCGTGATATATACCAGGTCTGTAAATATAAAACTGGAATTTACTCATAGATGGCTCTTGTTGTCAATGTAGTGACTGTCAAACCGCGTCATTGGCGCCTTTTTCTTGTGTTTACATTTGTCAAAGACTTTTACCTCGCAACAATACAAGTTTAATACAACTACATATGTTGAACATGTCTGTTTTTGTGCCTGAAAATTACGATTTGCGGAAAGCATTGATTTTCTGTTACCATTTGAAGAAAACTGCTGCAGAATTGCATCGAATGCTTGTCGAAGCTTACGGTGAGCATGCTCTTGGTAAATCACAGTGCTTTGAGTGGTTTAAAAAATTTAAAAATGGCGATTTTGACGTGAGAAACGAAGAACGTGCAAGACCACTGAGAAAGTTTGAAGACGCTGAATTGCAAGCATTGTTGGATGAGGATGACGCTCAAATGCAACAACTCGCGGATCAATTAAATGTGACACGAGAAGCCGTCTCCATACGTTTGAAAGCCATGGGAAAGATCCAGAAGGTGGGAAAATGGGTTCCACATGAACTGAATGAAAGACAGCAGGAAAACTAAAAAACCACTTTCAAAATGCTGCTCGCCAGGTACAAAAGAAAATCATTTCTCCATCGAATTGTGACTGGCGATGAAAAATGGATATATTTCGAGAATCCTAAGCGTAAAAGATCATGGGTAACGCCAAGCAAACCAACGAAATCGACTGCAAGGCCAAATCGCTATGGACGGAAGACAATGCTCTGTGTTTGGTGGGATCAGAAGGGTGTTATCTATTATGAGCTGCTAAAACCTGGCGAAACCGTTAATACTGAACGCTACCGACAACAAATTATGGATTTGAACCAAGCGTTGAGTGAAAAATGACCAGAATATCAAAAGAGGCAAAACAAAGTGATTTTGTTTCATGATAATACACCATCGCACACAGCAAAACCGGTCAAGGAAACGATTGAGGCGTTTAGTTGGCAAATACTTTTGCATGCGGCTTACTCACCAGACTTGGCTCCATCCGATTACTACTTATTTGCATCGATGGGACACGCACTTGCTGAGCAGCGCTTCACTTCTTACAAAAATGGCTCGATGATTGGTTTGCCTCAAAAGAGCAACAGTTTTTTTGGTGTGGCATCCACAAATTGGTAGAGAGATGGGAAAAATGTGTAGCTAGCGATGGGCAATACTTTGAATAAAATATTTTTTACCATTTTCATACAATAAATGTGTATTTTCTATAAAAAAAATCCGGTTTCATATTTTCAGACCTAATAATTATACATATTTAATGTAGACCATAAAAATAAATGTTCACGTATATTGCAATTGTGAGTGGAAGGCGTCTGAGACAAAGACCAAGGAGTGTATGGTCGGATTAAGTGAAAGATATTTTAAAAGACGCAGATAGTCAGAAAAATCGTAGAAGTTGTATGATAAGGTTTGTGGATGTGGAATAGGCTAAGGATGTGTGTCGAGATAGGAAAGTCTAGCGATCTGTTCTCTCTGCCTATCTGAACAGAGAAAAGCCGCGATGGTATGTTCCTTGGGAAGTAACTCATTCATACCTTCAATGTTCATTGTGATTTATTCTGCCGTCATAAGCAAAAACGCAGCTAACGGGAAATAATCTGAAATGTAACTAAGTATGAGGCAATATCCCATATCAAATTCTGAACCATAATCCATAAAAAAAATACAGAATACTATTTATTTCAATACAAAATCGAAAAAAACAATAAAATGTGATTCATAAGCAAAAAGACAGCAAGTGCCTATGCGTTTGCTGCGTTTTTGCTTATGAATCACATTTTACTGCTTTTTTGTTTATAAATCACAACATTTTTAAGCAGCAATGAAAAACTTAAAAATGCAGTTTTCTCAAAACTTTACTTTTGCCATTAGCTGCGTTTTTGCTTATGAGAGCAGTATTGTCCTCAGTAAGGTACAGGTAAAAGTCTAGTTTACTGGGGACACGACAAATGAAAGGCAACAAACCCTGATCCATTAAAATTGTGTGTCCACATTAAATTACCTATTGTTTTTTTTTCACAAATTATGTATTATAAAATTTGTAGTCGTATATAAATAAATGAATATTAATAAATAAATTCCAGCTCCTTCATCCAAGAACTATGTGCCAAATAAAACATTAGCGGAAGCCTGCCTTGTGGTGTCTACATTAGATCTCAAAGTGAAACAAGACCTGCTTAAATGGTTTATAAGCATGCAGTTGCAGGTAAGACGTCATCTTTAATTGTTTATTAACACCTTAACGATTGGTCCCGCGCTGGCGCGGAAATTTGGTCCCGCGTTGACATTTGTAAAAAATTATGAAACAAATATTTTTAAATTTTTAAAATGTGGACATTCGTAAAAAAAATTTAGAAACAAATATTTTTTAATTTTTAAAATGTGGACATTCGTAAAAAATTTGGAAACAAATATTGTTTAATTTTTAAAATGTGGACATTCGTAAAAAAATTTGGAAACAAATATTTTTTCATTTTCAAAATGTGGACATTCGTAAAAAATTTGGAAACAAATATTTTTAAATTTTTTAAAATGTGGACATTCGTAAAAAATTTGGAGACAAATATTGTTTAATTTTTAAAATGTGGACATTCGTAAAAAATTCGGAAACAAATATTTTTTCATTTTCAAAATGTGGACATTCGTAAAAAATTTGAAAACAAAAAATTTTTAATTTTTAAAATGTGGACATTAGTAAAAAATTTGGAAACAAATATTTTTCAGGATTACTTAAAAAAAAATTGTCTACAGAGGACGACGGTTAATCCAACTCACAAATAATTGAGCCTCGGATAATCGGCACGCCACTGTATTATTTTCATGCACTACGTTAAAGACACGATCATGGATACCAATAATAATTATAAAACAAAAGCTGGTTGATTGGATGAAATTGCTTTAATGCAATGAATCTGCTAGATGTATTTGCATAAAAGTGTTCAATAAATAAATTATGCGGTAACTATAAATTTTAATCGTTAATCCATTCTTCCAGGAATACGTCCACCTGTTCTCCACGAACCAGGATACGGCATGGCTGGACAAAGTAGACAAAAGGTATGCCTGGGTGAAAAGGCACCTCATCAAATTCGAGGATTCTCTCGGTTCCGTGTTCCCATCTGACTGGGAAGTCTCTGAAATGATGGTCGTGGAGTTTTGTAAAGTAAGTTGACTTATTTTATCAGTATGATACATCATACTATTGTCGTTAGGTTCGGCAACCATGTTATGACATCATTGGCGAGTAGATAGATGGTTCCTCTTGAAACCTTTTGAGAATAAGTATATTGAACAAAGGTCATGATAGCAGATAGAACTAAGGTCAAGCAGATTAAGTGACCTAGAAATGCTGCAAGAATTTATATACCTTGGTTCCTCAATTGCTGTAGAAGGCAAAGGTTCCATCAGGATTTCCTTCTCCTCATCCTTCGGATCATTTCACAAATGTCTCAGTCCTACAATGCTCCAACTGTAAACCTGTCGAGGATATAGTTGTAGAGGGGAAATTGAGGTGGACCAGACATGTGATATGCATTGTCGATGTTAGGCTCTCAAAATGTGTCTTTTACCGAGAAGTAATGGACAAGCAAAGGGTTGATGGACAAAAAAAAACATTATAAGGACAGTCTACGAGAGTCGCTGATTTTGTGCAAGGCACCTGAAGGCCAGGAGCAGGTGGCTTGTCGTAAGCGGAGAACTATCGATTCTCGAGCTGATAGCCCCTCGACAGCTAGACGTGTGAGAAACAGTCAGCATGCTGCGAAAACGCGTCAGTGTTATTAGGCGCCTCAGCAGGATCCACGTATCTGTGACCTCTGCTGTTCTCTTACAGAAGTTCACAGAATTGACGTGGAGGAGAAGCTTGATTGTCATCGGAATAGCGTACAAATACATACATACCATCACGCCATTTCCCTGCCGATGTAGGCAAAGAGGACAGAGCGCCATTTTTTCCTATCTTGACACACATCCTTTGCCTCTTCCACATCCATACAACTTCTACATTTCCTTCTTTCAGAATATCATTCACTTGATCTATCCATGCTTTTCTTGGTCTTCCTCTACCACACCTTCCATTCACTTTGGACTACATATCAGTTTTGTTAGTCTTTCTTCATTAATTTGTTCCACATGTCGAAACCATCTCAACGTACTCTTCTTCATCTTACTTAACACATCAGCCTAAATTCACATTCATCCCTTATAACATCATTCCGTTTTCTGTCATACATTGACATTCCATCTATTCTTCTCAATGCACGCATTTCTACAGCATTTATTCCGCTTTTCTCAGTCTTTTTCCACGTCCACGTTTCACTCCCATTCATCAAAGTTAGCACCAAAATACTTTTGTGGATTTTACAGATTTTGATACTGTCCGATTCGAGTGTATATTTTTTAGTGCCCCATTTTACTTTGTTTCCTATCACTACACATCGTTCGATATCCCTCTAAACTCTTCCATCATCCGTACAAATATTATACTACTCAAACAGCAGAATTCCTCAACTTGCTTCAATCTTTCTTTTTCAGATGACAAAATCGGAGCTGAGTAAAGTAATGGCGGCCAGAAGACAGGAGATAGACGTGAAACTTCTTCTCTACGCAATCCAGAAGACATTCCATTTCGAAAGCTTATTGGATAAAAGATTTACAGGTAAATATACAGTGATTGACAAGACCTTTCATTTTACTTTGCAGTTAAACATTGTTCATCGGGCCTACGTTCACTTTTGGGTCAAGACCACCTGAAACCAGATTATTGGCGAGAACTATGGGTCATAGAAGAAGTTAGAAATCATTCTTACAAGATCAGTCTATTATGCTATAAAGATTCTTACAATATCAGTCTATTATGCTATAAAGATTCTTACAAGATCAGTCTATTATGCTATAAAGATTCTTACAAGATCAGTCTATTATGCTACAAAGATTCTTACAAGATCAGTCTATTATGCTATAAAGATTCTTACAATATCAGTCTATTATGCTATAAAGATTCTTACAAGATCAGTCTATTATGCTATAAAGATTCTTACAAGATCAGTCTTGCTATAAAGCTTCTTACAATATCAGTCTTTAATGCTATAAATATTCTTACAAGATCAGTCTATTATGCTATAAAGATTCTTACAATATCAGTCTATTATGCTATAAAAATTCTTACAATATCAGTCTATTATGCTATAAAGATTCTTACAAGATCAGTCTATTATGCTATAAAACTCTTCCTTTCTGATTAATTTATGTATCCTACACAAACACATACCATCACGCCGTCTAACTATCAAGGTAGACAAAAAAGAGAGACTTTCCTTCTATCAATATATTATTTACTTGATTCAACCATACCTTCATTGGTTTCCTCTACCACGTCTGCCACTCAAATTGGCACTATATACTTGTTTTGTTTAGTCTATAATTATTCATCTATACGTTTAGTCTATAATTATACATCTATTTAGTCTATAATTATTCATCTATACTTTCGTTAGCCTTCCACTCATGTTGCCACCGTATATTTGATTTGTTAGTCTTCATTCATTAGTTCCACGTGCCCAAACCATCTCAGCATGCTCTTCTTCATCTTGTTCAACACATCAACCTTTAGTTCACATTCATCCCTAATCACTTCATTTCATATTCTGTCATACATTGTTATGTATTGCTCTAAGTGCAGCATTTATTCAGTTCATTTCAGTCTTGTTCCACATCGATGTTTCACTCCCATATATCAAAGTCGGTATTAAAATACTGTTGTGGACTATCGATCACATAGGTTCCCAAACTTATTTGACCCGCTACCCCCTTTTCAGCAAAAAAATTTCACAAGGCGCCACTGGAAATTTACCTTTTTTAAATTAAATAAAACGGAAAAATGAAGTGAACGTATTTTAATGTACATATCTATAGTGTTATAAATAAGATACTTAAATTGTTAAGTATTTATTGATTGGACTGGCATAAGGGGTGTTGGAGATCTTTTTCGGGCTGCCTGGGACAAAGATGTCTACTCTTAGGTGATAGTCAACGTTGGGAGGACCTGACATGACACTGGGAAGAAGAAGATGATTTATTAAATAATCCTAATGAGAAGGACGGACCTGATGTACTGTCACCAATTTATTCATGTGCCGCAGTTTGTTATTTGCAATAAAATTTCAGCAAAAAATTTATGCAACTATGAGAGTAATTTTTTAATTTCAAAAAGATATTTTAGAAATAAAACAGTTGGAAAAAGAAATTATAGCCCCCCTACTTCCCCCAGATCCAACATGGCCCCCACAGTTCCCTCCAGTACCATCAGGGGGAACATATGATCTATCATCTTGGCAGATTTTGATATAAGTTTTAATACCCTATAAACTTTGTTTCCTATTGCTACACGCAGTTAACTCTTCTCTTACGTATTCTAACAAGTGAAAAAGACTTCTTTGGTCTTACTCGATTGTGACTTCAACTCGCATTTGCACTGTATATTTGCTTCGTAAATCTTTCTTCGTTCATTCGTTACACGTGCCTGAACCATCTCATCCCATTATTATTGTTATTATTATTACTGAACTGATTATTTGACGAGCTTATTTTTCTGTATTTTAATTTTATTTTCTCGCTTAAAATCAACTATGCTCACTTTGTTGGGAGGACTCTTGTTAACCCTTAGAGATCGGCTAAGATTTACGCGAAGTACTCCCTCAGACCGGCGAGAATTTTAAACATTGGAACGCACTTATAAACAATTTAATTACTCTTCACACAAAATGAATAAATAAACCAAATAAACAGCATATTATAGTCAAATGGTGTACCTTTGTGTTAGTATAAAAATAATCAGAGTTTTTTGTTTCATATTGACTTTAAAATAATAAATAAAAATATATTACCGTGAGAATGGAGCTGCCACTTAAGTAAATCACTTGTGGGATTTTTTATTATAAGGTCTATCGTAAACATTTAGTCATCCACATCGAGAATGTACTTTTGAACATGATCTCCATATACAAAAATTATCGTTATCCGAAAGAATCATAGTAATAATTAAATTTAATGGAAGGTCTAAAAAAATATCTCGGCACAAACACACACACTCGCGCAACTGTTCGTCGGCATATGGATAGGGTGTCCATGAATTAGTATTGCATATGTAACTTTTAAAACTCAAAACTTTTGAATTGTGTGATATGCCTTAAAACAATTAGTTGGACATAAGGCAACTTCGCAGTCACTACACCAATAACGAGTTTGAACACGTTTCTGAGGCTGCCGCGTAGTATTTTTACATACAAAACACCGCCGATAAACCGATTGTCTCTTAGAATTGATAGTTTGTGGAATGTCTGATAAAAAATGTCGTGCACTTAGTCTAAGAGGATGGTCACCACTTTGTTTGGATTAAGGTGTTGACTCCGGATGATGATATTTTTGTAGAAGTTGTCGAACAACTTCTAATTGGAAGTCTGTTAGGCTCACGTCTTTTTTTGTCTTAAACTTAAACATCGCGTGAGCATTTATTAATACCACGTCAATTGTACGAAACGCGATCTTTTTGTACCACTTATTGGTTTTACGGACGCACTCTACAAACGTGATCATCATATCTGACCTGTCTACGGAGCCCGTGTGTTTGTTGTAACTAACTACACACGATGGTTTCACAATAGCGGCTTTTGTTTTGTAATCTACTTTGCCGGTTTCTATTGGTGACGCATCTTCTGCAGTTGTCAACATGTGCACATCTCTCTTGTCGTGCCATTTTACAGCAAGTAGACATCCAGAAGTCATTGATGATGTTTCACCTTTCTGCACGATTCCAAATTTTGGCAGGTACTTCCTAGTTTTTTTTACTGTTCCACAGGCGTTGGTTTTTTGATCGTGCAAATACTTAAATAAAGCTGGACTTGAGTACCAGTTATCCGTATAAACAGTATGCCCTTTACACAAATATTCCGATAGTAGGGACACAACCACTTTTCCCGAAACCCCCATATCCTTGGATAATTGTTCGTCTATATTACTTACGGGTATTTCGGTTTTTGCTCCACAATAAATAATTAATTTTAAAACTAAACCGGTTTCACAATCGCACAGAACAAAGAGTTTGATTCCAAATTTGTGCCTTTTTGCCGGCAAATACTGTTTTATTCGTAACCTACCTTTGAATAATACTAGTGACTCATCGATACACAAATTTTTAAAAGGATAAAAAAAAATCTTAAAATTTTCACACACCGAATCGACAAAGTCTCTTATTTTATATAGAATATCGTCTTTTGGCTGTTTGCAACTATCGGAAAAATGTAGCATACTTAGAATAGACAAATATCTATCTCGTGACATTGTCTCGCCAAAAATTGGTGACGATATTAATTTGTCCTTTGTCCAATATTGCCTGATCCTGCTTTTTTTGCTCCGAACCATAAGCATTGATAAAGCGAAAAATAGATATATTTCATCAGCATTCACGGGCTTCCATTCATTCATTTGTGAATGCTGGGAAAATGTTTTTTTTATCTTTAGTTGATCATAATATCTATTCGTTTCTTCAGAAACTTTTCTCACTATGTCACTACTCAAAAATAGTTCAAAATAATCTATTTCCCGACTTTCTTCATTGAGATCGCAATTTCTCAATCCAGATTGTTGGTTGAAGTCATGCAATACTGGACGAAAGTTAATGCCATTTTGCCACTCAGATGAAATATTGTCTACATTTACGGTTGATGTGGGCTCTGTATTATCTAAAACATTAGAATTGTCAATTTCACTATCACTAATTTCTGAAGGATCATCGACGTCCTCAATATTATCCGGTATATAATCTTCGTCGTCACTCATAGAAAAATCAGAATCAATGTCTAGAATATACTGTTCTATTGCATCGTCATCCATCTTTTAAATTATGAAATGGTTCAATAAACAGAAAAATAGTTATACACTCAAACAAAACATCAATGTTCACAAACCAGCATTATTATGAATAAAAATCTACACAAATAATAAAATTAAATGAGTTCCCTCACACAAAAAAAATTGTTTATAAAAAAAACAAATTACAACGAACTCCGAACGTAATGTCTAATAAATAACAATATAACAGTCACCCTAAATAAACATACACTCGAGATCAAGTACGTGTACCGACACAGATAAAACACTACCACTTCGCGACTCGGCGGTTATATGACTGTATGAGTAACCGATGGCCGCTATGCGCGAAGTTTTCATGGGACACATCTTACAATAAAATAAAATAATATTAAACATTCATATAAGAAGGGTGAAACTTTAATTCCAAATCACAGAAAATATATGAATGTATACGCTACACTTTTTTACTTTTGATCTGTAGTAGTAAATTTACATAATAATAAACGTTTTATACAGAGAATATGTGCGAGCTGCGGATGTAGCCAGCCGGCGTTTGAGCCCGATTTTATTCGACGTCATATGTAGCCAGCCGGACTTTAAGGGTTAAGCTTTCCCTTCCTGTGCTAAAAAAAATCAGCCCGTTCCGGTGCTGTGTATTCAATACACATCAATACATATGTAAAAATGAGCGATTTAAAATCGGAAAAATAATAATATTCATAGCCAATCGCTTAAATTAATTAAATTTGAAGTCAAAAGTGATAATAATTGAAATTTAATTGCTGAAAACATGAAAAAAAAAAACATCGGACGATGTTCACAAAACGGACGGAGCGACCACCTCGAACGAAATCCGGTTGGCAACTAAAAAGAGAGAAGCGACCGAACTGAGATTCTATTTCTTGCGTTTCCATATACCGAAGTAGAGTGAAAGTGAGACACGTGAATAGCGTCGCTTCCTCACCCATAGCGATTTTTAGAATGAATATACCTACGTCACACACTGGCACACGTTTAATTGTATTGGTGAATTTATTCCCGATTTTCACAAAATATCTCTGATGTGGCCGATAAGTGCTAATTATTATTAATATTATATTTTCATTCAATGCGTAAATGTATTACGGAGGAATACCTAAAATCTGAACCCAGTATTTATTATATTTATAGAGATATTAAAGTGTTTAGAAGCAATAGGTACTAGTTACACATCACAGGGAAGGAAGGGTTTACTAAACAGAAGCATTCAAAATATATTAACAATACATTTTCATCAAAAATAAAAAATGAATACAGGGCAAATCTCATTATAATGAAATTTTCAAATTAATGAATTTTTTTTGTTGTTCGAGCAAACGTATCTACCTAAAATAATATTTTTAACTAATCCTTTTGTGACTAGATAACAATTTTAGTGTAACGATAATTTTTTGATCGAAAACACCGCTGAGGGGATCCAAAGCAATGAGCATTGGTGACTCGAGCAATATTTAATGAATTGCTTTTGAATTTGTCCGCGCAAATGAAAAGAAAAAATATCTTATTTGAATTGATGATTGCCCGGCACGTAATTTAACGAGTGAACTGGAACACGTTCAAGTTGAATTTTTGTCACTGAACCCAGTATTTATTATATTTATAGAGATATTAAAGTTTTTAGAAGCAATGTGTATTAGTTACACATCACAGTGAAGGAAGATTTAAAGTGGACATAATAAATACAACTTGGAATTGTTCCCAGGCGTAACATTGAAAGAGGGTGCAGAGCCTAACAAGAGGATTAGCGATAGACCAAAAGAAAACAAGAGTCCCAAGTCTGGAAATCCTTTCGAAAATGGAGACGAGGAAGATTCTGTAAGTATAAATTTTTATTTCGTTAATAATAATAAAATTACAATTTATATAGCGCTCTTTACAAAGCATATTCTCATCAAGGGCGCTCTAACTCTGGATTTACACGCATTCACAGGTAAAGGATGTCATAAAAAAATAAGAACGGTGCATTGGGAAGGTCAAACAATCTGTGTTTGAGCACTGTGCAAGTCCACGATAGGAAAGATGGCTAGGTAAGAGGGGGCGGCTGGACAATTGCAGATTAATGCAACAGCGTGAATTTAGCATCTGTATCTGACGTTCAACCAGTTCAGCGCCTTCTGGTATGAAGTGATATGATCGTACTTTCTCAGGTTGAAAATAAATCTTACGAAAAACATTTTTGTCTTATTTCTATTGTAAATTTAATGTTGAACTTCAAGGTGTAGATGTTTGATAAGAACATTTGCAACTGTTTATCAGGGCCTGAAAAAATGCAAACGATATCATCCACGTACACTGACCTACTTCCTCCAATATTACTTGATGGCTCTATCATACCATTAAATAAAACTGTTAAAAACTTAAGAGTGTTAATGGATAACACTCTTATCACGAGATAAAAACCTAGGAGTGTTAATGGATAACACTCTTATGACGAGATAAAAACCTAGGAGTGTTAATGGATAACACTCTTATGACGAGATAAAAACCTAGGAGTGTTAATGGATAACACTCTTATGACGAGATAAAAACCTAGGAGTGTTAATGGATAACACTCTTATGATGAGATAAAAACCTAGGAGTGTTAATGGATAACACTCTTATGACGAGATAAAAACCTAGGAGTGTTAATGGATAACACTCTTATGACGACATAAAAACCTAGGAGTGTTAATGGATAACACTCTTATCACGAGATAAAAACCTAGGAGTGTTAATGGATAACACTCTTATGACGAGATAAAAACCTAGGAGTGTTAATGGATAACACTCTTATGACGAGATAAAAACCTAGGAGTGTTAATAGATAGCACTCTTATGACGAGATAAAAACCTAGGAGTGTTAATGGATAACACTCTTATGACAAGATAAAAACCTAGGAGTGTTAATGGATAACACTCTTATGACGACATAAAAACCTAGGAGTGTTAATGGATAACACTCTTATCACGAGATAAAAACCTAGGAGTGTTAATGGATAACACTCTTATGACGAGATAAAAACCTAGGAGTGTTAATGGATAACACTCTTATGACGAGATAAAAACCTAGGAGTGTTAATAGATAGCACTCTTATGACGAGATAAAAACCTAGGAGTGTTAATGGATAACACTCTTATGACGAGATAAAAACCTCGGAGTGTTAATGGATAGCACTCTTATGACGAGATAAAAACCT
Source organism: Odontocerum albicorne (assembly GCA_949825065.1). NCBI lineage: Eukaryota > Metazoa > Arthropoda > Insecta > Trichoptera > Odontoceridae > Odontocerum > Odontocerum albicorne. Next base: position 10,391,479 of record OX463867.1, read on the forward strand.
AGGAGTGTTAATGAATAACACTCTTATGACGAGATAAAAACCTAGAAGTGTTATTGGATAACACTTATGACGAGATAAAAAAAATTAGGTAAGCCGAAGGGTCTTCTTCAGCCTTCGTTCCCTTAAAGTGTTGCAAAGATTCCTGCCTACTTAAACCTAAATTTTACTAGTACAATCTCTGCTCTTTCCCATTCTGGACTATGCGGACGTATGTTACTTGGATGTTACAGAGGAACAGTTGGACAAATTACAGCGTCTTCAAAATGTTTGTCTAAGATTCATTTTCAACCTACGAAAGTACGATCATATAACTTCATACCAGAAGGAATTGAACTGATTGAGTGTTAGAAATAGACGCCAAATTCACATACTGTCTCTATTGTATAATATCCTTAACTGTCTCGCCGTCCCCTCTAATCTCAGCGAAAATTTTCAGCGTCTTTCCGATCATAGATTTGCGCTACACTCAAACGGAGACCATCTAACCTTCCCAGTTCACTGCTCTCCTTTTTTTACGTCGTCCTTTACTGTCTATACAGTGAGACTCTGGAACCAGTTACAAACTAATGTTAGACTTGCTCCATCCTTGGGAAGCTTTAAGAAGCGACCAAAAAACTCTTTATTTCTTGTCAGTTATGTAACGTGTTACGTTTCTGATTTTTCTTTCCTTTCCATCATCCCTTCCTTTTCCTTTGATTGATGATATCTCACTTTATATGAAAAGAAATGTTCGGGTGATTGTCCATCTTTGTGAGGTTTATGGGCGTATGCTCATGTATATATGTTCATGAATTTCATGGGGATGGGTAGTCATTTGAATGTTTTTTTGCGATCATGTAATTTGATTTGTATACTTTTGTCTAGTTGGTCGGAAGAGATAATCGCCTGGCAATAAGCCTACCAGATTCTTTTTGGAATGTGTTAAGTGATAATGAATAAAAAATAAAAGACAGCATAACTCATTAAAGGTCATAGAAGTGATCAAAATAAAAGACAGCATAACTCATTAAATGTCATAGAAGTGATCAAAATAAAAGACAGCATAACTCATTAAACGTCATAGAAGTGATCAAAATAAAAGACAGCATAACTCTTTAAAGGTCATAAAAGTGAACAAAATAAAAAACAGCATAACTCATTAAACGTCATAGAAGTGATCAAAATGAAAGACAGCATAACTCATTAAAGGTCATAGAAGTGATCAAAATAAAAGACAGCATAACTCATTAAACCTCATAGAAGTGATCAAAATCTCATGAAACCTTTGTAGATCTTCCAATATATGATAGTAACACATTCGTCTTTAGGTGGAGTGTAGTGTATGTGCCTATTGTTTATATATAATGTAAATTTATGAGGCTTGACTCTTTTTTATTAAAATTTCCATATGTATGAATCAGGAATCAGCGGAGAAGCTGGAAGAGTCCCAAGAGCTGCCGGAGGGTGTCTCACAGACCACTCCGACTGAGAAGTCCCCCTTCATCGGTCTCATCGGAAGCTGCTTCGAGCCCTACCTCTATCTATACATAGAGAGCCTCGACACCAATCTGGCAGAGCTAATGGAAAGATTCGTACAGGTAATCAGTTCTTCCATTCTTTCCCTCGGACGTGGTACACTGAGATGACTGTGTTTATTTACTCGGGAAAATCCATTTTCTTTCAGAATACGAACATTCTTTTTTATCTGGCGATGAAAGATTTCTTTGCATACCAACACACACATCACACATGATTTTACACATCATTATTTGCGGTTCACTCGGCTCGACTGTGGAACAAAACTTCAAACAGTTATCAGATGTGTACCAATCATCCTTGTTCATGTTCAACGGAGAATTGAAGAAATATTCATTTTATTTCTTTCTTATATAATTTGATATTTCATGACCGTTACGTCTCACTTCGATGTGCCATCGGATCCAGTGCAGCAATGTAGCCTGTGAGTTTGCTGGTGTGCAACAGCTCACTCACCCAAAACAAACTCCACGCCACGTCTTCGCTTACCAACTTAATTGATTTCTTTCTATTTCTTTCATCTATACATACTACCTTGATAAAAAAGTTTTAGGACCAGCCACCGTGTGGCGCTGTCAGTCACCCGATTAGAATTCTTTTTTTTTATTAGGTTACCACATCTATCATTGACACTTCCCTCCAAATTTCAGTGTCATAGCTTGACATTTGTAAAAGTTACGCTGTACTGAGTACATCTACATTTGTGCGTGTTTTCGATTTTTTACAAGTTTGAAAATGGCATCAACTGTGCATCAACGAGTTTGCATTACATTTTGTGTGAAAAACGGATTTAACGATCCGCAGACCTTGGAAATGTTGGAGAAGTGTTTTTCGGTGGCACGAACGCTTCAGAAGTGGTCGTGAGTCGGTCGAGGATGACGAATGCAGTGGCAGTCGAAAACCGATGAAAACATCGATAAAATCAAAGAAATGTTGGCCGAAAACCGCAAATTGACCATCAGAGAGCTGGCAGAGGACTTGAGCATCGCTTGTGGACCCGCTCAAGACATTTTGGTCAGTGATTTGGGCCTCAGACGTGTCGCTGCAAAACTGGTGCTGAAAGACCTCAATTTCATGCAAAAAAGGACTGCGTTGAAATCGCGAAAGACATGATTTCCATGAGTTTTTGACCAAAAACAACACGACTTCTATCCAGCAGCCTTCGAATTCACCTGATCTGGCTCCCTGCGACTTTTTCCTGTTCAACCGACATAAAAAACCGCTTCGCGGAATGTGTTGCAGCTCCCGAGAGGATGTCATGAAAAAATCGAAGACGGCTCTGATGGACATACCGAAAATTGAGTACCAGCGGTGTTTCGAGGATTGGATCAAGCGCTGGCGTAAGTGTGTTGCAGTCGATGGGGAGTACTTTGAAGGGGACCATATCGATTTGGATGAATAAACTTGTATTTTCGATTTTATGAATAAAATCCTAAAACTTTTTGATCAAGGTAGTATTAATCAAATAAGAAATTTTGGTACAATTTTATTACTGCATTTCATAAAATCAATTATTTATGTAGTTTTCTTGTGCTGTTGCTTTTTTATGTTAATATAATATACTAACTTTCAGCTTTCTTTATCTCATGTTTCCTAGGACTCTCAAGTTCCAGCCGGAGCAGGTGAAAGCGGACAGAGCACGGTGCTGCCCAGCTGCGCAGACCTGTTCCTCTTCTACAAGAAGTGCATGGTGCAGTGCTCGCAGCTCACAACTGGACAGCCAATGCTGGGTATTATCTTAAATTCAACTTCTAATGTCAATTCAATAAGTTATTCCGAAAATAGTATATTTTTTTAAATGAAACATCGTGAGTTTCGCAGAGTGTGGTCGCACATTATCGTGTTGTAAAACATCGTGAGTTTCGCAGAGTGCGGTCGCACATTATCGTGTTGTAAAACATCTTAAGTTTCGCAGAGTGCGGTCGCACATTATCGTTCAAACACAATATCTTGTAGAGCAGAAAATTTCCTTCCGAATGATGTATAACCTTTACCATTTTGTTTTACTTTTGGTGCTCATTTTTAAATTTGGAAAAAAACGGACACAACTTATGTTAACACCTAATATTATAATTGAATTAAAATGTTGTATTTTTTCTTAATTTCTTCCCTAATTCTTTAACTTCTTCTTTTTTTTTTTATCATTCGAAATAGTGAATGTCCCGATCTGTGATTTTGGAAATCTGGCAACCCTGTGAGGTGCCCACTTTAAAAAAAACCCTATTCTAATGTATAAAAATGCATTTGATATGTGAATTTCATTTTTATAAATATACTATAGGTAGAGCAAGGGAAAACCTTTCTAAAACCAAAATATATAAACTGTAGCATTATCAGGAACTCAATAAAGGTAAAAATTTTAGTAAATGGAAAAAAAGATAACAAAGCTTCTGAAAATAAAAAAACAATTCAAATATCGCATCTAGATTTCCCCAAATACAGTTACCGTATTTTACGGACTATAAGACGCACTTTTTTCTTCAAAAAATTGCCTCCAAAATTCAGGTGCGTCTTATACTCGAAATTAATATAAAAATGTCCAGTGTTTGATTTAAAATTCCCGCCAGTCTAAAAAATGATGCGACGAACATGAGTTGCGAGGATTCACAAGCTTGCTAACACTGTCTCCCTCCCGCCCCGCCATCACAAACCCAGAACATTGTCTAGCCTATGCTATGATGCGTCATTGCAGTCTACGGTGCCAGTGTATTCATATGATGCGAGCTATAAATTGAAAGTAATAGCATATGCAAAAGAACATGGAAACAGAGCGGCTGAGCGGCATTTCGGCCCTCCACCAACAGAAAAAAACCATTCGCGATTGGCGGATTAGTAAAGAAGAACTGAAAAAAAGGAGGAAGACTAAATGTGCAAATAGAGGACTGAATGCAAAATGGGCAAAACTAGAAGATGACGTATTGAAATGGATTCAAGGACACCGTCAAAATGGCATTGGAATTAATACAAAAATGATTCAAATACATGCTCGTAAGCTAGCGCTACAGTGGAACTTGACAGACTTTAACCCTTTAAGTGCCGGAAGTTATTAGTAAGGCTGTACCCAGCAGGCTGGGATTTTTTCAACAAAAATAAAACCTAAAAAAATTATATTTTTTGTATACAGATATAAAGGATATTATGAAAACTTACTAAATATATACACCGTGGGGCGTTTGAGCTGCCGTTCAATCAGAAAAATACAGTTTAAATATTCACAAAATGTCAGGGTTGTCACAACTTCACATAGAAAACATGTTTACTTATAAATATAGTGGAATATAATATACTTTGTAAACTAAAATCAACAAATTATCTGTATGATGTAAAATAAAGCGCAAAAGGTAAATAAACTATAAAATAAAACTGTAAAAAGTCTATATAAACGTCGTATTATGCCGCAAAACTACCGCCAATAACCAAAGAATACATGAAAACACACTTTGTTAATAAATACTTTGAAAAATTAACAAAAATAACGCACAAAAGTTAAAAATCAACCATTGAACAACACAACAAACGAAGTTATAATTCATCGCAATTACGACGCAAAAACTGCAGTCGGTAACCCTGTATCAGAGACACGTATTGACTGTCAGTGAAAACTTTTAGAAAGATGACTGTAACTTTGATAGTATCGGTAAATTATAATATTTAAGTATTTCTTGACCATCCAGATATCTCTATGTGTTATAATTTATAAATTATTACACAGGGATTTGATATTTGCTTGCGACAAGCTCAAAGGAGAGCGCGTTTACACGTTTATTTTGTATAGCCGGCCTGGCGAGCACTGAATCGGAGAGTGCGTCAACTCGCTCGTGGCAGTGAACCGGTTAAGGGTGGAGTTGGTTGGTGCTACAGGTTTATGAAGACATGGCATGCAAATGTTATTTTTTTTTTAAATTACCTAAAAATTAAGTTGCGTCTTATAGTCTGTAAAATACGGTAGATGAATAGCTTTTGGTTTATTTCCAGGGTTGACATCGATATTCCAAAAATACCTGCGCAGCTACGCTACCAACGTGCTGCAAGGGGGTCTGCCGACCCCCTCAGCCTCCCAAGTGCCTTCCATCACCAGGGACCTCTCAGCCTCTACGTTCATGCAGAACTTCCAGTCTCTACTCAGAGAGGGAGATTGTGTCAGGTATATTTACTTTACTTACTTATTGTTAAATATTTTAGACTCTGTATAAGTCTTGGTAGATTTTATTCACCAGTATTAAAAACCTTGGTAGACTTAATTCACCAATATTTAACCCTTTTAATCCCACGGAGCCGATCATTGCCCCCAACTGATTTATTGGAAAAATCCCACGGGGCCCATCATCGGCCTCCAAGTTTTTATGCTGAATATATTGGGTGTATAAATTAGTTCGGTCTGTTTTTTTGTGTTCAAAAATGCATTTATTTCTAAACAAAATTAATGAACAGATCAATTAAATTATTGTCCATCGCTGGCTACTACTTTTTTCCATCTCTCAGGCAATTTTCGATTTCTATCTCGAAAAAATGACTCGTCTTTTGAGGCGATCCAAGTTTGGAGCCAATTTTCAGTTTCTACGAAAGAAGTGAACCGGTGACCTACCAAATCGTGCTGCATCCTTCGGAACAACCAGTAATCAGAAGGAACAATGTCCGGGGAATACGCCGGGTGCGGTAAAACATCCCATTTGAGCATTTCCAAATATTTTTTTACGACTTTTGCGACATGAGGCCGAGCATTGTCATGAAGAAGAATAACTTTATCATGTCTTTGCTCGTATTCTGATCGTTTTTCTCGCAATGCACGGCTCAAACGAATTAATTGTAGCCGATACCGATCGCCCGTAATGGAATCGCCAGGTTACAGCAGCTCATAGTAAACAACATCCCTTTGGTCCCACCAGATACAGAGCATGATTTTCGAACCATGTATGTTCGGTTTTGGTGTTGATGTTGAGGTCGATGGCAACGATTGACCGGGCTTAGCGTAGTATTTTTTCTTCTTGGTGTTGTCGTAGAATATCCACTTCTCATCTCCAGTTACAATCCGATGGAAAAACCTTTTCTTTATTGCCTTTGAATCCGCTGCTTGTATGTGAAAAATCGCCTTTCAATGTCTCTCGGTTTCAGTTCATAAGGCACCCTATTTCCTTGTTTTTGAATCATTCCCATGGCTCTCAATCGTACGGAAACGGCTTGTTGAGTCACTCCCAATGATTCTGCAAGCTCCTCTTGCATTTGACTCTGATCTTCTTCGAGTAATGCCTCTAATTCTTTGTCCTCAAATTTTTTTGGCTGTCCAGAGCGAGGCTTGTCTTCGACACTGAAATCTCCATCCTTGAAACGTCGAAACCATTCCTTACATGATTTATCAGTTGGAGCAGCGTCACCATTAACTTCGACAAGCATTTGATGGGCTTCATCTGCACTTTTCTTCCAATTAAAGCAGAAAATTAAAACCTCCCGCAAATGCTGCTTGGTTAACACAAAATTCGACATTTTCAACACTGTACGAAATAAGGTTTTTGCATGAAACTCAAAGCGATATAAACTGAATATTATTGGCAGATGTCTAACCTCTCTGAAACCGCCAAAATCGGCTGTCATTATGAACCATTCATAACAGCCAGAGCCATCTTTTAAACTTTGAGAATGATTCACTTTTAAAAGAATACATTTAAAACTAAATATTAACTGACAAAAAAATTAAATATAAACTACGTTTTTTTTTGCCAAAATATGCTGGAATTTATAAGGGTTGGGAAGACTTTCTTCACCAGTTTTAAAAATTTTGGGGAACTTTTTTCACCAATATCAATCACTTTGGTAGACTTTATTCACCAATACCCGTTACTTTGGTAGACTTTATTCACCAGTGTTATGAACCTTGGTAGACTTTATTCACCAATATAAATAACTTTGGTAGACTTTATTCACCAGTATTTACAAACCTTGGTAGACTTTATTCCCCTGTATTAATTACTTTGATAGACTTTATTCACCAATATTAATGTCAAATTACATTTGGTGGCAGCTTCACAAGGAATTCCAATATCCATAAAATGACACTATCTATACCACTAGGAAACTACCACGTAGATAGCTTGACTTCCAAGCTAAACAAATTTCTGCTGAAGTAATCTTAATAAATGGGTCTACCAAGATAATATATGCAATTGTGACACTACGCAGAGGGTTTACAACTTGCTGATATTACAAGCCTTCTCAAAAACAAATTTTTATCTAATTCTATAATGGAGCAAAACGTTTCTTCATTTTTTTATTGTTTGTAAAACGTTGTTTTTCTTCCAGATTCACCAAGCAAGAACTATCTCGCATAACTTGCATCATCACAACAGCCGAATACTGCCTCGAGACGACCGTCTACTTAGAACAGAAGCTCAAAGAAAAGGTCACTCCGGGTCTAGCGGACAAAGTAGATTTGGCTCCAGAACAAGATCTCTTCCACAAGATCATCTCCAACTCCATCCAACTGCTGGTTCAAGACTTGGAGATAGCATGCGAACCATCTCTGGTAGCCATGACGAAGATATCATGGCAAAACATAGACTCGGTCGGAGACCAAAGTTCGTACATGACCCAGATAATCTCGCATCTAAAAACTACTGTGCCAATATTACGAGACAATCTATCTTCGTCACGTAAATACTTCACTCAGTTCTGTATCAAATTCGCTAACTCGTTTATACCGAAGTTCATTCAAAACATTTACAAATGTAAACCGATAAGTACTGTAGGATCCGAACAACTATTGCTCGATACGCACATGTTGAAAACTGTTTTAATGGATTTACCGTCTATAGCGTCGCAAGTTAAACGACCAGCTCCGACCACTTATACAAAAGTGGTAGCCAAAAGTATGACCAAAGCGGAAATGATTCTTAAACTGATCATGGCACCTTTGACGAATGCGGGCAGTAATGATTCACCGATGGAGAGTTTCGCCGAGCAGTACGTTAGACTTTTGCCGGATTGTTCGCTAAGCGAGTTCCATAAGGTCTTAGAGATGAAAGGAGTTAAATTAAACCGAATTCAAGCAGGCGGGTGGGACGCGGCTTTTAAGCAGAAATCGAAGCATGGAATGTCGATGCCGAAATGATTATTGACCGATGATTTATTCACGGTCGATTTTGATAGATTTAGTTCTAAACAGATTTAGTCACTTATTTCATTTGTCATCGCAGTATTTTTATTAATCATGTTACTCACGTCTAAGTGTCACGGGTTCGATGATGTTCTGGAACTGAGTTGTTGAATTCATTAAAAAAACATTGTACGTGGGTCGTCCGGAGAGTAAAGAACGTTTTGGCATAACTAAATAAAAATTAAAGATATCAACACAAAACTTTATTTACAAAGTCACAGTACCTTACTCTATTTTTTAAATGTAGTCGCCATAGCTGTCAAGGCACTTATTGTAACGTGGAACCAATTTTTCAATTCCGATGTTATACTTTTCTACCGCCAAAGATTTGAGCCAGGATGTCACTTCTTGTTTGAGGTCTTCATCGTTTGAGAACTGTTTTCCACCCAAAAATTCCTTTAGTTTCGGGAATAAGTGAAAATCACTTGGTGCCAAGTCAGGGCTGTAAGGAGGATGTCCAAAAATTTCCCACTTAAGACGTTGAACGTCTCGCTGTGTTCGTGCTGATGCATGAGGCCGCACATTGTCATGAATCAAAACCACCTTCGACGACAACATTCCACGTCTCTTGTTTTGGATGGCGCGTCTAAGTCGTTAAAGAGTTTCACAATAGGCCTTTGAGTTTATTGTGTGTCCTCTTGAAATAAACTCCACGTGGATCAAACCCTTTCGGTCACAAAAAACCGTTGCCATCACTTTTCTGGTGTTGAGATTCGGTTTTTCTTTTCCGAGCACACATTTTTTTGTAGCCAAGGTGTTCTGTCACTATTTCATGTAAGAGCGATCATAAAATTTGTGGGAAAGATTCATGTACTGTGCTTAAAGTTGCCTATTGCTATGCTCGCTAGTTTTGTCACAGTGAATATACAAGATTTTGTCACATTGAATATACAGGATTTTGTCACAGTGAATATACAAGATTTTGTCACAGTGAATATACAAGATTTTGTCACAGTGAATATACAAGATTTTGTCACAGTAAATACACAAGATTTTGTCACAGTGAATATGCAAGATTTAAAAAAAAAAACAACTTATCACAAAAGTGTATCAATAATTGTTCAGTGCTCAACTAACTTTATTTACAGATAATACAGGGTATAACAGTGAACTGCAGAATAGGAGGGGAGAGCGATGGTCTTGGTGGTCTATTGTTATTGTCTATGCGTTTTACGATGTTTACCGGTATAAAATAACAATAACACAGTCCAGTCAGATCCCACCTCCACCCACGTTGTTATGGGGGACAAAATAAGTTCCCATCCAACGTGATCTACACTGGAAGATAGAAATCTTCTTTATTTTTTTAATGAACGCGACGTCACTTAGTGACAAAGAAGGACCTCCCCAAGTTAACTCCTCCGATGGTGACACACTTGAATGTCTTTCTTCTCCCTGGCTCCATCCCAACTCATTGTCTGCGAAGACTGTTGGGGACAGCTCTCCTCGTCATCAGGTTGTATGCTCTTCTGTCCCGGACTACGTCCCCCAGGCCGTGCCTCGGCATCAGGTTATTTTTTTGCATCACCCACGAATTCTTTGGTCTTCCTCTAGTTGTTATTCGAGGAAGATCCATGGATATTGCCTGGTTCACAATGTGATCGGGTGCTCTGCGTCCAACATGCCCATACAATCTCAATCGCCTCTCCTCCATCTTGCTGTTGATGTCTGTAACACCCAGGCTTCCACGAATGCGTGAGCTTTTTATTTTGTCTCTTAGGTAGACACACCAGCTGACCATCTTAGCATGCGCATTTCAGCAGTTTCTAGTTGCCTAGAGTAAGAGTTATACATCGTCCAGTGGCACACTTGAATGTGAAAAGAATAATAGTTTTCGTTTACCGGTAAAAAATATGTTAATGTTTACCAGTATAAAATAACAACAACACAGCAGTATACAAATAACCAGTGATAAAAATAATTGTAAGGAGTAATTTTTTTTTAACATTCCTCTCCCTATTGCCGGTGTTCAAGTCTAGAAGTGTCCACAGAAAATCCAAAGTCACCCTGTACAAAACAATTATTAGAACAGTGGTGGCATATGGATACGAAGCATGGACACTGACAGCTAAATCGGCAGAGTTGCTGGATGCCCTCGAGAGAAGAGTACTACGTAGGATCCTGGGCCCCGTGAATGATGGCGAAACCTGGCGAATACGATACAACGACGAGCTGTATATGTTAATATCTACAAAGCTCCCAGGCTATCTATACATGTCAGACTGAGCAGATTGAGATGGGCCGGATATTTGCAGAGAATGTCATCGCGAGCACCTAAAAGAATCCTGGAAGGACACCCGGGTGGGAGAAGGAGAGTGGGTAGGCCGAGGCTGCGATGGGAGGACGAAGTTGAGAAGGACACAACCCGGCTGCTACAGGCGCAGGATAGGAGGGTCGAGACGGAAGACAGGAGGAGTTGGAGGCGAAGATTGACAGAGACCAAAGCTCAATATGGGCTGTAAGACCATCGAAAGAAAAGAATATTTTGTAATTATCTCGGCTTTTGATACAATTTATTTTTATCTGAAAATTCGAGACTGGTATACAAAGTGTATCTATCGGGACGCCGAGACAAGTGATTCAAAACTGGGGATTACATGGTGAAACCGGGACATATATTCACCTTAAAAATTATGTATAATTGAAAAAAACATTCCATAATTTATAAGTTCTATAAAAACAATTATCAAATTATTTCAGTATAATTAATTACCATTTATCCTTATAAACCCAATCATAATCTCACAGTTATGCCACTCCAGGCATATTGGGTTTTTAATTTATCCAAAGAAATTGGGAATATGGGAGATCTGAGCACGGTGATTGGTGATTTGAGCACCCAGCGACAATTCACACGAAAACTTATAATAAGTATTTTTTTACCATACAACATGTTACAATTTGAAAATAGATTAGTTTTTAAATGACTTCTCAACACAATGTATCACTATTTTAAATTATAATATGTATGCTAAAAAGATTTAATCAATTTAAGAAAACATTACATCACTTTGTATAGGTCCGTAAATAATTTAAGACATAATTTAATTACGAAATACACATTTTATTTTTTAAGTATTTTTTCACGTACAGGGTTGAGAGTTATATTATATTCTTAGTATAATTATATTCTTATTCAATATTTCAAATAAACAAAAAAAAATCTTTTTACGTATACAGTAGTCACCCTTTATCCGTGGGAGATATGTTTCAAGACTCCCAGTGGATGCCCGAAACTATCGACAGTACCGAACCCTATATATGTTATACATATGTTAGATATCTATGATAAAGTTTAATTTATAAATAAGGCACAGTAAAAGATTAACAACAATAACTAATAATAAAATAGAACAATTATACAGTAGTCTCCCCGCATCCGCGGAGGATACGTTCCAAGACCCCCAGTGGATGCCTGAAACCAGAGATAGTACCAAACCCTATATACACCTCCGCTCATAAGTCTTCGCCACCCCCTAATAATTGAGTTATTCGCGTAATTATGCAATATTACGATGAAAAATTAATATAATAAAATAATTATAACCGTTTTGCATTGTATTTAACAGAAATCACGTGTGTATGGATGGAGATTAGAATTTGGGAGGCCTTTTGTTCAAAAACCCGCTTCTTATAAAACAGTCACCGCTCGGTATTGTCTGTCATCCAGAAGTCCAAGCAAGCTGATCCCTTTATTGTGTCAGGTTTACAGGGAGTAGGGATAACAATTCACCGTTACGTGAATTCTTTGTCTAATTTACTTTTAGCTTTCAGTCTTCAAATGTCCTCGATAAAGTGCACTGTGTTCATTTCAAAATTTTCAAAAATCTCGTATCAAAATGGTCAAAACTCGAAAATATTATACCGAAATCCGTTCAATAATGGTGGCTTGTTTCAATATGGGTGAAAATGTTTAGAGAAATTGCCAGAGAAATGAAGATTCCTAGAAGAACAGTTGGCTGTTTTTTTGAAAAAGTACGCTTTGACTGGGTGTTTGGAGGATGAAAACCGATCAGGAAGGCCAAAAGTCTTGTTCAATTGCCACCAAAACAACCCCAAACCATAATAGAGCCTCTTCCATGTTTCACTGAAGGCTTGGGGTTATTGTAAAAAGTATTGGGGTTAAAGATTTAATATTTTCGAGCCACGGTCGACCACGGGTAACCTACACCATGAATAAAGGAGAACTACTCTATAAATCTAAATTAATTTAAAACCACACATGTACAGTTCAAATGGAGTCATATGTATTCTACATTATTTAATATTCACAATTATTTTTTTAAAATTGTAATTTAAAAATGTACATAATTAAAGTATTTTATTGAATAAACAAAACTACATATTATTAGAAATAGATCATTGTAAATAGTGTTTATTCTTAAAGAAATGGAAGAAAATATTTGTAATGTTGCATTGAATATCAATGTTTATAAAAAATCCTTTATATTTAAAATGAATAAGTATAAATAAAAATATCTGAGTTAGTATTAAAAAATTTTTTTTTAATTTAGTATAAACTCCCTAAAAATCGCTCTAAAAACCTACCAATTTGTAGGATGGGGGAACCTGTTATTTACCACACAGTTTTTCAAATCTTGGAATCAAATTACAGTGAGATACAGGCAAAAGCCTAGTTTACTGGGGATACGACAAATGAAAGGCAACAAACCCAGATCCATTAAAATTATATGTCCAAATCAAATTACCTGTTGTTTTTTCTCAAATTGTGTATATTTCTTGTCATGTGTAATAATAAATAAATAAAAATTAGATACGCCAATACTTTCCAGCTTTGCAGAGGTAAGTCATCGCAAATTGAACCAGGATTAGTTGAGTTTTAACACTCGGCAAAGGATATCTAAAACTCAACTTTTTCCATATGATAACATATATAAAACTCAAACCATTCCATATGAAAATCAAATAAGTTTGATCCCACTCCCACTACACTTACGCAGTTATGGGGGACAAAATAAGTCCCCATCCTGTGTGATCTACATTAGAAGATCGAAATCTTTATTTTTTACAAGTGTGACATCATGTAGTGGGGAAGAAGAAACTGCCCAAATAGACTCCTCTGGCGGACACACAGGAGTGTGAAAAGAATAGGAATGACGGACATAAGATTTGATGTCACGGGAGAAGGAAATGCCGGGATAATTATGGTCTGGAGCCCCGAAAATGTAATCTTTTGCCCGTGCATAATATATCACCAGTCATGCTTGTGGTTCCACTTTCAGGGTCAGCTATTGCATGAATCCGTGATTCGCGTGGAAAATTTAAAATTATTAGAATTCATAAATGCTTTTTGTCAAAAATCGGTAATAGATGAAATCGGATTTTTGAAATATCGGTACAATTTATTACGAAAAGTAAATTTCGATACCTAGAAAATGGCGAAAAAAGTCAAATTATAAATTATCGTTGTTCTAATTAATAAAATTTTACAGTATTTATTTTTCATATACCTTTCCTTCCCTGTAGGATCTTTCTTTGAATAAAAATGAGAATATTACGAACCATTGAATATAATCCCTCAAAGATAGGATCAGAAACTGTCTTACATTTGACAGACATGTAACACAGAGGATACCGTTGGATGTAGCAAAGAAGAAAAAACGATACTGGTGTGGACTATGTGGATAGGACGGGCAGAGACAGGATTCCATACGTAGCGGCACATGAGATTCCCACAAGACATGACATGCAGAGAAGGCCGCCTAAAAGGTGAAGAGACATCTGGTATTATCTTTCTCAAGAATAATTTTCGCAACAGATCCAAGATCAACATCAAGAAAAAGTATACATTCGGTTAATATTTTTTTCGATAACCACACTGGTTCACCTGTTGATATTCCGTCGCTCATGGCAACACAGTCACTCAAAAACAACAACATGGTGTCGGTCGGGTTGGCATATCTCCGGTGTCTCTAGTAATAGAAACTTCTAGGAAATAAGTGTTAAATAGTTTTTAAACGTCAAAGTAAAGCCATAATAAAATTATCAAAATGATTCTGCGGTGGTTACTTAGAAGACGATTCACATTTCTTATAAAATCGTTCGTAGTTGTAATTCTTTTTATGACGTTGTTGATTGCATTTAGGTCGCAAAATGTGAAAAATGCCGAAAGTTTTAGTGATATGTTATTTGCTAAACCTTTGTCTAAAGAGGATAATATGTACGAAGCACAAATAAGACGTATGGAAGAAAATATGGTGCCAGGATTGGGAGACAACGGAGAATCGGTGATTTTGGAAGGAGCAGAAAAAATCCAGGGCGATGAAGATTTGAAAAGAATTGCGCTTAATGAATATTTGAGCGAAAAAATGCCTTTCAATCGCACTTTAAAAGGTAATATATTCAATTTTGTTTATTTTTTAATATATTTATTACATTTTTATTAAAGTTTTAACGTGTTTTAAGTCAGTTTTATTGTTTACAAAGTTGAGGTGTATAATTTTTTATACGTTTTATTTACGTCGAATTTTTAGTATTTTGTTAGAAATTTAATGTATTTTGTTAGAAATTTTATGTATTTTTAAGATATATTGTCATTTAAAGGATATTTATCTAAGATATATCAATAAATAGATCTTAGCAAGGACAGATTTTCATATTTCCCGATCAAATCAGATTATTGTGTTATCTCTGTGTCAAAATTGTCCCCAATTTTTTTGTTGTTTTAACAACGCATATGTGTTCCAATATATAATCAGTTTTTATAAAGATAGTTAATTATTTTTTTTATTGATACGGAGTTTGATTGGTACTTGTTTTAAAATTTTAGTTCAAATCGTCTTACGATTATCTGGGTCAGTAGGGAAAAAATGAATTGAAAAAAAAAATCCCGGATGATCTCCGATATAAAATTACTGGAAAAAAATAAACACTAAAAATGATTTTATTCACTTAATTCAAACATTTTACATTTAATACAGGTTTTACACAATTACGTCAAATAACAAAGAAAAAAATATAACATAATGACAAAATGAACATTTTTACTCGTGCTTCCATGTGAAGTGGTGACTCAGTTATACCTACAAAGTTTATTGAGGAGTTTAATCTTCAATTTATGTACCGAGATGTGAAAGATATCTATATCAGAAAAGTCATTCAACAAGGTTATTCCGTGTGCGAGTGGTGATGCTCTTAACAAGGGCTCAGTTCGTGAATACGGGACCGAAAACAATTTTTAATTCACGATTGTGTGAATAATTTTCCGTTACATTAAAATAAAAGTGAGAAATATACACCAAATTTACATACTATCTCCATTGTAAAGCATATTTAACCGTCCTAACGCCCCCTCTTATCTCACCGAAACTTGTCAGCGTCTTTCCTATCATGGGCTTTGCGTTACGCTCAGACAGAGATTGTTTATTGGCCTTCCCAATACACCGCTTTTCTTTATTTACGTCGTCCTTGACTGTCCATCCAGTGAATCCGTTACAAACCAATGTTAGACCTGCTCCGTCCTTGGCATGCTTTAAGAAGCGACTGAAAAATACTCGTAATTTCTAGTAACGTGTTTCATTCCTCATTTTCCTTTCCTGTCCACCATCCCTTCCTTTTCCTTCGATTGATGATATCTCACTTTTACTTTTATTATATTATATATATAATATTTTCATAAAGATGAATAATTAATCATTTGAATATTTTTTTGCGAGCATGTAATTTCCTTTATTTAGTTTTGTCTGGTTGGTTGAACGAGACAGCCGGCTGGAAATAAGCCCGCCAGATTGTGTTTACAATAAAGTTTACATATCTGGGCAGCATCCTGGCTTCGAACTCTTCTCTTGATGATGAACTGAGGAGTCGCATCAGGAGTGCGTCAGCGGCTGTTGCTAGATTGAATGACAGAGTTTTCTACAGCAGAGACATCTCCCAGTCCACAAATATATCAGTCTACAAGGCTGTTGTCCTCCCCACGCTTCTCTATGGGTTTGAGACTTAGGTTCCTTATAGAATGCACATTCAAAGCCTCAAAATGTTCCACCAGCGTTTCCTTCGCCGAATTCTACGGATCCACTTAAGTGACCATGTCACAAATGTTTCGGTCCTGCAACGCTCCAACTGTAAACCTATAGAGAATATGGTTGTAAAGGCGACATTGCGGTGGACCGGGCATGTGATACGCATGGGCGATCACAGACTCCCAAAACGCGTTTTGTACGGTGAAGTGGTGGACAGAGGAAACGCTATAAGGACAGTCTGCGAGAGTCGCTTACTTTGTGCGGGGCGCCTGAAGACTGGGAGTGGGTGGCTCGGGACCGTGAGGGGTGGAGAGCCATATGTTCTCGGGCTGATGGCGTCTCAGCGGATAGACGTATGAGAAACAGTCTGCGCGCTGTGAACATGCATCAACATGGCCAGGCGGCTCAGCAGGGTCCATATGTCTGTGGCATTTGCGGGAGGGAGTGCGCTTCCAGGATCGGGCTGTTCTCTCACAGAAGATCACACGATCGACGTGGGAGAACGGTTCAGGACTGACGTTGGAGTGGCGAGGGGATCCTCGGCTGCGAGGCCCGGCAATCATGATGAGGATGATGATGACAATAGAGTATTCAATAAATAAATAAATTAATAATAAGTCTGTAAATCAACAAAGGGTTTCCTATTTTTCCTGGTAACAATTTGTATAAACAGGTGCGTTGATATCTCTAAGCATACCCATTTTTTTAAATATGGGATAGAGCCATGGGTAAAATCCATATTCTAAAATATGACAGCAAAGTGTTAAGTTTATTTAATGCGGGACACAAGTGATACATGGTTTGCTCTTATCTAGGGCAAGACAAACTTGTAACAACACTGTACAAAATATATTCAGAGCATTGTGACACAGAATATTGTCAATATAGTGAATACAAAATGTACCCACATATCAACACAAAGAAGTTTATTGTAGTGAGTGAGCCGTTACACACCAGCAAACTCACCGATCACACCGCTGTACTGGATCCGATGGCACATCGATGTGACACGATCGAAGCACACCGACGTATTTCTCTTTCTGATATGACTGAAAACATAGGTCTCCTTATTATACCTTCGAATACTAGACCGAAAAAAATGTTTGTGCAATTCGAGAGAAGTAGTGCAGTGCGGAGTTCGAACCGGCGACCTTCCGCTTCCGCACGGAAGTCCAGCGCAGTCATGCATCTCCGTCAGACTGTACTGTACTAGGCGTATACAGTGCAACCTGGCGGGCTTATTGCCATGTCGAAATCTCTTCTAATGACTTTAAAAATAAAATTGGTTTCCAACGAGAATCGAACCCGCAATCCCTTCTTAGAAAATATACGTTTTATCAGCTAGACCACGAAGTTCATCCATTCCTGGGTTTTCCTCTTCGAATCACATTCGCGCTGCAAATTTCTTGTGTCGTCAATCTTTTTTTTATTCATTCGTTATGTATGCCCAAACCATCTTAGAGTGCGTTTCTTCGTCCTGTTTAATACAACAGTATTAAGTTCACGTTCATCTTTAAATCAATTCAGTCCACATTCTCTTATTGCGTGTACTAATTAATTTGCCCCCTTTCAGCCTTTTTCCACGTCCACTTTTCACTCCCACACTTAATTATAATTTTATTTTGCTCGTATATATTTAGTACTTAGTCACTTACCCTGAATTGTGTTTTAGTTACTTATCTTAGTAGTTTGCCGTGAAGTTGATCGCTTTTAACTATGTATAGCCACTTTCTCTGAATACACTTATACCTCGCTTTACGGACTGTCTTTTATAAAAAAAAAAGATAAATATGAGCAGAGCACCTGATATTGTTGATCCAGAGCTCTTAATTGTATTAGAATAGCCCTGCCAGAGAGTTAATAATAACAATTTATTAGATTTTGTCTACTCATTGAAATCTAAAAATATATATTAATTATTCTTTATTAGGTCGTTGAAATTAACGAATTTTAGAAAAAAGGCAGCAAATTAAGAATCGGACAAAGGGGCCGCAAATTAAGAATCGGACAAAGGACAGCAAATTAAGAATTGGATAAAGGGGCTGTAAATTAAGAATCGGACAAAGGGGCCGCAAATTAAGAATCGGACAAAGGGCATCAAATTAAGAATTGAACAAAGGGCAGCAAATTAAGAATTGGACAAAGGGGCCGCAAATTAAGAATTGGACAAAGGGTAACAAATTAAGAATCGGGCGAAGGGCAACAAATTAAGAATCGGATAAAGGGCAGCAAATTAAGAATCGGACAAACGGCAACGAATTAAGAATCGGACAAAGGGCAACAAATTAAGAATCGGACAAAGGGCAGCAAATTAAAAATTGAACAAAGGGGCTGCAAATAAAAAATTGGACAAAGGGCAACAAATTAAGAATCGGACAAAGGTCAACAAATTAAGAATTGGACAACGTGCCAAAATTTTGCTACACCACATTCTGTATAGTCCCACAATTAGATTCAGTGCTATTTTTATTCAAGAAACCCCATTTCTAAGAAACCCGTTCTTCAAGAAACCCCAGCGTATGTTAACATATATGCTTGGACCATATTAAGGGCTGCCCAAGTAAAGTTTTCAAGCAATGAAATAGG
Source organism: Odontocerum albicorne (assembly GCA_949825065.1). Classification (NCBI taxonomy): domain Eukaryota; kingdom Metazoa; phylum Arthropoda; class Insecta; order Trichoptera; family Odontoceridae; genus Odontocerum; species Odontocerum albicorne. Next base: position 10,410,709 of record OX463867.1, read on the forward strand.
ACTTTTGTTAATAGTCTCATTGCACGTGCACACGTGTCCATTCGCTATCCTGAGGATACTTGCTAAAGCTAAGCTTTACGGAATATTTTTTAGGGCTTCTAGAGGAATCGATAAATTTAAATTGTCCGCAATTTGTAGCTCAAATAAGAAGGGTTGGATGATGAAGGGTTGGGTTATATTTTAAAATTAATCCAAAAATTAGTTGGTTAGAGAAAATATGCAAAGCAGCGCACTTTGGATGTGTATTTCTATCCAGTTCCTACTTCTAAATCGATACATTCTGATATGAAATCTTCTAATTCTTCATTATAATTGCTGTAATTTGTATTAAATATGTACATACTCGTATATATTTTCTCTGTTCTACTTATTTCATATTACACTTTTCGGAATGAAGTGATCAGGGATGAATGTGTGACTTGATGTGTTGAGTAAGATGAAGAAGAGCACTTTGAGATGGTTTGGGCATGTAGAACGATGAACGAAGAAAGACTAACAAAATAAATACACAGTGTAAATGGGAATGGAAGACGTGGTAGAAGAAGACCAAGGAAAGTGTGATTGGATCAAGTGAATGATATTTTGAAAGAAATTAAAAGGAAAAGTATACCAAACGATTGTCAGACCCGCACTCCTCTATGGCTCCGAATGCTAGACGATGTATAACTCTTACTCAGGCAACTAGAAACTGCTGAAATGCGCATGCTAAGATGGTCAGCTGGTGTGTCCCTAAGAGACAAAATAAAAAGCTCACGCATTCGTGGAAGCCTAGGTGTTACAGACATCAACAGCAAGATGGAGGAGAGGCGATTTGGATGCTATGGGCACGTTGGACGCAGATCACTCGATCACATTGTGAACCAGGCAATCTCCATGGATCTTCCTCGAATAACAACCAGAGGAAGACCAAAGAATTCATGGATGGTGCAAAAAGATAACCTGATGCAGAGGCACGGTCTGGGGGACGTAGCCCGGGACAGAAGAGCATACAACCTGAGGACGAGGGGAGCTGACCCCAACAGTCTTCGCAGACAGTGAGTTGGGATGGAGCCAGGGAGAAGATTTTGAAAGAAGGAAATGTAAAATGTTATAGAAATCGTAAGAGTTGTATGATAAGGTATATGAGCATATAGAACGATGAATAAAGAAAGACTGACAAAACAAATACACAGTGTAAATGTGAATGGAGTGCGTGTGAGAAGAAGACCAAGAAAAACATGGTTGGATTAAGTTAATTATATTTTGAAATAAGAAAATGTAAGATGTCAGAGAAATCGTAAGAGTCGTATGATAAGGTGTATAGATGTAGAAGAGGCTGAAGACGTGTGGCGTGATCCTTTCCGACTACCCCTGTAGGGAGACGGCATGATGATGGTATGTATGATATGTATCAAATATTTCATTGATACTTTTTCTTCGTGGAACATGTTATGAACATTTAGTATGTGTTAATATGGAAAAAGAATATTCGATATACGGAATTTCGATTTACGGATAACTTTTTGAGTACATATCTCTTCCGTGAAGTGAGGTTTGGGTGTAGTTAACATACTTTCAACTTACACGCGGTTCCTTACCCTTCAGTTTTGCATATTTAACTCGAATGTACAAGTGTGTAGTCACTTCCTCTGTGAGATTAGTTTACTAAATTCATAAGTCGTTATTAATCTTCGAAATCATAGTACAGTACCCGGCGGTAAATAATACACATCGGGATTAATAAAGACATTGTCGGCACTTATATATGTGAAGAAAAAAGACAAGAAAACATTTGATTGTAATTTCGTCGTACATTTGATTGTTATTCAGTCGTACATTTGATTGTTATTCAGGCATACATTTGATTGTTATTCAGTCGTACATTTGATTGTTATTCAGGCATACATTTGATTGTAATTCCGTCGTACATTTGATTGTTATTCAGTCGTACATTTGATTGTTATTCAGTCGTATATTTGATGTTATTCAGTCGTACATTTGATTGTTATTCAGCCGTACATTTGATTGTTATTCAGGCATACATTTGATTGTAATTCCGTCGTACATTTGATTGTTATTCAGTCGTACATTTGATTGTTATTCAGTCGTACATTTGATTGTTATTAAGTCGTACATTTGATTGTTATTCAGTCGTACATTTGATTGTTATTCAGTCATACATTTGATTGTTATTCAGGCATACATTTGGTTGTTATTCAGTCGTACATTTGATTGTTATTCAGGCATACATTTGATTGTAATTCCGTCGTACATTTGATTGTTATTCAGTCCAACATTTGATTGTAATTCCGTCGTACGTTTGATTGTTATTCAATCGTACATTTGATTGTTATTCAGGCATACATTTGATTGTAATTTCGTCGTACATTTAATTGTTATTCAGTCGTACATTTGATTGTTATTCAGGCATACATTTGAGTTTAACTGCTATGATATCGATACGAAAAAGCGAACTTATATCTGAATACTGTTCACTTTTGACATGTGGCGTTGAAGGCTAAATTTAAGAGATAAACATCTTATTCAGCGCTTATCATGAATTATACCGATTTGGTCTACGAGCAAACTCATAACATAGAATGCATTTGAACTTAACCGATATGATAGCGAAACGATGAACGCACTGATATCTGAGGCATGCTCACTTTTGACACGTGACATTATTGAGCGGAAAGACGTGATACATAAATAAAATTATTCATAGAAAGGCTCAGAATCAGGCACCAACACTCTAAGACGGCCTCTTATAGCCTAGTTGGTAAGATGGTTGTCTTTCAACCCGGGGGCTAGGGTGTTCGATTCCTTTTGGTAACCATATATATTTTTATAATTTCATTTTTATAGGTTATAAGAGTGTAGAGTGTTGGTGCCTGATTCTGAGCCTTTCTATGAATAATTTTATTTATGTATCATGTCTTTCCGCTCAATAATGTAACGTGTCAAAAGTGAGCAATTATAAAAATATACGAGTATATGGTTACCAAAGGTTATATGCATGGAATTTCGTGCGGAAGGTCGCCGGTTCAAACCCCGCGCTGTGCTACTCCCCTCTAATGACACAAATAAATAAATATAGGTTTATTGATAGCAACATAGTATGTACATAATATATTTAAATACATTTCAAAAACACATAAATTGCAGAGAATACATTAAATACAAAAAATTGGAGAGAATACATTAAAGACAAAAACACATAAATTGCAGAGAATACATTAAAGACAAAAACACATAAATTGCAGAGAATGCATTCAAAACAAAAATACATAAATTGCAGAGAATACATTAAAGACAAAAACACATAAATTGCAGATAATACATTAAAAACAAAAACACATAAATTGAAGAGAATACATTAAAGACAAAAACACATAAATTGCAGAGAATACATTAAAGACAAAAACACACAAATTGCAGAGAATACATTAAAGACAAAAACACATAAATTGCAGAGAATAAATTAAAGACACATGCATTTAGTCCACCTAATATTCGGGGGTATAAGGATACCGATGACTTCAGTCATATCTATTCTTTCAAAAAAATACATGCCGGTGTGCTCCGATCGTCTCACTTCGGTGTGCCATCGGATCCAGTACAGCGGTGTGTGACTGGTGAGTGTGCTGGTTCGCAACGGCTCACTCACTGAAAAATAATTTCCATTGCACAGTTTCGCTTTCCAACTGAATTAACGTTGGAATATCGAGGGGATCCTCGAATACGAGACCCAGCAACCAAGTCGACATTATTTTTTTCAAGGTCTGTTATCTTTTAAGTAATATTAAAAACCTTTCTGGTTGGTCGCAAGAGATCGCTACTTAGCAATAAACTTATACTAGATATGTACTACCTTGATCAAAAAGTTTTAGGACCGGCCACCGTGTGGCGCTGTCAGTCACCCGATTGGAATTCTTTTTTTTTTTAGGTTACCACATCTATCATTGACACTTCCCTCCAAATTTCAGCGTCATAGCTTGACATTTGTAAACGTTACGCTGTACTGAGTACATCTACCTTTGTGCGTGTTTTCGATTTTTTACAAGTTTGAAAATGGCATAAACTGTACATCAACGAGTTTGCATTAAATTTTGTGTGAAAAACGGATTTAACGGTCCGCAGACCTTGTAAATGTTGGAGAAGTGTTTTTGGGTGGCACGAACGTTTCAGAAGCGGTCGTGAGTCGGTCAAGGATAACGAACGCAGTGGCAGTCGAAAACCGATGAAAACATCTATAAAATCAAAGAAATGTTGGCCGACAACCGCAAATTGACCACCAGAGAGCTTGTAGAGGACTTGAACATCGCTTATGGATCCGCTCAAGACATTTTGGTTAGTGATTTGGGCCTCAGACGTGTCGCCGCAAAACTGGTGCCGAAATACCTAAATTTCATACAAAAAAAGGACCGCGTTGAAATCGCGAAAGACATGATTTCCATGAGTTTTTTTTACCAAAAACAACACGACTACTATCCAGCAGCCTTCGAATTCACCTGATCTGGCTCCCTGCGACTTTTTCCTGTTCAACCGACTTAAAAAACCGCTGCGCGGAACGCGTTACAGCACCCGAGAGGATGTCATGAAAAAATCGAAGACGGCTCTGATGGACATACCGATAATTGAGTACCAGCGGTGTTTCTAGGATTGGATCAAGCGCTGGCGTAAGTGCGTTACAGTCGATGGGGAGTACTTTGAAAGGGACCATATCGATTTTGATGAATAAACTTGTATTTTCGATTTTACGAATGAAGTCCTAAAACTTTTTGATCAAGGTAGTATGTTAATACAATACATATCTTGTTGAAGACCACGATGCGCGACTTGTTGACAACTGCAATATTGGACGGGAATTTCGCATCAGATTTGTATACGCCTACCGCATAATATCCGACGTGGATTGCCAATCGATATGACAGAACTATTGCGACATATCTTGGGTGCTGAAGGTTTTAAATAAAGTGTCTGAAAGTGACAAACCTGTTTTTGAACAACTCTATTTTGTAAACATTGTTAATCGGACCTTTGATTGGAAAAAAAATCCGATTGCGTGTGCTATGCTATGGATATATGGCAGGGTTATGGAATTGGCCAAGAAATTTCCGATTCCGACTTAATACATTTTAAATGTTAGACTCTAACTCCAATTGTAGTACATATATTACTAACCATGTGTTATACATAATTACGTGGCGTCACTACTTAAATGTAGGTTTTTTTGTCAATTGTGTCTACGGGGATTCCTCATAGTATTGTATTGGCCCGACTATAGGGCGACCCTGATTATAAGGTGACCCTTATTTTTTAATCTGCTTTTTAGATAAGCCTCGCCATTATAATATTATGAAAAATAAAATGCGAAATGTTTAACGAAGAATATTTATTAAAATAAAGTACCCATGTAATAGTAAAGTACGTGTTTATCATAAATATGAAAATAAGAAATTAAAAAGTCCAACTACAGTAACTAATCAGATCAGTCAGATTCACATGTGACTATATAGGTAGCAATTTTGAATTTATCGTTACGCACTATGTTTGTGACTCGAATATAAGGCGACCCCCCCCCCCCGTATTTACGTGTCGCCTTTTTAAATAAAAACCTCACCTTATAGTCGGGCTAATACGGTACACGCTATTTGTACTAAATGGTCGCCGTAGTCGAGGATACCCTCACCATTCCAACGTTAATTCAATTGAAAGGCGAAGCTGTGCCGTGAATTTTTTTAAGTTAGTGTCCCCATGCAAACCAGCAAACTCGCTGGTCACACCGCTGTACATGATCCTGTAAATTTTGATAATACCTTCCAAAAAGGATAGTCTTGAAGTGTTTCCTAAAGCTGCACACGTCACTCGTGTGTCTGAAACTAGAAAGGCAGACGATTCCACACCACATGACCAGCAACGGCGAAAGCTCTATCATAATACCCCGCCCTATTGAATTGACTTGGAACAACCAATTTATTAAAGGAAACATTAATCGACATTTAAGTTTTACTTCTCTTCGAAGGGACATCCATCAGACACATATATGAAAGATACAATGGAGACATCCCATTAAGGGGCTTGAATACAAAGAGGCAAAGCTTGAAATCAACCCGTTCGTGACACTTGAACCAGTGTAGACTTTATAGAAGTGGACCAATATAGCAATGTTTATGACTACCATATATCAGCCTAGCAGCTGCATTGAAAACAGACTGGAGTCTAGAAATGTGTGAATCAGGCAAACTAGAATAAATAAAGTTACAATAATCCAGACCCGACACAGCCAATTAATTAATGAGTCTTGTTTGTGCTTCTCTGATGATGAGGGGAAAAACCTTGAAACCGGTAGAATTATACCGTTATATGTCATAAAGTGGAATAAACAGTGTTGGGCTTACAACAAATTACAAAAAAACAAATATTTCTTTATCTCAAGTAGTTTTAAAAAGATAAAACAATATTTTTTCCGATATAGTCAGTCGGATTAGATGTATCGGACGTATGCGTCACCATAAAATATGATTCATATATTTTCTTGTATTTTTTTATGTACGAGGCGTATCCAGAAAGTAAGTGTACTAAGGCTCACGACCGGATGGATTTTATTTTCGACATGTTGGCTACACTTCCGTGTAGCCTGACCCTTCCCCTCCGCAACGAGACCGGTTCGAGGTCAGTACGTTGAGAAGTGTCGACGCGACAACACGTTTCGTGCAAAATGTCAATCCAATCTCCCGCTAAGTGCGAAATACGTGGCGTCATCCGTTATCTCGTTTGGAAGGGAAAACCTCCGGTTGAGGTTTATAATGAGGTGAAAACTGCATATGGTGATAAAGCTATGAATCGTACGAGTGTGTACAAGTGGTGTCGCGAGTTTAAAAACGGTCGTACGTCTGTGCATGATGATCAGAGGAGCGGAAGACCTTCAATTGTGACTGGCGAAATTGTGGAAAATTCTTGTGTTTGTTGAGGTCCGTGCTGTGTCACGACCGTAACTGAAATGTTCCTTACGCGCGGCCATCGCGCGAGACAGTGTCAAAAGTCGGCCGGCCCATGCATGCGAAAACGTGCGAGAAATGTGATATTTAGCAAGTCATGACGGCATGCACGGGCGAAAAACAGGCGCTTGCGATGAGCGATTGGCCGCACATAAGGAGCCCAAAAGTCAAATAATACTTTCTCAGTTCACTCCAGTCTACTGCCTTTTACTTGCGACCAACTACTACCTTCTAAAGAGGAATCTCTTCACCCTGCTACTCTTCACTGGAAAGCATCAAGCGAACCGAAATCTCCGAGCCATCCACATATTTCTACAGTCTTTGTACCGGCGCCGTATACAGATGTTGTTCCCGTAAGCAATCTCAAGATTACAATGAAACGTTAATATGCTGTACGGAGTCGCGAGACAGTCGCGAGATTATACATAATTTCTTGAGAAATACCTTTTTCTGTATATATATATTTTTTCTCAGCGGGTAAAACGCGCGGCAACTTTCCCGGGTCATATAACGCTTGTTTTTAAATATCGAGTGTAATGTCCCAGTTTTTCATGCATACACTTTGCCGACATCGATTTGCATCTTGTGGCGGCATTCGAATAATATCGCATGGAAATATGAAATAATAATAATTATTATTTCTTCTTTCGAAATAGCTAAGCCGGTGTTGCAGAATGGCGCTTGGAATAAAGAAAAACCTGTCTCTTTTCCACCGAAACCTGTCTCTTGACATTTTTTTTTTCGTCATCGGGTCTATTTTTAACGTTCGTATTTCTTTCGAAAAGAAGTGTTGGGAATGCATAAATGATGTGTTTAGTATTTTCATTCGTATTTTGATTAATTTTCATTATTTTGGTTAATACTATTTAGTGATTTCCTATTTATGTATTTATTTTGGTTAATACTATTTAGTGATTTCCTATTTATGTATTTATTTTGGTTAATACTATTTAGTGATTTCCTATTTATGTATTGTATTGTATTTATTTTGGTTAATACTATTTCGTGATTTCCTATTTATGTATTGTATTGTATTTATTTTGGTTAATACTATTTAGTGATTTCCTATTTATGTATTGTATTGTATTTATTTTGGTTAATACTATTTAGTGATTTCCTATTTATGTATTGTATTGTATTTATTTTGGTTAATACTATTTAGTGATTTCCTATTTATGTATTGTATTTATTTTGGTTAATACTATTTAGTGATTTCCTATTTATGTATTGTATTGTATTTATTTTGGTTAATACTATTTCGTGATTTCCTATTTATGTATTGTATTGTATTTATTTTGGTTAATACTATTTAGTGATTGCCTATTTATGTATTGTATTGTATTTATTTTGGTTAATACTATTTAGTGATTTCCTATTTATGTATTTATTTTGGTTAATACTATTTAGTGATTTCCTATTTATGTATTGTATTGTATTTATTTTGGTTAATACTATTTAGTGATTTCCTATTTATGTATTTATTTTGGTTAATACTATTTAGTGATTTCCTATTTATGTATTGTATTGTATTTATTTTGGTTAATACTATTTAGTGATTTCCTATTTATGTATTGTATTGTATTTATTTTGGTTAATACTATTTAGTGATTTCCTATTTATGTATTTATTTTGGTTAATACTATTTAGTGATTTCCTATTTATGTATTTATTTTGGTTAATACTATTTAGTGATTTCCTATTTATGTATTTATTTTGGTTAATACTATTTAGTGATTTCATATTTATGTATTTATTTTGGTTAATACTATTTAGTGATTTCCTATTTATGTATTGTATTGTATTTATTTTGGTTAATATTATTTAGTGATTTCCTATTTATGTATTTATTTTGGTTAATACTATGTAGTGATTTCCTATTTATGTATTTATTTTGGTTAATACTATTTAGTTATTTCCTATTTATGTATTTATTTTGGTTAATACTATTTAGTGATTTATTCGAACCAACCAGATTTCTTGGATACATTCAATTAATTTAGTCCATAACAGATTTTACGAAAAAAATATTCATTTAAATACTTACAGACCATCGCGCATTTCCCTGTCGGGGTAAGCAGAGAGGACAGGGTTCTAGACTTTCCTATCTCGACACACATGTTTATCCTCTTCTACATCCATACACCTTTTAATACACATTCTACTATATATCTGACTTTCTAAGGTTCCTTCTTTCAAAGTGTCATTTGTATTTGTATTACACTTTCGTTGTATACAGTGCAACATGACGGGATTATTGCCACGTGGCAATATCTTCCAACAACCCAGAAAGATCTTAAAGAAGCCTTAAGTGAAAACCAGACTGGAATAATTTTTAAAAAATCTAGGGTTCCAACGGGAATCGAATCCACAACCTCCAGGTTGAGAGACAAAAGTCTTACCAACTAAGCCGCGGAGGTCGACTTTGGTCGGCTATTCACTTGTTCTAACCATACTTTTTTTAGTCTTCCACTCACACGGCTTCCACTCACAAATGCTCTGTGTATCTATTTTGTTAGCTTTTCTTCATTCATTCGTTCTACAGGCTCAGACCATCTCAACGTACACTTATTCATCTTATTCAACACATTAGCCTTAAGTTTACATTTATCCCTTATTACTTCACTCCGTATTATATCATACATTGTCACTCCATGTATTCTTCTCAATGCACACATCTCGACAGCATTTATTCAGCTTCTCTCAGTATTTGATGTACGTGTGCATTTTAATGATTTGACTTCTGCGCTCTAGTTGGTAAGACGCTTGTCTCTCAATCCGGGTGTTTCGGATTCGATCCTTACTGGGGATCATTAAAACAAACAATCCAGTCTGGTTTTTACTTAAGGCCTCTTGAATATCTTTCTGGTCGGTTAATAGATTGTCACGTAACAATAAGCCCGCCAGGTTGTATTGTAACCTATATAATAAAAGTGTAATACAATACATGGTTATACATATTACAAGCTTATTCAATGTGGCAATTCCTTTCGACCATCCAACTTATCGTGTATACATTGAATTGTTTTTTCCATGACAGATTTAAAAAAAAAATCATTTAAATACATACATACCATCACGTTATTTCCCTGTATGAGTAGACATAGAGGGCAGTGCGCACGACATTCCTGCCCCGACAAACATCCTTAGCGTCTTCTATTGTACATTCGTACATCTTTTCATACAACTTCTACGATTTCTCAGACTTTCTACGTTTCCTTTTTTCAGAATATCATTCACTTAATCTAACAATGCTTTCCTTGGTCTTCCTCTCACACGCCTTCCACTCACATTTGCATTTTATATATGTTTGTTTAGACTGAGGCCACACCAAAGTGCTTCGCTAGGTGCTAACGTGACTAATAGACTAGGTGATTATTTTTTTTATTATTTCACCTGGCGTGTTTATTGCCATGTGGCAATCTCTTCCAACCAACCAGAAATATGTTTTAATCAGCCCTAAGTGAAAACCAGTCTGGAATTCCATTTTTTTAAAAACTGGATTCGCAACCTCCGGATCGGCAGACAAGCGTCTTACCACCAGGCCACGCACTGATTTCATGCCTGGCCACACCAAAGTGCTTCGCACAAATTCATTTGACATTTGGGAGCGGTTGAGTCAACAAACGATGCCACTCTCAAAACTAACCAATTTCATTACAACTTACCTTATCTTTATTTACTTCCTGTGCAACTTCATTCCAAAGTGATTTTATTACAGGTACATTTTTGTATAATATAATTTGCTCGATGGGTTTCACAAAATCTCCCTTTTATACACAACTGTTATTAAAACTTCCGCCAAGTTGAAAAATCACTTGGTGAGACAATAAAATTAACCAACACGTCTGTTCGCTAGGAGATACACTCGGTGACTAATCGTCATGTAGCGTGGCGCGAAGCGTGCAGTGTGGCCACTGCGATAGAATGCGGTGCGTTGGTTCGCTAGGATATGTCGCCTAACTCGATGCGTAGCTCTAAGTACCAAGCGAGGCTCCTACCTGTGTGGCCGAGGCCTTAGTCTTTCTTTATTCGTTTGTTTCACATGGCCAACCCATCTCAACGTGCTCTTCCTCGTGTTACTCAAAAGATACGAACTTAAGTTCACATTCGTCCTTTTCTATCACTTCGTTCCGTGTTCTGTCAAAATTTTACACAACTTATTGTAAATTAAAACGACAGATCTGTTTCACTTTACGTAACTGACATTGTCAAACTGTCTGACAATGTTTTTGTAACGCGAAACACATATATCACTTAACTTATCAACCTGGCCCTAAAATTAAAATAAATACGTAGACATGGAGTGCGGTCTAGGACATCGCATCTGTATTTATGAGTCGCCGATGTGTTTTTTTATGAAATTTACCTTGACAACTTTTACGTAATATAAAAATTAAGCGTTGGATTGTCGTGTGTAAAACGCAGTAGTGGACCTAGGTTAAAGGGGATACTTTCTAATCTTTTTCACGCGTAACCTTCCTGGCATCGGTCACGTTAAGTCCAGTAATGCCCCAGTGGTGGTCCGTGCCGTATACTAATTAATTGGGGAAATAATATACGAGGCATATCCAGAAAGTAAGTGTACTGAATGTTTGTAGGTTACATTTTTTTTAATTTAAACAAAAAAATTACGTGGTTACCGTAGTACATATGTAAGCTATTTTTCGACATAGTCGCCATTCCTCTCAATGCAGGTGGTGAAGCGGGGTATCAACTTTTTGATGCCTTCCTCGAAGTAGTTTCCCGTCAACCCCTCCGTCCACTTCTCCACCTCCTCCTTTACCTCCTCGTCGGTTGAAAACCTTTTTCCACCCATGTGCAGCTTCAGGAAGGTAAAGAGACAGTAATCTGAAGGTGCTAGGTCAGGGGAATTCGCGGGACGGTTCAGGATATCCCATTTAAACGAGGCGAGCAGTTCCTTCGTGGCGTTGGCCGTGTGTGGTCTGGCATTGTCGTGCAGCAGGCAGACTCCCTTTGTCAGCATGCCTCTCCTCTTGTTCTGAATCGCCCTCCGCAATTTTTTTAGGGTCTCACAGTATCTTGCAGAGTTGATGGTCTCCCCTTGAGGCATATATTCAAATAAAATTATGCCTTGACAGTGCCAAAACACGGATGCCATGATTTTCTTGGCTGAAATTGTGGTTTTGAACTTTTTGGCGGAGGGTGAAGAGGTGTGACGTGACCGTTTTTAAACTCGCGACACCACTTGTACACACTCGTACGATTCATAGCTTTATCACCATATGCAGTTTTCGCCGCATTATAAACCTCAACCGGAGGTTTTCCCTTCCAAACGAGATAACGGATGACGCCGCGTATTTCGCACTTGGCGGGAGATTGGATTGACATTTTTCACGTGTTGTCGCGTCGACACTTCTCAACGTACTGACCTCGAACCGGTCTTGTTGCGGAGGGGAAGGGTCAGGCTACACGGAAGTGTAACCAACATGTCGAAAATAAAATCCATCCGGTCGTGAGAGCCTCAGTACACTTACTTTCTGGATACGCATAGTAGATATGACCCGGTCAGAATTCATCGTTACAGTGTCCCCGTCGAAGCACACTGAGATGGTTTGGATATGTAAAACGAATGAGTGAAAAAAAAAATTAATGATGGGTTCCACAAAGGCTCCCTTTTATACACATCTGTTATTAAAACTTCCGCCATCTTGTAAAATCACTTGGTGACGTAATAAAATTAACCAACACGTCTGCTCGCTAGGAGACTCACGCTACAGCACTAATAGTCATGTAGCGTGGCGCGAAACGTGCAGTGTGGTCATTGCGATAGTATGCGGTGCGTTGGCTAACTAGGATATGCCGCTTAGCTCGCAGCTTAGCTCTAAACATCAAGCGAGGCTCCTACGTGTGTGGCCGAGGGAACAGAGATCATTTTTTTACCATGCGTACAGTGTAAATTTTGACTCGTTACACTTTATTTTCAGTTTCGGTGTCATTCCACGCATTCGCGCAGATGGCCTTTTGCTCACAGAGCGGCCCTGGTTCCACGTTAGACATTGAATATTTTTTGTGACATTAGAGTTAATCAATCGCCTTGCTTGTATAAGCCCGTTTCTAGATACTAAACGTTTTATCTCACCAATATCACAGTTATCTGTCGCGTTTTATCATTTTTAAATTCAAACATTTCTCTTTCGGATCTATGACTAAGAGATGTTCCTTCGGAGAGAAGTTGAACGTTGCGGTCGATTTCGTTTTCTTTCAAGTACTGGTAATTTGCTAGGCCGTTTGAACTCCAGGACTTGAACCATTTCATAAGAAAAAATTTACTCCGCTGCGAGTTATCTTCCTCCTCCCGTGATATCGGACCTTAAGTCCGTCGTCCCTGTTATTTTTTGTACACTCAGGTGTGTCGCCACCGGATAAGGAGTCCGTTTGGGCAACTCTTACTCCGTTACTATACTTAAGAAATTGTAGCACGGGTCCCATGACAGTTCACAAAAAAATGCCCTAATACAACCTTGTAACGACGGTCAGTAATTTTAATTATTTTATCAACTTTAATATAAGCCTCGATTCTAATAAATAGCAAGTTATTTAGGTGAATACATTACACTAAACTAACAATAATGACTAATTAATACATCTTGTTACAAATAAGCAAAAATGTGGCAGTTTGTTAAAATCAAATAATATTTGGTGACGTTTGTCAAAAGTCACTAGTGACGTTAGTCTGCATTGGCTAGGGATGGGGTATACGATAATTGGATTTTCGATTTTTTTATAACTAAAATTAAATGTTCGTAATTAGTATTAATTCATAGTGGATCTTGGCCTATTTAAAGATAGATACAAATCATACAGTACATTAGGAAATCAGTGTAATGTCAGTTTAGAGAATAATTTTTCGATTTATAAAAAAAACTATTCGATTTGTACAATAAAAAAAACTATTTTATCCCATCTCTTTGAGACATGACGTTTAAAACGTCGCAGGACCCATCCTACATTTTCTTAAGTATACGTGACGTGGCGCTCATAACAAATTAAGATTTGTATCTTCTAGTGTAGATCGCGCTTGATGGGATATTATTTTGTCCCCCATAACAGCGTGGGTGGGTGTGGGATCGAACTTAAATACTATACTACACCTAAAGCCGAATGCGTTACGATCACATATCGAAGGATCTGCAATGGTTATTTTGTTGTATATCTTCCCTTGGTAAGCTTTCTCTGGTTTTCTTACCAAATATATTTTTCTAGTATGCCGTAGAGATGTGTGTATTGAGAAGAATACATAGAATGACAATGTATGACAGAATATGGAATGAATTGATAAGGGATGAATATGAACTTAATGCTAATGTGTTAAGTGAGATGAATGAGAGAATGAAGCATATGTGAGTGGAACGCGTACTAGAGAAAGCTACACAATTCAAGACAGTATAAGTGGAAATTAAGCACATTTTTCAAAAGTAAACCCATTCTGGAAGATAATCGACTCCAGCAGCAGTAAGCAAGCATGCTATTTATTATTATTATTATTATTATTATTATTATTATTAGTATTACACATGACAAGAAATATACACAATTTGCGAAAAAACAACAGATAATTTGATTTGGACATACAATTTTAATGGATCTGGGTTTGTTGCCTTTCATTTGTCGTATCCCCAGTAAAATAGGCTTTTGCCTATATCTCACTGAGGATATTTAGCATGAAAAAATAAATCGATACTTCTTTCCGATTTTTGATAACACAAAAACAAAACCCCGTTGCACGCTCTCATCAACCTGACAAACAGTGACACTCAACTACAACTTGGAAACATCTTGCGAAATTCAACTCCTCACACATCGTCACTCCAGGAAGACCAAAAATATTCATCCCACAATATATCGCACACAATCATAAGAATAAGAATTAAAATTAAAACAAAAAATACACAGAAACACAAATACAAAAACAACCAAAATTAAAACAACAAGAAGAAACCCACACTCACGAGCTCACACAAATCTTTCCACTCGTCTATGTACGAGTATGTAGGAAATGTTAAAAATCAGAGAAAACGTATAAATTGTATGAACTTAAGGCTGATGTGTTAAGTAAGATGAAGAAGAGCACGTTTAGATGGTTTGGGTATGTGTAACGAATGAATAAAGAAAGACTAACAAAACAGATATATCGTGCAAATGTGAGTGGCGGTTGTAGTGGAGGAAAACATGGGTGGACCAAGTGAATGACATTCTGAAAGAAGGAAACGTAGGTAAGATAAATCGTAGAAGTTGTACGAGAAAGTGTATGGATGTAGAATAAGCGAAGGATGTGTGTCGCGTTAGGATAGTCTAGCGGTCTGTCCACTCTGCCTATCCCGACAGGGCAATGGCGTGATGACATGTATGTATGTACTTTTTAAGATGTTGTTAACTCTGCTCATTTCATTCATTTTGTCATTCGTTTATGACATGTGTTGTTAACTCTGCTCCTTTCACTCATTTTGTCATTCGTTTATGACATGTGTTGTTAACTCTGCTCCTTTCACTCATTTTGTCACTCGTTTATGACATGTGTTGTTAACTCGGCTCCTTTCACTCATTTTGTCACTCGTTTATGACATGTGTTGTTAACTCTGCTCATTTCACTCATTTTGTCACTCGTTTATTACATGTGTTGTTAACTCGGCTCCTTTCACTCATTTTGTCATTCGTTTATGACATGTGTTGTTAACTCTGCTCCTTTCACTCATTTTGTCACTCGTTTATGACATGTGTTGTTAACTCGGCTCCTTTCACTCATTTTGTCACTCGTTTATGACATGTGTTGTTAACTCTGCTCATTTCACTCATTTTGTCACTCGTTTATGACATGTGTTGTTAACTCGGCTCCTTTCACTCATTTTGTCATTCGTTTATGACATGTGTTGTTAACTCTGCTCCTTTCACTCATTTTGTCACTCGTTTATGACATGTGCTGTTAACTCTGCTCCTTTCACTCGTTTATGACATGTGTTGTTAACTCTGCTCATTTCACTCATTTTGTCACTCGTTTATGACATGTGTTGTTAACTTTGCTCCTTTCACTCATTTTCCACGTCCACGTTTCACTCGCAAACGTCAATGTTTTGTTCGAATTCATCGTTGTGTACATGTAACATAACACTTTCACATCTGCTCATCAACAATACATTTTATAGAAATTATGTAATCGATACAAAAGCAACTCGTTATTTCTTCGAACCCGTTAATGGCTTGTCTTTATTGTCTGTATACACTCTGATCACAAAAGAAAAACAACTTCTGACCATATTGCACAAGACATGCGAGCACCGGTCTGTCGACTGATTTGCGACTGATGACATTTAAGTACTGAATAGTGTGGCATTCACTCAGGTAGCATCCTCGATTTTTTTCTTTACAAATTGATGTCATATGCCAATCCGCTTTTTTTCTATTTACCCTGAGGCCAGACTTTTTTATACATTTCCATGTCGACACGTCCTAGGCAAAAAGGCGTAACCATCAGACAAAACGCATACATACATACTCCCCATCACGCGATTTCCTTGCTGGGGTAGGCAGATCCAACATAGCGCCTGATTTTTCATCAACCCTTCGTTTGCCCGTTACTTCTCCGTATAAGAAGCGTTTTGAGAGCCTATGGTCGCTTATACGTGTCACATAGTCCGGCCCACCTTAATTTCGCCATAATTTACAACCATATCTTCTATAGCAGCGTTTCTCGGCCTTTTTATTTAACGCGTATCATCGTTACGAAAACTGGAAAATTTTAGTACCACCGCTAATACTCGTATCTTTAACTATCCCGCCGCCATCTCTAATCTTGCCGAAAATTTTCAGCGTCTTTCCGATCATGGACTAGCGCTACGCTTAGACAGATTATTTATTGGCCTTCCCAGTTCACCGCTATTATTTTTTACGTCGTCCTTTACTGTCCATGCAGTAAGACTCTGGAACCAGTTACAAACTCGCTCCGTCCTTGGTATGCTTTAAGAAGCGACTGAAAAAACTCTTTAATTTCTTGTCAGTAATATAACGTGTTTCATTCCTGATTTTTCTTTCCTCTCCACCATCCCTTCCTTTTCTTTTGATTGATGATATCTCACTTTTATGTAATATGTTTGCGCGGTCTGCCCAATGGGAAAGGGAACTGATTTTATTTTCGCGTAACCGCCAGCGCTATCTGTGGATGAATACATGATTTAATTAGCGACACATTTTGACTATCTTCCGTAAAAGTTTCACTGGCATTGCTGGTTCATTCGTTATGACGTAACAATTGATTGTATTGACTTAAGTTTTTGAGCCTCGGTCGGAAAAGGAAAAATGAAGCAACGGTCATGGATTCGCGCTACGTTCAAACAAATATTGTTTATTTTTACGTCATCCTTTACTGTCCATGCAGTGAGACTCTGGAACCAGTTACAAACTCGCTCCGTCCTTGGCATGCTTTAAGAAGCAACCCAAAAAACTCTTAATTTCTGCGCTCCAATCGTCTCACTTTAGTTTTACTATCGGGTCCAGTATAGCGGTGTGGCCGGTGATTTTGCTGGTGGGCAACGGTTCACTCACTTAAAACAAACTCTACGACACAGCTTCGCTTTTTTGGAATGGCGAGGGGATCTTCGACTGCGAGGCCCAGCAACGACGATACATTATGTAAACATTTTTATGTAACATATATAATATCAGGTCTGTAAATATGTAAATGGTAAAAAATATTTTATTCAAAGTATTGCCCATCGCTAGCTACACATTTTTCCTCCATCCTAAAAAAAAAATTGTCAATTCATGCCTCCTTTCAACTGGGGGAGTGTCTGTCAAATTTCGAGTTTCCAAAACTACCAAAACAAAAAACTCGAAAGAAGCGATAGGTACAGAACAAAAAAAAAGGCTTTGCTTGGTGGTGACAACCCTAATGTTGGGCAAAGTTGGCGGCAGAGATTTCTGTAAACATTGCCCAGCCACATTTTTCAGTTAAAAATGATATTAATGCTTTATTCAATGCTCCAAAACAATATTAGATTCCTAATTAATAATATATGATATCTAACATCCTTCATAGTTTGACAAGATACAAAATAGAACTTGTATGAAAGGGTATTCTAACTACTTATAGCGACCGTGCGTGCGGTCACTGAACCCACTGAGGCGATCCTTGGCCGCTCGGTCATTGAACTCGCACTGTAAGGAATGCGAGACAGCACTGGGCGAAGGTCGCCGCGCGGTCATTGAACTCACTAGTAGCGAACAGCGAGAGCGAGACACCGACATATCTCTTGCCTCATCTACATACCGTAGTATGAAATGTATATGGAACGCGCAACAATAACCATGTGTCCGGCAAAGCGAGACAGCGACATGTTCTGCGCCGTTCTATACATTATAAATACAGACGCTTTCAATAAACTTTCTCTCTTTGCTTATCTCGATCTCGACGACTTTTATTCAAACAACCTCATCCTTCTATGCGAAACACAAGTCCCTAAATACTGTAATTCGATCCCTGGGGAACACCTGAGTTAACATGGAATTGATCAGATATACTCGTTAATACCCCATAAAAGATAAACTGTTTTCGATTTAGAAAATAGTCAACGAATAACTTTAAAAGTGGCAAATCACAGCCAAACTTGCTCAATTTTTTTAAGAAGTATGTCATGATTAAATTTATCAAATACTTTTGGCAAGTCATTATATATGCACGGTCTATTTGTGTTTTTTCATCTAGTGATTTAAGCTACATAGTTGATTTATGCAACCAAGTTTGTCTCTGTCGAACGTGTAGCTCTGAATCCATTTTGTTCAACTTTTTATTATTAATGCATCAATTTGAGGGTACCATCGGGAATCGAACCCGAAATTCCTGGATGGCGGAAGTCAGGCGTCTTACTAACTAAGCCACGAGGTTGTAGCAAGTATATTAACATTTCCCTTCCTGTGCTAAAAAATCCGCCCGTTCCGATACTGTGTATTCAATACACATGTAAAAAGGAGCGATTTTAAATCGTAAAAATAAGAATATTCATAGCCAATCGCTTAAATTAATTAAATTTGAAGTCAAAAGTGATAATAATTGAAATTTTATTGCTGAAAACATGAAGAAAAAAAACATCGGACAATGTTCACAAAACGGGCGAAGCGACCACCTCAAACGAAAGCCCGCTGGCTACTGAGCGAGAATAGCGAGCGAACTGAGATTCTATTGTTGATATGTGGGTACATTTTGTATTCACCATATCGACAATACTCTGTGTCACAATGCTCTAAATATATTTTGTACAGTATAGTTACAAAACGTCTTGTGGTGTCCAAGTTTGTCTTGCTCTATATAAAAGGGCTAACCATGTATCACTTAACATCTATTTCTTGCGTTCCCATATACCGAAGTAGAGTGAGAGTGAGACGTGAATAGCGTCGCTTTCTCACCCATAGCGGTTTTCTAAGAATGAATATACCTACGTCACACACTGGCACACGTTTGATTGTATTGGTGAATTTATTCCCGATTTTCACAAAATATCTCTGATGTGGCCGATAAGTGCTAATTATTATTAATATTATTTTTCCATTCAATGCGTAAATGTATTTCGGAGGAATACCTAAAATCTGAACCCAGTATTCATTATATTTATAGAGATATTAAAGTGTTTAGAAGCAATGTGTACTAGTTACACATCACAGGGAAGGAAGGGTTAAAAACTAGACTACTGAATAATTCAGTGAAATCTCATCTGTTGTGTAAAGGTCAAGAGAGACCAGACCAGACCGTTGATAATAATCTTTAATCTTAATTAACATTTAACAACAAAGTGTGTCAGCTTGAACAGTTAGCAGTAATTGTTTAAAAATACCGTGCAGTGAAGTGCGATAAAGAACTCGTTTACTTTGTTGATTTCGCATAAGATTAAAAGGTTAATGAACATGCAGCGTCTACAGTAATCGCATCTTGTTTTCTCTTTCTCGTACTTGACACGGGTTCGTTTGTTTGTTTTATCATTTATTTTATTGTAGACTGCATAAAATAAAGGTAAATATATATTGCAATGATTTATTACTTGCATTGTATCTTATTAACCCTTCCCTTACGGTGATAAAATTGAAACGCGCGCTCCGGTGTTGGGTAGTGAGTACGCGATAAAAAATTAGCGATTTTAAATCGGAAAAATAAGAACATTCATAGATAATCCCCTTAATTAATTATAATTGAAGTTAAAAATTATAATAATTGAGATTTATTTGCTGAAAACATTACCTGGCAAAGCTCACGGAACGGGCGTAGATCTAGTCTCGTTGCCAGCCCAACAGCTACTGCGGCGCGGCAGGGCTGGTGGCTAACCCGGGCGTGGCTTACACTTGCGAGGTTGAGACAATTGAGCTCCTCGCTATTCAGTGAAGTATGCCAAAGTGAGATGCGAATATAGTGTCGCGCTTCCCGCATACTTTTCACCTATCGTCAAGACACAAGATCGAGGCACTCACAGCGTTTAAATGCGAATTTGTTTCCGATATCTTCACAAAATACCCACGATGTAGTCGATAAATTCTGATTAATATTAATATTATTTTTTAAATCAATGCGTAAATATATTATGGAGGAATACCTAAAATCTGAACCTTGTATTTATTATATTTATAGAGATATTGATGGTTATTAGAAGCAACGTGTAGAAGATACCCAACACAGGGAAAGAAAGATTAATCTCTAACGGTATCAATGTGTTATAAGATGGATAGTCAACTAGTGTGTTTTACATGCATACAGACAGGCGGTCTTCTTGGCCACGAGAAATTATTAATTTATTTAAATTTACCCAATGAAAAAAATATTTTGAACCCGTCAGGCCGAACGTAATTTTCAAAAAAATAAACTCGATCAATTTCCATTATTTTTATTAAAATTGCATGGAATTAATTATTTATTAATAAAAATCCAAATTTAAAATTTGACGTTTGTTCAGGGTTGTCACACGGTCATATTTACACTATACTTGAGATAATGTAGCATTGTTCCTGTGACAGTTCATAAATTTGCCCCAATACAACCTTGTAACGACGTTCAGTAATTTTAATTATTTTATCAACTTTAATATAAGCCTAGATTCTAATAAATAGCAAGTTATTTAGGTAAATACATTACACAAAACTAACAATAATGACAAATTAATACATCTTGTTATAAATTAGCAAAAATGTGGCAGTTTGTTAAAATCAAATAATATTTGATGACGTTTGTCAAAAGTCACTACGTTAGTCTGCATTGGCTAGGGATAGGGTAAACGATAATTGGATCTTTGATTTTTTTATACCTAAACTTAAATGTTCGTAATTGTTATTAATTCACAGTGGATCTTGGCCTATTTAAAGATAGATACAAATCATACAATACATTAGAAAGTCAGTATAATGAAAATTAGGAATTAA
Source organism: Odontocerum albicorne (assembly GCA_949825065.1). Taxonomy (NCBI): domain Eukaryota; kingdom Metazoa; phylum Arthropoda; class Insecta; order Trichoptera; family Odontoceridae; genus Odontocerum; species Odontocerum albicorne. Next base: position 10,432,098 of record OX463867.1, read on the forward strand.
AACGTCAGTTTAGAGAAAAACAATTTTTCGATTTATTAAAAAACGATTCGATTTGTAAAAAAAAAACGATTTTACCCCATCCCTTTGAGACATGACATTTCAAATGTCACAGGAACCATCCTACATTTTCTCAAGTATAGACTAATATCCAATGTGCAAAAAATATTTCACTCCACAGCAAGGAATAAAGTAGAAATATGTACGAGTACTTAGTTTTTGTTCATTATTGTACATAAAATAGTTCGATTTCGATATAAAATCGAAGAAAAAAAAATTACGCAAAAGCATTCAAAACATAATAATCGTATAGTAAAAAGAATTACGTAAAATTACCAAAAAAAAAACTTGAAAAAAGAACCAACATACATAAATAATAAAGATCGCGAACTTGATAAAAAAAAAACTAAGGATTTAGGCTACAGCTTTACGAAGGAACAGTCCTGAACGATGACGTCTACAAATATGTAGATAAGCGGTTCAAAGATGATTTGAAACAATATAAAATGTTTGTATGGTATATGATTTGAATAGATGCCAGTGCATGTGGTGATTTATCAATTTTTCAATAATATTTAGTTTTGACGCAGTAATTAGGTACCAAAGTATTGACGAGATATCTCGGCGCTGGCGTGGCTGGCGCGCACATATGTATGGGATGAGATATCTCGTCTCAGGCAGTGAACCGGTTAAGATAAAGTAACATACATACATATCGTCACGTCGTGTACCTAACAGGGTAGGCAGTGAACACAGATCCTTAAAATTTTCTATCCAAACACAAAACTTTTTTCTATCCAAGCACAAAATTTTCTATCCAAACACAACATTTTTCTATCCAAACACAAAAAGACGACCTCCGTGGCCTGGTGGTAAGACACTTGTCTGCCGATTCGGAGGTTGCGAGTTCGATCCTCACTGGAACCCAGATTTTTTTTAAATAGCATTCCAGTCTGGTTTTCACTTAGGGCCTATAAAACATCTTTCTGGGTGGTTGGAAGAGATTGCCACATGACAATAAACTCGCCAGGTAAAAAAAAAAAAAAAAAAAAAAAAAAAAACAAAGGCAGTGAACACAGATCTTTAAAATTTTCTATCCAGGCACAAAACTTTTTTCTATCCAAGCACAAAATTTTCTATCCAAACACAAAAAGATGACCTCCGTGGCCTGGTGGTAAGACACTTGTCTGCCGATCCGGAGGTTGCGGGCTCGATCCCCGCTGGAACCCAGATTTTTTTTTAAATAGCATTCCAGTCTGGTTTTCACTTAGGGCCTATAAAACATCTTTCTGGTTGGTCGGAAGAGATTGCCACATGACAATAAACTCGCCAGGTAAAAAAAAAAAAAAAAAAAAAAACTTTCGTCTCCTCCATATTCATACATCTGAATATTCACAATCCTCACTTGAACTTCTTTCAAAATCTGATCCATAAGATCCAGTCACGTTTGCCTCGGTCTAGAAAAGTAATAAAAATTTAAATAATGGATTAATCTGAAGGGAAATACGAAATAATATGGGCATTAAACTTGTTACCTGTTTCATTATATCAATGTATCGACTGATACGTGCTTATTTTTATAAATTATTTCTCAACTTTTATCATGAATAAATAATTTGTAATTGTAGTACAATTCCACTAATACTATGTTATTATTGCGACTTAAGTTTCAAACTCTGACTGAGCTCTTCTTCAGATTAATTAAATATTAATTCTAAAACGTAACTTTTTTGACATAATAAAGGTTGTGAGACATTCCCACACCACGCATCCTTTACAGCAGTGGTTTCCAAACTATGTTACTACGCCCCCCTTTAAAAACAATCTTATCGTGGCGTGCCCCCCCCTTTATTTAAAAAAAAATACAGACATTTTTAAATGGTAAAAAAATGTATTAATATAAAAAATAAAACCGTAATTGACGGAATAATAACAAGGTTTTACTAGGTATGTTACGGGTATATCATATCATCACCATCATTGTCAACCAGGGTCGATCCACTGCTGGATGAAGGTCTCCCCAAGTTGACTCCAAACAGTTCGGTCCTTTGCTCGCCGATGCCACGTGATGCTGCCATGCTTCCTGATTTCGTCTATCCAGCGTACCTTCGGTCTTCTTCTAGACTCTTTATGCCTCTTGGATACCATTGGATTATTTCGGATGTCCATCGGGAGTCTGACATTCTGGCTACATGTCCGGCCCATTGCCACTTCATTCTTTTGCACACCTTTATAACGTCTTCTACCTTTGTTATATTGCGAATCCAGGTGTTTCGTTTACGGTCTCTTTTAGTATATCCTAACATGCATCTCTCCATGCTCCTTTGTGCGGTCTGGAGCTTTTGCGTGTTCTTTACTGTGAGCGTCCATGTCTCGCAGCCATACGTAAGTACTGGAAGAATGCACTGGTTGTAGACCCTTCGCTTCAAGGATATTGGGAGATTACTTTTGAAGATGTTGTTCAAACGTCCAAATGAGCTCCACGCCAGTTTTGTCCTTCGTGCTATTTCCTCCGATATGCCACCTACAAAGGAAATAAGTTGGCCTAGATACACATATTCCTGGACAAGTTCTAGCGGTTTTCCATCTACGTTTATTGGTTTTGGGGTAGCAAAGCCGTTCATCATATATTTGGTTTTTGAAATATTCATTTTTAAACCAACTTCCCTGCTGACCTCTGCCAATTCTTGCAGTTGGTGCTGAAGATCATTCGGGTTTTGCGAGAATATAACGATATCGTCTGCAAATCTCAAATGGCTCAGGTATTTTCCATCAATCGCCAGCCCTTTACTTTCCCATTCTAGTTTTTTAAATATGTATTCCAGTGTAGCTGTGAATAATTTTGGGGAAATAGTGTCTCCTTGACGAACTCCTTTACCGATTCGGAAGGTTTCCGAGGATTTGTGGAGATGTATTTTTGTGGAGATGTATCATATATTCACTTTTAAATTAATTGGTTTTTAGTGCGATGGATTTGCTGGTTTATTAGCACAAGGTTTATCAAATCTACGAGTAGGTGCTATTGAGGAGAGGAGAAGAGAGTGTTACTCTTAGCTCTTTTTCTACTACTAAACTTCATTTTCTTAAAATATAGATTTTATAAAAGACCTATGACCTGGTTATCTGCGTGGATACTCATTGAATAGAGGGACAACATAGGTTAATAGGTGGTAATAAACGTCGAACGGAAATGTAGGTCGATTGCTATATTATGCTGATGATATGATAATGTTAGCGGAGAATGAGGTATTACAGAGCTTTTTTTAGTGTTTTATTATTTCAATATCATCATTTTTACCATGACTGAATGGTTTAATATGTCGAAAGGGGTAAAGCAAGGATGCGTTATGTCACCCTGGTTGTTTAATATTTATATAGATTCACATATGAAGGATCTACGGAGGTGAATTGGTGGCATATAAATATCGAATGGATTGCTGTATGCAGGTGACATGGTAGTGTTGGCGGAGAATGGGGTATTACAGAGCTTTTTTTAGTGTTTTATTATTTTAATATCACAATTTTTACCTTGACTGAATGTTTTAATATGTCGAAAGGGGTAAAGCAAGGATGCGTTATGTCACCCTGGTTGTTTAATATTTATATAGATTCACGTATGAAGGATCTACGGAGGTCAATTGGTGGCGTGTAAATGTCGAATGGATTGCTGTATGTAGGTGACATGGTAGTGTTGGCGGAGAATGAGGTATTACAGAGCTTTTTTTAGTGTTTTATTATTTCAATATCATAATTTTTACCTTGACTGAATGGTTTAATATGTCGAAAGGGGTAAAGCAAGGATGCGTTATGTCACCCTGGTTGTTTAATATTTATATAGATTCACGTATGAAGGATCTACGGAGGTCAATTGGTGGCGTGTAAATGTCGAATGGATTGCTGTATGTAGGTGACATGGTAGTGTTGGCGGAGAATGAGGTATTACAGAGCTTTTTTTAGTGTTTTATTATTTCAATATCATAATTTTTACCTTGACTGAATGGTTTAATATGTCGAAAGGGGTAAATCAAGGATGTGTTGTGTCACCTTGGTTGTTCAATATTTATGTAGATTCACGTATGAAGGATCTACGGAGGTCAATTGGTGGCATACAAATGTCGAATGGATTGATGTATGCAGATGACATGGTAGTGTTGGCGGATGTATTGCAGAGTTTGATAAGTAAATTGTATGAAAGTTCTAAAGAGAAAGGAACCTTTATTTATTTGTTTGAATTAATCTGAGGTGGTATTTGTGGATTTGCTTTTTTTTGCCATCTATTTACAATATTTTCTGTTTTTTTTTCTTATTCTACATGTGCAATGGTCTGAGCTGAAAAACATCTGGTGTCCTCGCGGCTGGGCTCGCCCTATATTGGTGGGGTGTATCTTGGCCGGGGGGATGTTACTAGATGAGCCCAGACCTTTTGATAGCTTCTCTCTTAAATTTATTTCTGCCATTTATGTGTTTTTGAAGTGTATCTAAATATATTATGTACATACTATGTTGCTATCAATAAACCTTTATTTATTTATTTAAAAAACATATGGTATAGGTGAGTAATGAAAGATTGGAGCAAATTGAAGAATTTTGCTTTTTAGATAGTATTTTCTCACATAGAAGAGTTACAATGGATTTGGAATGGTTTGTAGCGATTGGAAACAGCGTCAATGGGGCACTAAAACATATAACCTCAAACTGAACAGTATCAACATCTATTGGGTGATGATAGTCCACAGCAATATTTAAGTACCAAATTTGTTGATATATGGGAGTGAAACGTGGATGTGAAAAAATATTGAGAGGAGCCGAATAAATGCTGTAGAAATGTGTGCACTGAGAAGAATACATGGAGTGACAATGGATGATATAATGCAGAATTGAGTGAATAGGGATGAATGTGAACTTAAGGCTGATTGAGTAAGATGAAGAAGAGCACTCTGAGGAACACTAAAAAAATTTGTTCTGAGGACCACAGTTAATCCAACTCACAGATAATTGTTCTGAGGACCACGGTTAATCCAACTCACAGATAATTGTTCTGAGGACCACGGTTAATCCAACTCACAGATAATTGTTCTGAGGACCACGGTTAATCCAACTCACAGATAATTGTTCTGAGGACCACGGTTAATCCAACTCATAGATAATTGTTCTGAGGACCACGGTTAATCCAACTCACAGATAATTGTTCTGAGGACCACGGTTAATCCAACTCACAGATAATTAAGCCCCGGATAATCGGCGCTTTACTGTGTATATTCTTGTACACAATACTAAAAGTTATTTGTTTTGTCCAACACTGTTTATTCCACTTTATAAAGGGTCTTTCAAATTGAGCGTTATTTTTAAATTCTTGGATAAAACACAGATGGCGTCGCGAACTTGCCTGGCCCTTGTGACATTTGAGAAGTGTAATGTATGACATTTATAAAAATGGAGTCGTATACAATACAACAACGCGTTCAAATTGTTGAATTATTTTATGTATTGTCATCTCCGGAAACGGTGATGTTAATTGTCCACCAAGATCATGTGATCTGACACCGTTGGACTATTTTCTCTGGGGTTACGTGAAAAGCCAGATCTATAAGAATGACCCCCGATCAATTCTTGAGCTGAAGGATGAAATTATTCGCGTTATTGGTGAGTTAGAACCGCAATTATGCCAAAATGTCATCGAAAATTTGGACACAAGAGTGGACATCTGTGGAGCTGCAGGAGGTGGACATTTGGCGGATATTGTTTTTTGTGTTTAAATGTCATACATTATACTTCAATGACCAATAAAAAGTTTTTTGAAATCAAAGAAAATTGTGTGTCATATTCAGGGGAGCACAAACGAGACTGTATATGATACAAAGCATTATACACGATTCGCTCGGGCGCTATTATAGCTGCCAGACGTGATTATTTAATACTGGTGTGTTCGAGTCCCGAGTTAGGGCGGAGTTTTCTCTCTAAACGGCGTTTATAAAGTTGTTCCAAATCAATCCAATAGGGCGGGGTATTATGACAGAGCTTTTGCCGTTGCTGATCCTGTGGTATTGAATGGTCTGCCTTCTAGTTTCAGATATATGGGTGACGTGTGCAGCTTTAGGAAACACTATCATTTTAGGAAGGTCTTATCAAAATTTATGTGTAGGTTCAATGCTCCCCTGATGATGAGGTGAAAACCTTGAAACCGGTAGGGTTATAACGTTATATAAAGTGGAATAAAAAGTATTTGACTAAGACAAATTACAATATCTAAACCTTTCCCTTCTTGTGCTAAAAAAATACGCGCGTTCCGGTGCTGTGTATTCAATACACATGTAAAAATGAGCGATTTAAAGTCGGAAAAATAAGAATATTCATAGCCAATCGCTTAAATGAATTAAATTTGAAGTCAAAAGTGATAATAATTGAAATTTAATTGCTGAAAACATGAAAAAAATATCGGCCGACGTTCACATAACGGGCGAAGCGACCACCTCAAACGAAAGAGCCCGCGAGCTACTGAAGCGAGCGAACTGAGATTGTATTCTTACGTTCCCATATACCGAAGTAGAGTTAGACGTGAATAGCGTCCCTTCCTCACCCATAGCGGTTTTTTAAGAATGAATATACCTACGTCACACACTGGCACACGTTTGATTGTATCGGTGAATTTATTCCCGATTTTCACAAAATTACTCTGATGTGCCCGATAAGTGCTAATTATTATTGATATTATTTTTTTCATTCAATGCGTAAATGTATTACGGAGGAATACCTAAAATCTGAACCCAGTATTTATTATATTTATAGAGATATTAAAGTTTTTAGAGGCAATGTGTACTAGTTACACGTCACAGGGAAGGAAGGTTTAATGCCATAACTATAAATAACATAACAATACAAAACGTATTAAGGAATTGTGTTTCATTTTGACATTTAAATGATATTAACAACTGCCCTCGTATATACGTGTACTCGTATGTAATACTTGAATTGTGTCAGGTCCGTTATCTTTAGATGTTTCAGTCACGCTGTCGTACTATATACATTATTTATTATTATTTACTCGTATCTACTGTTCAGTATTATACGAGGCGTATCCAGAAAGTAAATGTACTGAGGCTCTCACGACCGGATGGATTTTATTTTCGACATGTTGGCTACACTTCCGTGTAGCCTGACCCTTCCCCTCCGCAACGAGACCGGTTCGAGGTCAGTACGTTGAGAAGTGTCGACGCGACAACACGTTTCGTGAAAAATGTCAAACCAATCTCCCGCCAAGTGCGAAATTTTGTAAAAAGGCAAGAGTTTTTGAAGCGCTGCAAACTCCATGGAGATGAATTTCTCCGCTCCATCGTTACTGGAGATGAAACTTGGGTTGCACATTTCACGCCTGAAACCAAAAGGCAGTCTCAACAGTGGCGTCACACCTCTTCACCCTCCGCCAAAAAAGTTCAAAACCACAATTTCAGCCAAGAAAATCATGGCATCCGTGTTTTGGGCATAAGGCATAATTTTAATTGAATATATGCCTCAAGGGGAGACCATCAACTCTGCAAGATACTGTGAGACCCTAAAAAAATTGCGGAGGGCGATTCAGAACAAGAGGAGAGGCATGCTGACAAAGGGAGTCTGCCTGCTGCATGACAATGCCAGACCACACACGGCCAACGCCACGAAGGAACTGCTCGCCTCGTTTAAATGGGATGTCCTGAACCATCCCGCGCATTCCCCTGACCTAGCACCTTCAGATTACTATCTCTTCACCTCCCTGAAGCTGCACATGGGTGGAAAAAGGTTTTCAACCGACGAGGAGGTAAATGAGGATGTAGAGAAGTGGACGGAGGGGTTGGCAGGAAACTACTTCGAGGAAGGCATCAAAAAGTTGATACCCCGCTTCACCACCTGCATTGAGAGGAATGGCGACTATGTCGAAAAATAGCTTACATATGTACTACGGTAACCACGTAATTATTTTGATTAAATAAAAAAAAATTGTAACCTACAAAAATTCAGTACACTTACTTTCTGGATATGCCTCGTATATTACAAAGTGGGCAATACATATATTAAATGTATTATGGTGGAATCTCTGCTCTTTCAGATTTTGGACTATGCGGACGTCCGTTACTTGGATGTTACAGTGATAAAAGCTGGACGAATTACAGCGTTTTAAAAATGTTTATCTAAGATTTATTTTTAACCTGAGATAGTACGATCTGAAATAGTCCAAAGGTGTCAGATCACATGATCTTGGTGGTCAATTAACATCACCGTTTCTGGGCATTACAATACATAAAATAATTCAACAATTTGAACGCGTTGCTGTATTGTATACGACTCCATTTTAATAAATGTCATACATTACACTTCTCAAATATCACAAGACCCAGTCAAGTTCGCGACGACATCTGTGTTTTATCCAAGAATTTAAAAATAACGCTCAATTTAAAACTTCATACCAGAATGCGCTGAACTGGTCGAACGTTAGAAATAGACGCCAAATTCACACACTTTCTCTATCGTATAATATTCTTAACTGTCCCGCCGCCCCCTCTTATTTCGCTGGGTTTTATCCTCAATTTAATCACCGAGATGTGAAATATGTCTATATTTCAAAAAAGTCATTCAACAAGGCTATTCCGCGTGCGAGTGGTGATGCTCTCAATAAGAGCTCAGTTCGTGAATACGGGACCGAGAACAATATTTAATTCGCGGTTGCGCAAATAATTTTCACGTGCATTAAAACAAAAGTGAAAAATAGACGCCAAATTCACTATTGTATAATATTCTTAACTGTCCCGCCGCCCCCTCTTATTTCGCCGAATTTTTTTTAGCGTCTTTTCGATCATGGACTACTAGCGCTACGCTCAAATAGAGATTGTTCATTGGCCTTTCCGGTTCATCGCTCTTCTTTTTTTACGTCGTCCTTTACTGTCCATGCAGTGAGACTCTGGAAGCAGTTACATACCGTTATGTTAGACTCGCTCCGTTCTTGGCATGCTTTAAGAAGCGACTGAAAAAACTCTTAATTTTTGCTCAGTAAAATAACATGTTTCATTCCGTTTTTTTTTCCTTTCCTCTCCACCATCCCTTCCTTTTCCTTTGATTGATGATATCTCACTTTATATGGAAAATAATGTTCGGGTGATTGTCCATCTTTGTAGGGTTTGTGGATATGCTCACGTATGTGTTCATGGGGATGGATAGTCATTTGAATGTTTTTTGTGACCATGTATCTTGCTCAATTTACTTTTGTCTGGTTGGTTGGAAGAGATAACCGCCTGGCAATAAGATGCGCGTGGACATTGTTTTTTGATACTTTCAGCAATCAACGCTGGTTATTCTTGATCAAAGCCTTGGTTTGGTTGTCATCAGTAGTTTATCGGCCTTCGAGAGCGTACACCATCATCGAGTGTCGTATCATCATTACGGATTTTTTTAAACCACATTTGACACACACACACACACAATCATTTTCACCATACACTTGTTCACATGACGCTATTCTTGTTCTGAAGCACATATACATGTATACTATCACGCCATTTCCATGTTGGGGTAGGCAGAAAGGACACAGTGCCCCTATCTCGACACACATCCTAAATGTCTTTTACATTCATACACCTCATACAAATTTTAAATTTCTTTCTTTCAGAACATCAATCTCTTTCCTATTCTGGACTATGCGGACGTATGTTACTTGGATGTTACAGAGGAACAGCTGGACAAATTACAGCGTCTTCAAATGTGTGTCTAAGATTCATTTTCAACCTAAGAAAGTACGATCATATAACTTCATACCAGAAGGCATTGAACTGGTTGAATGTTAGAAATGGACGCCAAATTCACATACTGTCTATTGTATAACATCCTTAACTGTCCCGCCGCACCCTCTTATCTCGCCGAAAATTTTCAGCGTCTTTCCAATCATGGATTAGCGCTACGGTCAAACAGAGATTGTTTATTGGCCTTTCCAGTTCACCGCTCCTCTTTACGTCGTCCTTTACTGTCCATGCAGTGAGACTCTGGAATCAGTTACAAACCAATATAAGACTCGCTCCGTCCTTGGCATGCTTTAAGAAGGGACTGAAAAAACTCTTAATTTCTAGTCAGTAAAATAACGTGTTTCATTCCTGATTTTTCTTTTCCTTTCATCTCCACCATCCCTTCCTTTCCTTTTGATTGATGATATCTCACTTTATATGAAAACTAATGTTCGGGTGATTTAAGGTCCGTCTTTGTGGGGTTTGTCGGCGTATGCTCACGTATGTGTTAATGGATTTCGTGGGGATGGATATTCAGTTGAATGATTTATGCGACCATGTAACTTGCTTCATTTACTTTTGTCTGGTTGTTGGAAGAGATTATCGCCTGGCAATAAGCCCGCCAGATTGTATTGCAATAAAAGTGTTAAACAAATAAATAAATAAACATCATTCACTTGATCTAATCATACTTTCCTTGGTGTCCTTTTCACATGCCTTTCCCTCACATTTGCATTATACTCGTATATCTGTTAAGTTAGTCTTTTTCCATTCAATCATTCCACATGTCCAAACCATCTCTGAGTACCCCAAATATATCTTACTTAACAATTCAGCCTTAAGTCACATTCATTTCTTATCACTTCATTCTGTATTTTGTCATACATTGTCACTTCGTATATTCTTCTCAATGCACCCATTTCTTCCTCATTTATTTCGGCTCCTCTCAATCTTTTTCTACATCCACGTTTCACTTCCATAAATTAAAGTTGGCTCCAAAATTCTATTGTGGACTATCATTTTAGTGTATTTTGATACTGTCTGGTTCGAGTGTATATGTTTTAGTGCCCCGTTGACTTTCATTCCTATCGCTACACGTCGTTCGATATCCCTCTTAACTCTTCCATCACCTGAAAAAATACTCCCCAAATAACAGAATTCTTCAATTTGGTTTCAGTCTTTAATTTTTCACTCATATGTCCCATTTTCTTTTCCTTTCACATTTTTTCTATCACCGTGCATTAATCACAGATGACATGTATTATTAACCCTTTCCACACTACAGTGGTACCTCGGGTTACGAACTTAATTCGTTCTTTGATTCCATTCACGAGCCGAAATGTTCGCGAACCGAAATTAATTTTCTTGGAAGCCAAAGCCGACGCGAGCCGTTCCTTCGTGGCGTTGGCCGTGTGTGGTCTTTTTGGTTTAAATGGGATGTCCTGAACCATCCCGCGCATTCCCCTGACCTAGCACCTTCAGATTATTATCTCTTTGCCTCCCTGAAGCTGCACATGGGTGGAAAGAGGTTTTCAACCGACGAGGAGGTAAAGGAGGAGCCGGAGAAGTGGACGGAGGGGTTGGCGGGAAACTACCTCGAGGAAGGCATCAAAAAGTTGTACCCCACTTCACCACCTGCATTGAGAGGAATGACGACTATGTCGAAAAATAGCTTACATATGTACTACGGTAATCACGTAATTTTTTTGTTTAAATAAAAAAAATTGTAACCTACAAAAATTCAGTACACTTGTATATAAAAATAAATGCCTCGTATATAAAAAGCAAAAAAAAATTGTATTAAGAACAACGAACGCAACGACAAACAATGTTCACAACGCGCGCATCTGAGAACAACTAATGCATAATGCTCCGTTACAACTAATTCGTGAGCCGAGGCATTGTACGCAGGTCAACTCAAACAATGTTCACAACGCGCGCACCTGAGAACAATTAATGCGCCGTTACAACTAATTCGTGAGCCGAGGCTTTGTACGCAGGTCGAGTCAAACAATGTTCACAACGCGCGCACCTGAGAACAACTAATGTGTAATGCGCCGTTACAACTAATTCATGAGCCGAGGCATTGTACGCAGGTCGAGTCAAACAATGTTCACAACGCACGCACCTGAGAACAACTAATGCGTAATGCGCCGTTACAACAAATTCGTGAGCCGAGGTATTGTACGCAGGTCGAGTCAAAATTTGTTGGGAAATTGTGTTCGTAAGCCGATTTGTTCGTGACTAGACCCGAGGTTTGACTGTATTTGTTTCTTTATAGTCTACATTCAGCGTTGCGCTGTTTTTTTTAAATCGAAACAACCTTATTTTGATGACTTCAGACGACTTCTGAATTTAACAAGTCATTTGAGGTACAAAAACTAACGGCTATACATTTTAATAACATCCAGAATAGAGACGGCAGTGTCTGCTTGACCGTACTTCTCGACTATGGCTGGTAATCGCAGGAATTCGGTTAAAAATAAACATCACGTGTCCTGACTCATAATAATTCCATGACGATAACCATGACCACGATAACTCGTTAATCTGACAAACAAACAACTCTTTACAAATTTAGCGTATTTTTATTTATCATAAACAAGAGAGCCAAGCCGCAACAGAGAGATAGAGATAAATGGATCCCACACTATTTTAATTCCATTTGTTTATTTTTTATTCATAATTTACTTTGTTAATCTCAATGAGGGCAATGTACGCTGTATGAAAGACTTTTATTTATAAAGTAATAAAAAAAAAATATATATATATATAACACATCGATCAATAAGTCCCGGGACTAACCAACAGATGGCGCCTCTAATAACAAACCCATACCATTCTCAGTTAGTACCAACCTTTAGAAGCTACGTGTCAAACTTTCATGACATTCCGACATTGTGTCATTGAGTTACAGTGGTTTTAGTGACACTACTTTTGCTATTTTCAAAACAATGAAAAAAAAACGAATTTCATGTGTTGATAAATAAAAATTTGCTTTTTAATGGGAAAAAATACCGTTCAAACTCAGCGATGGCTTGAAAAGTGTTATCCGTGCTCTGCTCCGTCGGAAACAACCATTTGTCGGTGGTATGCTGATTTCAAGCGTTCGCACAGACACAAATGATGCTGAACGCTCTGGTCGTCCAAATGAGGCTGTCGTCCAAATAAAAAAACCTCCTTAAAATCGTGATGGAAAATCGCAAAGTAAAGTTGCGTGAGATAGCTGACATCCTGAAGATATCATTTGGTAGTGTTTATACTATTTTGCATGAACATTTGGTCATGAAAAAGCTTTTTTCGAAATGGGTGCCGCGTTTGCTCACAATGGAACAAAAACAACAATGCATCGATGATTCAGAGCGCTGTTTGGCACTGTTTATGCTAAATAAACAGGAGTTTTTGCGTCGGTATGTGACAACGGATGAAACTTGAATCCACCACTATACTCCGGAATCAAATCGGCAGTCAGCTGAGTGGAGAGCAGCCGGTGGAAGTTGTCCGAAACAACCAAAAACTCAACAGTCGGCCGGGAAGGTTATGGCCTCCGTATTTTGGGATGTGCATGGTATAATATTCATCGATAACCTTGAAAGGGGAAAAACCATCAATAGTGAATATCACATAGTGTTATTGTAGTGTTTGAAGGCAGAAATTGCAAAAAAACGACCCCATATGAAGAAGAACAAAGTTCTCTTTCATCAGGACAATGCACCGTGTCACAAGTCGATGGTAACGATGGCTAAATTGCACGAATTGAACTTCGAATTGCTTCTGCACCCACCGTATTCTTCAGATTTGGCCCCCAGCGACTATTGGCTGTTCGCAGACCTCAAAAAGATGCTCCAGGGAAAGAAATTTGGCTCCAATGAAGAAGTGATTGCCGAAACTAACGCCTATTTTGAAACCAAAGATAAATCGTTCTACACGGCTGGCATAGAAAAGTTAGGAAAGCGTTGGAATGAATGTATCGCTCTTGAAGGAGACTATGTTGATGAATAAAGAAGAATTTTGGCAAACAAATGTGGTTTTAGTAGGTAGTCCAGGGACCTATTGATCGATGTGTTATTTGTTGAGTAAGATTTTCAAAAGGCCATTCTCTCAATATGTCTCGACCACCTCGACCTTCCTTCGTTAATTCTACTCATAACGACACAAACAAACAGTTACCCCTAATCCTATCATCGCTTACTCTATCATACATTCTAATAACAGATATTATACGCCACGTTGCGACAGAAATGGTAATTTTTCCAAAAGTTTTATTTCACGGAATCATTAAATGTTTGTCATATTTCGATATATCATCTGTCAACATATCAAAAGAGCAAAGAATACATTTGGTGATAGTGACGCAACACGGTAAACATAAAACTTCAGCTAAAGAAACGTTCCAAAGTATTATATGATATATAATTCGGTTATGTCAAAATTTAACAAGTCAAACATATCATACTTGTATGACGACGTGTGAAGGTTATATTTGATTAGCTTTCTCTCACTTGTTAGATCATCGTTATAAAGTGTTTTCACTGTTTGAGAAACTTACTTTTCGATAACATGCCAACATCACACTGTGTCACAGTAATCCTACTTCTATCAGTCATCTGCCAAGTTGCTTTAACTGTCCCGCGATTCTAGAAGCACTAAGTTTATATGTACCCAATAAATATACCCGTGCAAGGAATCGCCCTCTGTTCTACATACCAACTTACAGAAGGAATATCATGGCTAAACACTCAGTCACGCATGGTATAGAGATATTGAAGCAACTGAATGACACTGTGGATATATTCTCGGCACCGCCTAGCAGTATGAGAAGAATCCTGGCTGATATTATTCCTAACGAATAAGCTAACGCTAGAAGCAGACCCTCTTTGTGTAATAGGAGAAATCTGTGCAAAGTGGATAGTAAAAAAAATATATAAATATTGGGTGTACAAATAAGTTCGGTCCGTTTTTTTGTGTTAAAAATGCATTTATTTCTAAACAAAATGAATGAACAGATCAATTAAAGTATTGTCCACAGCTGGCTACTACTTTTTCCCATCTCTCAGGCAATTTTCGAATTCCATCTCGAAAAAATGACTCGTCTTTTGAGGCGATCCAAGTTTGGAGCCAATTTTCGGTTTCTACGAAAGAAGTGAACCGTTGACCTGCCAAATCGTGCTGCATCCTTCGGATCAACCAGTAATCAGAAGGAGCAATGTCCGGGGAATACGGCGGGTGCGGTAAAACATCCCATTTGAGCGTTTCCAAATATTTTTTTACGACTTTTGCGACATGAGGCCGAGCGTTGTCATGAAGAAGAATAACTTTATCATGTCTTTGTTCGTATTCCGGCCGTTTTTCTCGAAATGCACGGCTCAAACTAATTAATTGTAGCCGATACCGATCACCCGTAATGGAATCGCCAGGTTTCAGCACCTCATAGTAAACAACACCCCTTTGGTCCCACCAGATACAGAGCACGATCTTCGAACCATGTATGTTCGGTTTTGGTGTTGATGTTGAGGTCGATGGCAAAGATTGACCGGGTTTAGCGTATTATTTTTTCTTCTTGGGGTTGTCGTAGCATATCCACTTCTCATCTCCAGTTACAATCCGATGCAAAAACCTTTTCTTTGTTGCCTTTGAATCAGCTGCTCACAAGTGAAAAATCGCCTTTCAACGTCTCTCGGTTTCAGTTCATAAGGCACCCAATTTCCTTGTTTTTGAATCATTCCCATGGCTCTCAATCGTACGGAAACGGCTTGTTGAGTTACTCCCAATGATTGTGCAAGCTCCTCTTGCGTTTGACTCTGATCTTCTTCGAGTAATGCCTCTAATTCTTTGTCCTCGAATTTTTTTGGCTGTCCAGAGCGAGGCTTGTTTTCGACGCTGAAATTTCCATCCTTGAAACGTCGAAACCATTCCCTACATGATTTATCAGTTGGAGCAGCGTCACTATAAACTTCGACAAGCATTCGATGGGCTTCAGCTGCACTTTTCTTCCAATTAAAGCAGAAAATTAAAACCTCCCGCAAATGCTGCTTGGTTAACGCAAAATTTGACATTTTCAACACTGTACAAAACAAGGTTTTTGCATGAAACTCAAAGCGATATAAACTGAATATTATTGGCAGATGTCTAACCTCTCTGAAACCGCCAAAATCGGCTGTCACTATGAACCATTCATAACAGCCAGAGCCATCTTTTGGAACCGAACTGAACTAATTTGTACTCCCTATATATTTTGAAATAAGGAAATGTTAAAAGTTAGAGAAATCGTAGGAGTTGTGTGAGATGTATGGATATAAAAGATGCGAAAGATGTGTATCACAATGGGAAAGTCTGGCAGTCTCCTCTGTGTCTACCCCGACAGGGAGATAGCGTAATGACATCTATGTGCATAAACTAATTTTAATTGATTGCCGAAAATTCCATAGGGTTATAGCATTTTCGGCATGATATTTTGAAAGAAGAAAACGTAAAGAAATCATAGGAGTTTTACGAAAAAGGTGTATGGATGTAGAAGAGGCGTAGTACGTGTGTCGGGATAGAAAAGTCTGGCACCCTGACCTCTGCATACCCCGACAGGGATATGACATGATTGCAACACTTATGTTGACTATGGTCGGATAATCGGGACAGGACTATATTTCATTTTCGAGTAATGGACTTACTTTATTTAATTTACGACTTATTTTTATGTGATTTTTGGTTAAATTTTAACTTATATTCGTGACTGAAATAATTAAAATAAACGCTTTGCTGATTTCTCAATAAAAATGCCAAATCGGTTTTTATGTACGAAAGACATTTTATGGACACATAAATTTACGTACATTAATATATTTACTGCACAGATAACAGCATACACTGTTAGCAGTGCCCTTGCGAAAGCAATAACCACGTAACCATATCGAAAGTAAAATTCGTTATTTATTTGGTTCACTTTGCTTTTACATCAGGAATGGAACACGTTATATTACTGACTAGAAATTACGAACAATCACAAAAGGCCGCAGCATCTATTTCCGGGTGTTTAAAGAACACTATCTGGAAAAACAAGTAGATGAACATCCAAAGCAAGGTGAGGATATACAAGACCTGTGTCTGCCCCATTATGACATACAGCATAGAGTCCAGAGCCGACAATGTCAGAACCAAAAATCTCCTTCGAACCAGCGAAATGAAGGTACTCAGTAGTATCGCTGGCAAAACCCCTTCGTGATAGAGTACGAAACACAGAAATCCGAAGGACGTGCGAAGTTGAAGATATTGTCAGATGGGGATGACAGAGAAGAAGGTTGTGGAACAAACATGTATCCAGAATGGCGGAACCAAGAGCCGTAAGAATGGCCAGAGACAGTATCCCGCAAGCAAGCAGACCTCCAGGACGACCTCCCAAAAGATGGAAAGACAGCTGGCAGTCGACCTCACAAGAGGGAAACAATGATGCAGGACCATAACAGGCCTAAAATAAGATGAAGAAGAATAAATTAAGAGTGTTTATCAGTCGCTTCTTAAAGCATGCCAAGGATGGAGCGAGTCTAACATTGGTTTGTAACTGGTTCCAGAATCTCGAATATATATTTAGAAATTAAATACTCTATTCTGTCCGAATTTTCACTAATTAACACTCCATATTTTTATTAATTGCCAAAAATTCACTCTTATACGTAATTTTATTAGTGAAAGCTGGTACTAAAATACTGTTGTGATCTCTCTATCATCTGGGCAGATTTTGATACTTTCCAGTTCAAGTAAAGGGTCTTTCAAGTTGAGCGTTTTTCTTAATTTAAACTTTTTTAATTCTTGAATAAAACACACAATTTGCTTTGATTTCAAAAAACTTTTTATTGGTCATTGAAGTAAAATGTATGACATTTAAACACAAAAAATATCCGCTAAATGTCCACCTCTTGCAGCTCCACAGATGTCTACTCTTTTGTCAAAATTTTCGATAACAATTTGGCGTAATTGCCGTTCTAACTCACCAATAACGCGAATAATTTCATCCTTCAGCTCAGGAATTGATCGGGGGTCATTCTTATAGATCTGGCTTTTCACATAACCTCAGAGAAAATAGTCCAACGGTGTCAGATCACATGATCTTGGTGACGAAATTAACATCACCGTTTCCGCAGATTACAATACATATAATAAAATAATTCAACAATTTGAACGCGTTGTTGTATTGTGTATGACTCCATTTTTATAAATGTCATACATTAAACTTCTCAAATGTCAGAAGACCCAGGCAAGTTCGCGACGCCAAGAATTTAAAAAACCGCTCAATTTGAAAGACCCTTTATATATGTTTTAGTGTTCCATTGGCATTGTTTCCTATCGCTACACGTCGTTCGATATGCCTCGTAACTCTTCCATCATCTGAGAAAGTACTTCCTAAATAGCAGAATTCTTCAATTTCCTTAAATTTTTCATTACTCACCCATATAACGCATTTATTTTTTCTATCACCATGGTTTCGGATTTCGCAACATTCATTCTCAGATCTTTTCTTAGGATCCCTCATGATTTTATTTATTTATTTTATATAGCTTACATATGCAGGTTAATAACATACAAAGCTTAAAAGTTATTGTACAAGGTTTGATAAAAATATAACAGGAATTTTAAATTTTATCAAAAAGTATTTATTTAATCATGAATTTTGCCTTAAACTCCTCTATGGTGGCAAAATGTGTTGTTCAATGTCCTTCATTTTTGTGAACGGGAAAAAGTTGCAGTGGGGGGGGGGGGGTATATATTGCATGGAGTGGAATCATGGACCCTCAAAGTTGGTAGTATGAATTGACTGGAAGCATTCGAAATGTGGATACACCGGAGAATGCTACGGATACCTTGGACGGATATGGTCAGCAACACAAGGGTTCTTCAAATACCCAATGTTGATAAGAGAGTTGCTGACTAATATTAAAATCCGAAAGGTGTCCTATTTGGGTCATGTACTTAGAGGAGCAAAGTACAAATTACTGCACTTGATCATCCAAGGCAAAATAGAAGGCCGAAGAGGTGTTGGCAGGAGGCAAATCTCCTGGCTCCGCAATATACGTGACTGGACTGTCATAAGTAGCGTTGGAGATCTTTCTCGGGCTGCCGGGGACAAAGACGTATACTCTTAGGTGATATTCAATGTTGGGGGGACCTGACATGACACTGGGAAGAAGAAGAAGGGGGGTATATCTGGTGAATACGGTCTCTTAACCATCTCTCGTACAATTTAGTTATCAGACTCTGATCGATCATCATTCATCCACAAACACTACCATGTCATTTAGTTTATAATTTTTTTTTCAAATAAACAAACCTTCGGGAATCGAATCCAAAATTCCCAGCTGAAAGAAAGGCGTCTCGCCATTAAGGACCATTTGACCAATATTTGCTATAATCGTCGATTATTTCCTCCTTTTTTCAGACAACAGAAATCCAAAATGCAAAAGCTTAACGTACGACGACGACCTGCCGTCCGCATCGGTGGTCGTAATATTCTACAACGAGCCGTTCTCGGTGATACTGCGCACCGTGTGGAGCGTGCTGAGGACCGGAGGGAAGAACGTCTTTGAGATAGTCCTGGTGGATGACAACTCTTCAGACGAGGGGCTCAACGGGAAGCTGCAGCACTATATTAAGACACGTTTGTTCGGGATGAACGTTAACATGATCCGATTGCCTGAGAGGTAAGTTTATTCAATTTGTTTTAGTATTTGTAAATTATACACTATTTTAGTCATGATGATAGAAAAGTGTGAAGGGGATGTGTATTGGACGTGTGTGGTCACCCTTGTGTATGTATAGACTTGTATGTGTAGATCTGTATTGGAATATGTAATGTAAATCCTTGTATTTGAAATGTTCTTGTAAAATTTATGTTAATTTGACTCCGATCGTGTTCGCGACCGCAAGGGAAATAAAAGACTTGCGGGCGGGGCGTCGTGAGTAGGTCACAGGCGGGTCGGTTTAAGCAGTGCTCAAAACCCCGAAAGTTGTTGTATTTCGTGGGGAATGGGCGCTTGTGATGACCAACCGACCATTAATAAGGAAGGTCCCTTTTTAGGGAAAAATATATTCTCAGTAACAACCGACTCTACTGTGTTTTACTTTGAGACCCGCTACCGACCTGCTTGAGAGGAATCTCTCCACCCCGCTACCTTTTTCTTCTGGATCTACGTTTGGGATTCGCTACCTCAATTCTCCGAGCACTGCGCAGCAACCAACGCACCTAGCTACAGTTCATTTATACCCTGTCCGGTACAGGATGTGATGTATACGTGAGTAATGAAAGATTAGAACAAGTTGAGGAATTTTGCTGCTTGGGTAGTATTTTCTCTCATGATGGAAGAGTTAAGACGTGTAGCGATAGGAAACAAATTCAATGGGGCACTAAAACATATATACTCAAATCGGACAGTATCAACATCTGCTAAGATGGATAGTCCACAATAATATTTTTGTACCACCTTTGATGTATTAAAGTGACAACATGGACATGTACAATGACTAAGAGGAACTGTATAAATGCACGCACTGAGAAGGGTAGGCACAGTAAAGGTTAAAAAACTATTTAATGTTATATAAAGGGTCTTTCAAATTGAACGGTTTTTTAAATTCTAATTTATTTAATTCTTGAATAAAACACACAATTTGCTTTGATTTCAATTTTTTTTTTATTGGTAGTTGATGTATAATGTATGACATTTAAACACAAAAGACAATATCTGCCAAATGTCCATCTTTTGCAGCTCCACAGATGTCCACTCTTTTGTCAAAATCTTCGATGACTTTTTGGCATAATTGCGGTTCTAACTCACCAATAACGCTAATAATTTCGTCCTTCAGCTCAGGAATTGATCGGGGGTCATTCTTATAGATTTAGTTTTTTCACGTAACCTCAGAGAAAATAGTCCAACGGTGTCAGATTACATGATCTTGGTGGTCAATTAACGTCACTTTCCGGAGATTACAATACATAAAATAATTCATCAATTTGAACGCGTTGTTGTATTGTATACGACTCCATTTTTATAAATGTCATACGTTACACTTCTCAAATGTCACAAGATCCAGGCAAGTTCGCGACGCCATCTGTGCTTTATCCAAGAATTAAAAAAAACGCTCAATTTGAAAGACCCTTATGTGCAACTCAGCTTATAAAACTTTAGGATTTGTAATGAGAATCTCTAAGTCGTTTGAAAACCAATTGGTGCTCAAAACGTTGTTTAATTCATTGGTCCGTAGTAAACTAGAAAGCAATGCTTGCATTTGGAGCCCAGTGGGGGCGCAGAGCTCGCTCATGGTGGAGAAAGTACAAAAGGAATATCTACGATATCTCTATATGAGAGAGTTCGGTGTCTATCCATGGCTTTATCCTACTCAGTTCCTGCTGGGCATGCTCGAGTATAACTCCTTGAGCGTAAGAAGAGATGTGCGTCTCCTGGTATACGTTGTCAAACTCGTTCGAGGAGTTGTGAGCTGTCCAGCATTACTACAAAGATTAGCGTTAAATGTTCCTAACAATTACACTAGACTGCGCCGGCAAGAACTGTTCTCAATAACATACAGCAAGAACGGGTCTTCCAGCCACTATGCCTGTTGGAAGAGCCTTAACTCTTCTGAACGGGACTGCTTCGGATATTGACATATTTCATATCACATTACCAAAAGCAAAAGTAAATTATCTTCTAAGATTGAGCGCGTTAGAAGGCACTCATCAACGTATTTAAGTGACTGAATAAATGTGTGTAATATGTTTGTGTGTATATACTCGTTTGTATGCATATGCATTATTTTTTATTTTATATAATTTTTTAACTTTTTTTTTTTTCCTCTATGTAATTTTTCTTCTTTTTTGATGTTTTGTATTTTCAAAGTAATTGGGCTAAGCCTGTTTTGAAAAAATAAATAAATAAAACTTCACGCAATATATTGCGCGGAGTTATATCCACGCAATTTAAACAGTAATAAAAATGACAGTGCATAATAGTGTGCTAGTTTGATTTATGGAAGTGAAACTTGGACTTGGGGGAAGAAGGATGCTGTGGAGATGCGTGCAACATTTTTTTTTTTTAGTGTCTAATGCTGGAGAGAAGGCAGAATGAAGACGTCAGAAATGAATGCATGTATAAAATAGATGTTTTAGTGTCTAATGTTGGAGAGAAGGCAGAATGAAGACGTCAGAAATGAATGCATGTATAAAATAGATGTTTTAGTGTCTAATGTTGGAGAGAAGGCAGAATGAAGACGTCAGAAATGAATGCATGTATAAAATAGATGTTTTAGTGTCTAATGTTGGAGAGAAGGCAGAATGAAGACGTCAGAAATGAATGCATGTATAAAATAGATGTTTTAGTGTCTAATGTTGGAGAGAAGGCAGAATGAAGACGTCAGAAATGAATGCATGTATAAAATAGATGTTTTAGTGTCTAATGTTGGAGAGAAGGCAGAATGAAGACGTCAGAAATGAATGCATGTATAAAATAGATGTTTTAGTGTCTAATGTTGGAGAGAAGGCAGAATGAAAACGTCAGAAATGAATGCATGTATAAAATAGATGTAAGTAAGATGAAGTAAGGAGCTTTAAGATGGTTTTGACATGTGAAGAGAGTGAATGATTAAGCGAGTGTACAAGTCAGAAGTGAGATACAGGCAAAAGCCTAGTTTACTGGGGATACGACAAATGAAAGGCAACAAACCCAGATCCATTAAAATTGTATGTCCAAATCAAATATCCTGTTGTTTTTTCGCAAATTGTGTATATTTCTTGTCGTGTGTAATAATAAATAAATAAAGAAGTGCAAGGTTTGCGTAAAAGAGGTACACTGGGGAAATCGTGGCTGCGTCAAAGTGAGAGGTATAAATAATAGAAGAGTGTGCATGACGAGATGTAAATACAATATGAATGTGAAGGAGGTAAAATTCGAGTGCTTGGATAGAAAAGTTTGGAGATCTGTTTTCTTTACCTAACCTGCAAAGGACACGATGGCATGATGATACGTATGTGTGTCGATAAAACTTCTCAAATAGAGATGTCTTCAAGTGCTACCTAAAACTGCGCACGCCACCCATATCTCCAACGATCCAATTGATAAATCATTCGAGAAAACTAATGTTAATAAATAGACGTTATTCTTTGTAAACAATTTTTTTACCAAAAAGACAACTCGGACCGAACTGACGAGCAATTTAGACCATCACATTATGAATCAAGGCAATGGTAAAATTGCCCTTTTCCTGTGAAATTCAGTTTACAAATTCATACAATAATAAACCCAGTTTATTTGTCATTAAAAATACGCCTGACAAAGGAATCATTTTGAGAATCTACATTTTTTGTTAACGTCGAAAATGTACAATGGTCAATTTTCATTTAAATGTCGCTATTAGCATAGTTATTATTTGCTGGTGACATCAAAATACGATGCCATATATATTATATTATTTATAGTTAAAGCATTAACGCAGTGTTAATGCTTTAACTATAAGTGTATAAGGAGGTTTAAAGACACTGTAATTTGTTCAGTCAACCACTGTTTATTCCATTTTATGTAACGGTATTATAACCCTACCGGTTTAAAGGTTTTCACCTTAACATCAGGGGAGTTGCATTTTATGTAACGGTTTTATAACCCTACCGGTTTTAAGGTTTTCACCTTAACATCAGGGGAGTTCCATTTTATGTAACGGTATTATAACCCTACCGGTTTCAAGGTTTTCACCTTAACATCAGGGGAGTTCCATTTTATGTAACGGTATTATAACCCTACCGGATTCAAGTTTTTCACCTTAACATCAGGGGAGTTCCATTTTATGTAACGTTATTATAACCCTACCGTTTTCAAGGTTTTCACCTTAACATCAGGGGACTTCCATTTTATGTAACGGTATTATAACCCTACCGGTTGCAAGGTTTTCACCTTAACATCAGGGGAGTTCCATTTTATGTAATGTTATTATAACCCTACCGTTTTCAAGGTTTTCACCGATATCTTCCGAGCTTCTACCTGAACGGACGTGTAGTGCCGCGCTCTCCGTCCAACTCGTCGAAAATTGACGAAAAAGTCAAATGTGCGAGTAAAAATATTTCATATCAATATATTTAAAATGACTCGATCAAGTGCCGCAATTATCGAGGAATTTACCGGAGTTGTATCGGAATTGAGAGGAGAATTAAAGTCTCTCATTTGCAAAATATCGAACTTAGAAAATTGTGTAATTGGTCAAACTGAGTTACTCAAAACTCAAGACAATACAATAGCATCTTTGTGCGCGAAGATAGTATCCCTCGAGGCAAAAGTGTCAGTGAGTACGAAGGGAAGCGAAACCATTGGAGTTGGGGAACCTATTTCCGAGCCAAGGGTGAGTTATAAACCTAACCACATACCCGAATCCAAAGCCGCGACCCCAAAAATACATAACGTTGGAAAAAGGACCAAACCCACGAAAACGCCAGAAGCAACTCCAACTGAAGCTGCAAAAAACAAAGATCGTCCAAAAACCTACTCAGAGGCTACAAGGCAAAACCCAACAACCTCTTCTCACCAAGATTTTGACGATTCAGCACCAAAAGGCTCGAGTGACTGGAAACTTGTCAAACGTAAGACCAAAAGGTCAGTAGTAACTACCGGTTCAAAAACAAACACTGATCTGAAGGCTGTAAAAAGGACAGTCTTCCTACACGTTTGGAGATTTGTCCCAGAGACAACCACGGACGATATTTTGACATATGTGAGGTCTATCGAGAAAGAAGACTTTCAAATTGAAAAACTCCCTACGAAAAAACAATACGCATCATTTAAAATTGGAGTACCCGAGCAGCTAGCTGAAAAATTCAACGACCCTGCTAGTTGGCCAGTTGGGATAGCTGTCTCCAAATTTATATTTTTAAAAGCTAAAAAGCCAAGTCTAGGAAATGAGCAAAACAGGAAAAATTAGAATTTTGTATCAAAACGTAAGAGGTCTCAATACCAAACTTCAAGAATTCCGGGACAATACGCTATTACAAAATGCGGACATAATAGCGCTCACGGAATCCTGGTTGTGTCCGTCTGTTCAAAATGGAGAACTGTTCGAAACAAACGAATACCACGTGTTTCGGAGTGACGCGGGCGAGCGCGGGCGGGGGGTGCTATTGGCTGTAAACCAAAGGATTCCCCGTGAACGCATATTTGAGCTAGAAATTTCAAAGGACCAAGACATCTGGGTGAGGTGCAGGATAAACAATACAACAATATATATTTGTGTAGTTTACTTCGAGTGCACGGGTGCCGACGAAACCAGACAAAAATTTTATGATTCTCTGAATTCGGACAATCTTAAGTTATACAGCAAAAATGTTTTAATTATAGGAGATTTTAATTTGAATAACGAATCCACGGAAGTATTGTTGGATTATGACTGTTTTCTTCAGTCCAACGATCTTGTCCAATACAATCACATAAATAACGAATACGGCAATATGCTGGACCTAGTATTAAGCAATACCAACTGCAAGGTGGACAGATCGTTGGAATGCTTTGTAAAGGAAGATAGACATCATCCGACACTCTCCGTGGAGATCCAGGTGAGATGCGTGGGCCATGGGAGGGGTCGCAAGTATCGCCCTTCGCCACCCAGGGCTCCTCCCCCCTCCCCACGCAACTCCCGCCCTACATATAACTACCAAAAGGCAAATTTTTTACTCTTAAAGAATATTTTACTACATTTCGACTGGAACACCCTGTATAGCATAGATAATATTGACGAAGCCGTAGAGTACTTCCATAGTGTCATTTACGGAACGCTAGATATCTGCGTCCCACAGAAACATAATCTACCAAATTTGCCCAACTATCCAGTTTGGTTCAATGTCGATATAATCCGAGATCTCAAAAATAAAAACAAACTTCATAACAATTATCTTCAAAGCAGAAACCAGGCTGATTACTTAGAATACTCGAGGCTGAGAGCCAAATTAAAAACTCAAATAAAACAATCGCGCCATGAGTATTTAGCCAAGATAGATACCGACATCCGAGGAAACCCTTCGAATCTTTGGAATCATGTAAAAAATAGAAAAACGAATAAAACTAGCTTCAAATCTATGAAACTGGGAGACAGTATAACCGAAGACTCCCAAAAGATTGCAGAAAACTTTGCACAATATTTTCAATCAGTTTACGTAGATTCAGCGGCCAAATATGACACAAAAAATATTTTAAACAGTTCGTCAGACAGCAGAAGCATATCGCTCCATTCCATTTCTAAGGAAGACGTGCTGAAAAGCATAAACTCCTTGCAAACCGACAAAGCAATCGGACCAGATGGGTTATCAGCCGACATTTTCAAAGTCTGTGCGAAATACGTGTGTGATCCCATCTGCTACATATTTAACTTGAGCATAAATACCAATACATTTCCCGTAAGCTGGAAGACAACCAGGGTCTGCCCTATCTTCAAATCGGGAGACCCGTTAGACTCTCATAATTACAGACCTGTAGCTGTTCTCTCTTTGCTTCCAAAAATTTTCGAAACTGTACTGTGCAACCAATTGACCCACCAAGTATCAACAAGACTTATTGGAAACCAGCATGGCTTTTTGCCAAAACGATCGACTGTTACTAATCTTCTCTCTCTCACACAACAGATTGCGTCAAACTTAGACGAACTTTCACAAACGGATGTAATATATACAGACTTTCAGAAAGCTTTCGACAAAGTTGATCACGATATATTACTTAAGAAAATGCACAAACTTGGCTTCAGCGATAATCTAATTGGATTATTTGCATCTTACCTAAAAGAAAGATCTCAATACGTAACAATCCGTAACAAGTCTTCTGTGGAATTTATCGCAAGATCTGGTATACCACAAGGATCCAATTTAGGTCCCCTACTATTCCTCATATTAATAGACGACATTCAGAATTCCATAAGTCACTCGACATGCTTATTGTTCGCTGACGACTTGAAAATATTCAAAAAGATCAATTCACCTCACGACTGTGCACAGTTACAACAGGACCTAGACTCCCTAGTCTCCTGGAGTGAGCAAAATCATCTTCTGTTCAACATTAACAAATGTGTCTGTGTATCTTATAGTCGATCGTTTTCACCAATCCACCATCAGTATACTATACAGGGAGTGGCACTAAACAGAGTTTCTGAATTCAAGGATTTGGGCGTAACCTTCGATGTCGGACTCACGTTCGTTAACCATGTCTCACGT
This sequence comes from Odontocerum albicorne, assembly GCA_949825065.1. NCBI lineage: Eukaryota > Metazoa > Arthropoda > Insecta > Trichoptera > Odontoceridae > Odontocerum > Odontocerum albicorne. Next base: position 10,459,047 of record OX463867.1, read on the forward strand.
TTGATATCGGACTGTTACAAACTACTCGGTTTTGTAATGAGAATATCAAGAGAATTTAACAGCACCGATATCCTCCGAAACTTATATAATTATCTAATTAGAACCAAATTAGAATATGCATCTACGGTTTGGGCTCCTCACCAGCTCAAATACAAAAACAATATAGAACAAATACAAAAAAAATTCCTCAGATATCTATGGTACAGAACAAAGGGCGATTATCCAAAATATGCTCACCATGCCGAATTCTCACGGTGTGTAACTATAGAAGCCTCGAAACAAGAAGGCAAGAATCCATTGCGATATTCCTAATAAAGGTTTTCCAAGGTTCCTTTAACTGTCCCGCGATTCTAGAAGCACTAAGTTTATATGTACCCAATAAATATATCCGTGCAAGGAATCACCCTCTGTTCTACATACCAACTTACAGGACGAATATCATGGCTAAACACTCAGTCACCCGTGGTATAGAGATATTGAACCAACTGAATGACACGGTTGATATAGTCTCGGTACCGTCTGGCAGTATGAGAAGAATCCTGGCTGATATTATTCCTAACGAATAAGCTAACGCTAGAAGCAAACCCTCTTTGTGTAACAGGAGAAATCCGTGCAAAGTGGATAAAAAAAAAAAAAAAACATCAGGGGATTTCCATTTTATGTAACGGTATTATAACCCTACCGGTTTCAAGGTTTTCACCTTAACATCAGGGGAGTTCCATTTTATGTAACGGTATTATAACCCTACCGGTTTCAAGGTTTTCACCTTAACATCAGGGGAGTTCCATTTTATGTAACGGTATTATAACCCTACCGGTTTCAAGGTTTTCACCTCAACATCAGGGGAGCACAAACAAGACTGAATTATGTTTGAACTGGTATCGACATACACGTGTGTCATTAAATTCGGATTAGAGATTGTGGGTGGAGGGAGGCAGGAGACAACTTCAGTAAGCAGTGGTGAGATCTTGAGAATGTAAATATTTGTCAGATTTATGTCCAATTGATAAGGCTAACCACACATGGGTGTCTTCCATCCACAGGATGGCTGACATTCAAACTTGATTCACCTATGAGTTCTACTTTCATTCATAGCTTTGAAAGTTCTTCGAAAGTATTGTATTGTATTTTATCACGCTTTCATTGTATACTGTACAACCTGGTGGTCTTATTGCCATGTGGCAATCTCTTCTGACCAACCAGAAATACGTCAACAAGGCCTCAAATGAAAACCAGACTGGAATCCTTTTTAAAAAAAATCTGGATTCCTCTGGGATTTGAACTGCAACCAACTATGCCGCAGAGGTCGAAATATATAGTTGAAAATGAACTATGAATATTGCTTTTAATTTTTTTATGTTATCACTTTTACTTACAAGGGCAGTATTAACAATGTTTGTGCTATAACTATTTTAATGTACGTACATTTGTGGACATTTCGTGCAGAAAAAATCTTGCCATCGGAGCTTTGGGATTGATCTGTCAAAGACTGTTGATGTACAACAACATGCATGCGCACGGCTGATCGGTAATGCACTGGACTTCCGTGCAGAAGGTTTCCGGTTCAAACCCCGCACTGTGCTACTTCCCTCGAATGACACCGACATTTTATTGGGGTTTAAGAATCCGTATGATTTCAGTCATATCTTTTCTTTCAAAAAAGGAGAGAAAAAACATGCTGGTTTGCTGTGATCGTCTCACATCGGTGTGCTATCGGATACAGTATAGCTTTGTGGCCAGTGAGTTTGCTGATGTTCAACAACTCACTTACTTAAGAGAAAGAAACAAAAACTCCACGGTACAGCTACGCTTTTTAACTGAATTGACGTTGGAATGGCGAGGGGATCCTCGACTACGAAGCCCAGCAACGATGTTGCAACAACACGCAGACAATTAACCAATATGTGCAAGACGTCTTCCATCCGCAAAATGACAGACAATCATATTCAATCACAAGAGATTGCTTTTCGTATCATTGTGTTGTACAGGGTCTTTCAAATTGAGCGTTTTTTTTTAAATTCTTGGATAAAACACAGATGGCGTCGCGAACTTGCCTGGGTCTTGTGACATTTGAGAAGTGTAAAGTATGACATTTATAAAAATGGAATCGTATACAATACAACAACGCGTTCAAATTGTTGAATTATTTTATGTATTGTAATCTCCGGAAACGGTGATGTTAATTGGCCACTAAGATCATGTGATCTGACACCGTTGGACTGTTTTCTTTGGGGTTACGTGAAAAGCCAGGTCTATAAGAATGACCCCCGATCCAATCCTGAGCTGAAGGACGAAATTACTCGCATTATTGGTGAACCGCAATTATTCCAAAATGTCATCGAAAATTTTGACAAAAGAATGGACATCTGTGAAGCTGCAAGATGTGGACATTTGGCGGATATTGTTTTTTGTGTTTAAATGTCATACATTATACTTCAATGACCAATAAAAAGTTTTTGGAAATCAAAGCAAATTGTGTGTTTTATTCAAGAATAAAAAAAAATAGAATAAAAAAAACCATTCAATTTGAAAGACCCTTTATTACAAATCGGACTATATCCTGCTTTCATGCTTTCAGATCAGGCCTCATCCGCGCCAGACTGGAGGGTGCCAGAGTTGCCAAAGGGGACGTGATAGTATTCCTGGATGCTCACTGCGAGTGCGTGGTGGGCTGGCTACCCCCGCTGCTGCAGAGGATCAAGGAGGACCGCAGAGTAGTTGTGGTGCCCATCATAGACGTCATCGAGGCCACCACTTTCTTTTACAGTAGCTCCGGGTATTCTTTTCAGGTTTGTCATGCCCCTTACTTATTTCACCGTAACTTATCTTTAGTTCTGAATTCATATTGCAGTCTAAATCTATTTATTTATGACATCATCCTGTCATGTGGTTCATGACTGAGCATTGTGTCTCCCATGATAGCCTCTGACTACTCTTCACCATCCATCTCTGCACTCCGCGGCTCGAAGGGCCGTTGTTAAGGGTAGTCCAGTTGCGTCTCTCACTTGATCAGTCCAACGCATTGGGATTGTTCCTCTTGTGCGTTGTCCTTCCGCGCCTTCAGTTACTTCAATGCTCTCCAAACTGTCTCCTTGGCCACGAGCAAGAAATTTTATAACTTCATTATTTATAAGAAAACTACAGGTGATTTTAAGTGGATGCCCACTTTATATCGATCTGGGTTTATTCCCTTTCATTTTTCATGTCCCCAATAAACTAGGCTTTTGGCTGTATATTACTGAGGACATATATTACTTAAGAAAATGCATAAACTTGGCTTCAGCGATAATCTAATTGGATTATTTGCATCATACCTAAAATAAAGATCTCAATACGTAACAATCCGTTACAAGTCTTCTGTGGAATTTATCGCAAGATCTGGTATACCACAAGGATCCAATTTAGGTCCCCTGCTATTCCTCATATTAATAGACGACATTCAAAATTCCATAAGTCACTCGACATGTTTATTGTTCGCTGACGACTTGAAAATTTTCAAAAAGATCAATTCACCTCACGACTGTGCACAGTTACAACAGGACCTAGACTCCCTAGTCTCCTGGAGTGAGCAAAATCATCTTCTGTTCAACATTAATACATGTGTCTGTGTATCTTATAGTCGATCGTTTTCACCAATCCACCATCAGTATACTATACAGGGAGTGGCATTAAACAGAGTTTCTGAATTCAAGGATTTGGGCATAACCTTTGATGTCGGACTCACGTTCGTTAACCATGTCTAATATTTGATATCGGACTGTTACAAACTACTCGGTTTTATAATAAAAATATCAAGAGAATTTAACAGCACCGATATCCTCCGAAACTTATATAATTAGGAGAATGATCTTCATGAATAATATGGTTTCAGCGATCTTCATCGAAGTCCACTGGTCGTCCGGAACGCTCCATGTCTTTCAGGTCGAAATTATTTATTTATTTATACAGTCATGTGACTACAATTCATCTGCTTAGCCAATTCTACGGTGGTTTGAAGGGGATCTTTATGAATAATGTGGTTTAAGCGGTTCTCATCGAAGTCCACTGGTTGTCTGGAACGCTCCATGTCTTTCAGGTCGAAATTATCGTCTTTGAAACGCAAAAACCATCGACGAGCTGTCCTTTCATTCATAGCATCTTCACTGTACACTTCGCAAATATCGCGAACAGCTTTGGCAGCTTTATTCCCTCGATTGAACACGGACAGAAGGAGGTGTCGAAAATGCTCACTTTCGTCTACTCGACATTCCATTTTGAAGGCTTGTAATCAAATAAAATAATATACGTAACGTAAAAGCGAACACAATATCTTGTAGAACAGAAAATTTTCTTTCGAATGACGTATAACCTTTACCATTTTGTTTTACTTTTGGTGCTCATTTTTAAATTGAAAAAATAAACAGACACAACTTATGTTAGCACCTTTTATAATAAATTTCTTATTAATGATTATTTCTTATGTATTTGTTTTAATTTTAATAAATCTATAATAGTGCGTCAAAATGTAATTTAGTTATACCTGTACATGTATGTTAAATAATCTAAACATAGCTGACAGATGGTTCATTTCCGCATAACTCTCGGAAATGCACCATCTGTCAGCTAACATTGTTTCGAGAAATAGAGTAAACATACTGATTATTGGACTTCTGTGCTAACACAATGCAAATGAGAATTGATCAAATATATAAATTTAATTATTTACCTATGTATTGATTATAAGTTGAGAAAAATCTGCCATTTGTGTAGCGATAGGAAAACAAGTCAATGCGACTCTTAACCCTCCGATCGTACGTGACAGTACCGGCGGCGTTAAAAAAGTGACAAGGTCTCTAGGGACCGTCAAAAAATTGTATGGTATTATCATCATGCAGGTGTGTCTTGATGGTTTTGTATGTTAGCTTATGGTTGTATAAGGTGCCTAAATGTATATAGAAGGATAAAATATAAGTATAAAGGCAAAAAAATAAGTTTTTTTTTGGTAATTCAGGTTTTATTTGACAGGTAAAAAATAAAAGTTGTAATAAATGTATTATTGTGCTGCTTATTCATGGTCAGCTAACGCAAGATTGCAGGTATCACACCGATACAATAATGCTGAATGCTCAGCACAAACTGCTTTATTGCAGGAATAGCAATATGATCTGGTTTTGCGCTCGCGTCCGTTCTGCGCACGATATAATTGGCACGATGGCCGATTCGTACAGATGCAAATGAAGGTGCAGCTCCTGATTTTGGTATTGCTACTACCGGAAAATATTAAAAAAATAAAAGATGTTATTTCTATGCTTGTGCGTTTCAATATTCAATTTCAACTTTACCTTTACATCAAATGCTTTCATAGCAATTCGAATTTTGGGATAGCACATTATGCGTGTATGGTGATAATACCATACAATTTTTAGTTTATGGTTATGTAGCTTATGGTTATGTTAGCTTATGGTTGTATAAGGTGCCTAAATGTATATAGAAGGATAAAATATAAGTATAAAGGCAAAAAATAAGGTTTTTTTTGGTAATTCAGGTTTTATTTGACAGGTAAAAAATAAAAGTGGTAATAAATGTAATATTGTGCTGCTTATTCATGGTCAGCTAATGCAAGAATGCAGGTATCGCACCGATACAATAATGCTGAATGCTCAGCACAAACCGCTTTATTGCAGGTATAGCAATATGATCTGGTTTTGCGCACGATATAAGTTGCAAATGAAGGTGCAGCTCCTGATGTTAGTCTTGCTACTACCGGAAAATATAAAAAAAATGTTATTTCTATGTTTGTGCGTTTCAATATTCAATTTCAACGTTACCTTTACATCAAATGCATCCAAAGCAATTCGAATTTTGGGATAGCACATTATGCGTGTATTGGTGGCTCGTTCTTTGATATTTGAAATTGCTAATTGTTTCGTCAACAATTGCAAAAACGAACGTCGCTTGTCTGTTTTTTGAACAGGCTTCATCTCATCGTAAATTACGAATGCGGTCAATGCAGCAATATCTATCATGTTGTAAAACATTGCAAGTGGCCAACGATTTGTTGAACGTTTGCATGAATAAGTGCCAAGCATCTGATCCATTGTGTCCACCCCAGATTTATGGGCATTGTAGTCCAGAATGACCATTGACTTTCGCTTATCGGTTTCATTATCTACCGAACAACTATAATGCATTGTACTCGTATACAACAGCAGGACTGATTTATTCTTTTTCGGCACGGCAAACACAATTCATTTACGATTTCTTTCAATAATGGTACAAGTCAGGTATAAGGTCCCTAAAGATCTTGTACCTGATCCCCGTACAAAATGTTTTCAAACCGTAATAAAACACGAACAAATGATCTTACCGCTTTGAAACCGATTTTAATCGCTTCAGCATGTTTTTTTTTTGGAATACATACAACATCACGTTTCCAAAACATACAAAGAGAAAGTTGCGAGCAAACAAAAATCGAAAATGTCCCCAGGGACCTTGTCACTAATCGGAGGGTTAAACAATTAAACTGGAACCAGACAGTATCAAAATCAGCTAAGATGATAATCCACAACGGTATTTTAATACTAACTTTAATGTATGGTAGTGAAACGTGCATTCATAAATTTCTAAAAAGAGTTGAATTAATTCTGTGGAAATTCGTGCACTGAGAAGAATACGTGAAATGGCAGAATACGGAATGAAGGGACTAGGGATGAATGTGAACTTATGATGTGTTGAGTAAGATGTAATGTGTTGAATATGATGAATGTGATGTGATGTGTTGAGTAAGATGTGATGGGTTGAGGATGATGTGTCGAGTAAGATGTGATGTGTTGAATGTGATGTGCTGAGTAAGATGTGATGTGTTGAGTATGATGTGATGTGTTGAATATGATGTGTTGAGTATGATGAATGAGAGTATGTTGAAATGGTTTGGACATGTAGAACACATGAATGAAGAAAGACTAACATATGTAGTGCTAGTGGAGTTCGTGGTAGAGGTCTGTATTTATTTGTAGGTGCTTGAGTTCTTGTAGAGATGCTAAATGTGATGTACTTAATTTTTTGGGAATTTAAGTCAATAAATTTGAGTCTATCCATTTTATAATTTGCTTTTGAAAATATAACGTCCCGTGTTCTGCCCTCGAACAGAAGAATTGTGTCACCAGCAAAAGTAACAGTCTTACCCCTGATTACAGAAAGATTACAGAACTGATTTACATATATCAATAACAATATAGGTCCCAGAACATTACCTTGGGGTACTCCAAATTTCACAGAAAGACGCTCACTAAATATACTGTCACCCAATATAACTCTTGAGTTCTATCAGATAAGTATGAAGGGAACCGACTTAATGATTATCATATCAATAATTGAAAAAGGTTACCATATCATTATACGAGGGTTGCACTTAAGTTTTGAAATATGGCAACACCAGTGTAGATACGTCAAATCTGACATCAGCATCGTAAAGTTTGACGTTTTTAATGGTATACATGCTCAGAAAGTTTTGTCATACGAGTGCTATTTGTGTTGTTTACAGTGACTTGAAAAATTCGTCTCGGTCAAAAATAGAATTAAACCGTGAACATTTTCGTGGGATGATTTTTATGATTTTCGACGTGGACTAACTCAACAACGGTGTGCTGATCAACTCGCTTCGACTTTTGGTGATGAAGCACCATCCCGGGCCACTGTGTTTCACTGGTTTTCCTAATTCAATCGTGGTCGTAGTTCGCTCCAGGACGAATTTCGTGAAAGTCGTTCAAAATCGGTTGTTGTGACAGAAGTCATCGATGCTGTGCGTGAACTGATATTGCAAGATCAACATGTGACTTATCGTAAGATTGAGGCATGTTTGGGCATTAGTTCCACTCGCATACATTCAATATTGCATGAACATTTGGCCATCAAAAAGATTTCTTCGCATTGGATACCGCATAATTTGACAATCGCTCAAAAAAAGGCTCGTGTCGATTGGTCCAAAGAAATGTTGAAAAAATTCGATCGCGGTGCTTCAAAAGACGTCTATAAGATCATAACAGGCGACGAATCATAGATCTATGCATATGAGCCAGAAACTAAACAGTAGTCGACTCTATGGGTCTTTCAAGACGAGCCAAATCCAACAAAAGTTGTTCGTGTACGAAGCACTTCGAAGCAAATGATGGCTTGTTTCTTCGGTATTCGTTCGGTCATGTCACAACAGTGCCTTTAGTGGAACGTCATACGGTCAATTCTGAATAGTACACCACCATTTGTTTGCCAGAAGTACTCGGAGAAATGAGGAAAACCAACCGCCGAAGACGGATCATTCTCCACCACGACAATGCGAGTTCTCACACATCGGCTCAAACAAGCGACTTTTTGAGCACTCAAAACATCCAATTGATGGGTCATCTGCTGTACAGCCCTGATTTTGCACCCGATGACTTCTTTTTATTCCCGTACATCAAAAATAAATTTGTAATTTATTTTAACAAACACTGTTTATTCCACTTTTTTTTATGACGGTATAACCCTACCGGTTTCAAGGCTTTCACCTCATCTTCAGGGGAGCGTAAACAAGTCTTGTTTACGCTCCCCTGAAGATGAGGTGAAAGCCTTGAAACCGGTAGGGTTATACCGTCAAAAATAAATTGCGAGGTCAACGTTTTTCGACGCCTGAAGAAGCGGTTGATGCGTTCAAAACGCATGTTTTGAAGTTACCTCATTCGGAGTGGAAAAAGTGCTTCGAAAATTGGTTCAAACGCATGCAAAAGTGTATTGATCTTCATGGACAGTATTTTGAAAAACAATAAAGCCATTTTCTATGATAAATATTTGTTTTTACTTGTCTGTCTCAAAATTTAAGTAGCAACCCTCGTACGACTTATTACTTATTCTCAATATATCTAACTCTGATTTAAAGATAATTTCATACTATCAACCCTTTTCAAAGATTGATTGTGGATCATTATCATGCATCTAGTATGGATTGAGAGAAAGCTTATTATTGGTGCACTTATGAGGGGAATCCAATTATTCTGGGTGCACTTATGAGGGGAATCCAAATTATCTTCTATTATGTGAAAATCATCCTCATTTATTCTTCCATTGCAGGTTGGTGGCTTCATATTTTCTGGCCACTTCACATGGGTGTCAGTCAGTGATCGGGAAGAAGCGAGAAGAGGCAATGAAATAGCTCCTGCAAGGTACTATCTATGATCTTTTTATATTAAGATATCATTTGAAGATTTAACCGTCTTTTCTTTCTCTATACTTTCATCCAACTCATTTGGTGTTCGCTGGTGATTTAACTAATATTATTTGAGTGCCTTTTTAGGCACTCCTTATAGGTCAGCGAACTAACTCGAAATACATCCGAGACCATAGCGTACTCATTTCCGATCCTGTGTAGTCTAGGTATGGGAGAATTCGTTACATAATTTGTTCTATAATTTTCATGTATAAATTTATCCTGCAGCCTGGTAATTCTTGCGGGAACTCGAATGCTAATCAATTCCAAGAGTTTCGGACAATCGATCATTCCATTTACGACTTTGAAAAGTACAATCAAGTTCACTAATATTCCCCGATCAGAGAGACTTATTAATTTAAGGCTAGATAACTTCTTCTTCGTCAGGTCCCCCCAACTTTTAATATCACCTGAGAGTAGACATCTTTGTCCCCGGCAGCCCGAAAAAGATCTCCAACGCCCCTAATGGCAGTCCAATCACGTATATTGCGGTGCCAGGAGATTTGCGTACTGCCAACACCTCTTCGGCCTTCTATTTTGCCTTGGATGATCAGGTGCAGTAATTTGTACTTTGCTCCTCTTATTACATGACCCAAATAGGACACCTTTCGGATTTTAATATTAGTCAGCAACTCTCTATCAACTTTGGCTCTTTGAAGAACCCTCGTGTTGCTGACCATATCCGTCCAGGGTATCCGTAGCATTCTCCGGTGCATCCACATTTCGAAATTCTTACTAATTCTTACTTAATAAGATATTATATCATTCATATTCAGACCTATTTTAATATTAATGTAGCGTAAAAACCTATGTTTGACTCTTTCCAATTTAGCCTCGTATAATCGTGAATCTACTGTGCAATTACAGTAGATTCTCGATTATACGGGTTATAGGAAAAAAATTTACCCGGATAGTCGTCTCAAAAAAATAAAGGAAAAAAAAAATATCCTACATACTTTGACTTACGTAATTAAAAATATCACAGCAAATAAGTTTGTTTTTATTCCTCTGTTCACTTTTTGACAAATGGTGTTACGCAGATTTGGCAATATCAGCCTATCCGCAAGGTCTTCATGTTGCTCATGTGGATTTTCAACATTAATTAAAGTGACACTACTTTGGTCCATGAGATATGGAGCATCCACCTTCAACACCACACCTCGAAGGCGTCTATCATGTTTCTTTCCTACTTTTTCACTGTCCATGTTTCCACTCTATATAGTGCCGAGGAGAATCCTAGAGACTTAACCAGTTCACTGCCACGAGCGCTTTGACGCGCTCCCCGATTCAGTGCTCGCCAGGCCTGCCATACAAAATGAACACGTAAACGCGCTCTCCTTTGAGCTTGTTGCAAGCCAATATCAAATCCAATTGTAATAATTTATAAATTATAACACATAGTGACATCTATTGGGATGGTCAAAAAATACTTAAATATTACAATTTACCGATATTATCAAAGTTACAGTCATCTTTCTAAAAGCTTTCATTGACAGTCAATACGTGTCTCTGATACAGGGTTACCGACTACAGTTTTTTGCGACGTAATTGCGATGATTTATAATGACTTCGTTTTTAGTTTTTTTTCAGTGGTTGATTTTTAACTTTTGTGCGTTATTTTTGTAAATTTTTCAAAGTATTTATGAACAAAGTGTGTTTTCATGTATTCTTTGGTTATTGGCGGTAGTTTTGCGGCATAATACGACGATTATATAAACTTTTTACGGTTTTATTTTATAGTTTATTTACCTTTTGCGCTTTATTATACATCATACAGGTAATTTGTTGATTTTAGTTTACAAAGTATATTATATTCCACTATATTTATAAGTAAACGTGTTTTTTGTGTCGAGTTGTGACAACCCTGACATTTTGTGAATATTTAAACTGTGTTTTTCTGAGTGAACGGCAGCTCAAATGCCCCACAGTGTATATATTTAGTAAGTTTTCATAATATCCTTTATATCTGTATACAAAAAATATAAATTTTTTAGGTTTTATTTTTGTTGAAAAAATCCCGGCCTGCTGGGTACGGCCATACTAATAACTTCCGGCACTTAAAGACTTAACCAGACGGATTTTGGTTGTTCTCAGTATAGACCGGTTAGTTCATATCTTTGTCAGACTTGTCACAGCTGATTTTGTCTTCGGATCTCTGATTCACATCCTTCATTCCTCGAAATAAGAGCACCTCGGTAGACAAATAAGAGCACCTCGGTAGACAAATAAGAGCGCCTCGGTAGACAAATAAGAGCACCTCGGTAGACAAATAAGAGCGCCTCGGTAGACAAATTCGTTGACCTCTTTGTAATCCCTTAGTGAATCACTTCTTATCAGAGTCTCGAATAGGTCCACGATAAGGACTTTTGTTTATTTCTTAATCATTATTGTAAATCCTGTTTCCAGATCTCCGACCATGGCTGGAGGACTGTTTGCCATAGAGAGGAACTACTTCTGGGAGGTGGGCTCGTACGATGAGATGATGGACGGCTGGGGCGGGGAAAATCTGGAGATGAGCTTCAGGATATGGCAGTGTGAGTGCACGGACACCATTCAATAATTTACAATATAGTAGAGTCTCGACTATCTGGGGTTGTATTAACCAGATTGTGGATTAACCGAGGCAGTAAAACATTCTGCGAAGACTTTGCGTTATCGTGTAAGGAACACCACAATCCGAGAGGTCCAAGATGTGGTCAGATGGGGACGACAGCGTCGACGATACTGGTACCAACATGTACAGAGAATGAATTCCAGAAGAATTCCATACATAGCTCTGCATGGGGTGCCGGATGGACGGCGTCCACCAGGGAGACCCCCGAAACGATGGAGAAATAGCTGGAGCTCAGCATCACAGGAGGACAATCCTGCAGTAACAGACTCTTGAGAGTCTACAGAAAGTTTAAGAAGAAGAAGCAGAAGGAAAACATTCCAAAATTGTGGATAAATGTAGATGATAATTAGCCGGGATATGAAGTTTCAAACGATTAAGAGATAGTAATTTGTTTAATTAAACACTGTTTTTTTTTTCATTTAAGTTAATGGTATGATTCTACCGGTTTCAAGCTTTCTGTCGGTACCAGCCCGGACTTAATTTCAGTCTTGTTTGTGTTCCTCCAATGATGAGGTGTGCACCTTGAAACCGGTAGGGTTATACTGTTATATAAAGTAGAATAAACAGTGTTTTATTTAACAAATTACAATGTCTTTAAACCTCCACAGTGTTAACGCCTTAAGAGGGTATTCTACTGTAGAGGGTTGAATTTCGGTTTTTTTTTTAAGACAATAAAAAAAAACACTTCGTGTGCATTTTGAAAAAATATATTTAAAATTCAAGATGTTATCAGCTGTTATATTTTGTAAAAAAAAAAAGGGGGGGTGAGCTGGTCGACATGATTGAAGCCCTTTCGTAAATCTGAAACAAAAATCATACACAGTTTCTTGATAAGAAATAATGTCGTTATAGTTGGTATCAAAGAGAGAAACAAATAAAAAAAAAAAGGAAAATTTTTAAAATGGAAAAAAAATAGTTTTTCATTTTCCAAGATAGGGGCGATATAAAAATATTTATCGAAGTTTCATACCAAATTTGAAGGCAATCGGTTGGATAGAACTTGAGATTTTATGTCGACCAGGTCGAAAAAGGTAGTTGAGAGAAAAACGCGTTTAAAGTTTTGAGTTTATTGTCCGAGTCATTCCGGTGCGGCGTAATTGCTGCCTCATTTATAGCTATAACTTCGTAAATATTGAGAATTTTTAAATTTCCTTTCGATAACATATTCTTAAAGGTCTAAACTTTAAGAATATGCAAAAAACAAATATTTTTTTTCAAATTTCTAGAGTAGAACACCCCCTTAAGTATAAATCTGAAAATATCGAAAAATACGAGTATTTGACGCAGGTTTGCGTTTGAATTTAACCTAAAAATATGAAATTATTCTCCGGATAGCCCAATATTTGTATTTCAATGAGGTTTTTTTAATTATCTTGTTTCGTTTTCAGGTGGTGGCATATTGGAGACCATCCCGTGCTCCCGTGTGGGTCACGTTTTCCGTGACTTCCATCCGTACAAGTTCCCCAATGACAAAGATACACACGGTTCGTAGCAATATATATTTCAGGTGGTGGCATATTGGAGACCATCCCGTGCTCCCGTGTGGGTCACGTTTTCCGTGACTTCCATCCGTACAAGTTCCCCAATGACAAAGATACACACGGTTCGTAGCAATATATATTTCAGGTGGTGGCATATTGGAGACCATCCCGTACTCCCGTGTGGGTCACGTTTTCCGTGACTTCCATCCGTACAAGTTCCCCAATGACAAAGATACACACGGTTCGTAGCAATATATATTTCAGGTGGTGGCATATTGGAGACCATCCCGTGCTCCCGTGTGGGTCACGTTTTCCGTGACTTCCATCCGTACAAGTTCCCCAATGACAAAGATACACACGGTTCGTAGCAATATATATTTCAGGTGGTGGCATATTGGAGACCATCCCGTGCTCCCGTGTGGGTCACGTTTTCCGTGACTTCCATCCGTACAAGTTCCCAATGACAAAGATACACACGGTTCGTAGCAATATATATTTCAGGTGGTGGCATATTGGAGACCATCCCGTGTTCCCGTGTGGGTCACGTTTTCCGTGACTTCCATCCGTACAAGTTCCCCAATGACAAAGATACACACGGTTCGTAGCAATATATATTTCAGGTGGTGGCATATTGGAGACCATCCCGTGCTCCCGTGTGGGTCACGTTTTCCGTGACTTTCATCCGTACAAGTTCCCCAATGACAAAGATACACACGGTTCGTAGCAATATATATTTCAGGTGGTGGCACATTGGAGACCATCCCGTGCTCCCGTGTGGGTCACGTTTTCCGTGACTTTCATCTGTACAAGTTCCCCAATGACAAAGATACACACGGTTCGTAGCAATATATATTTCAGGTGGTGGCATATTGGAGACCATCCCGTGCTCCCGTGTGGGTCACGTTTTCCGTGACTTTCATCCGTACAAGTTCCCCAATGACAAAGATACACACGGTTCGTAGCAATAACAAATTGATCAATATTAGTTTTTATTGAGTTATAAACATTTTAACAGTTGAAAGGCTAAATAAATTTTGATATGAAAGATGAGAACACGAACAAGCTTTCAAGATGTTTGACAGATAACACATCAATCAATAAGTCCCGGGACTAACCAACAGATGGCGCCCCTAATGACATCCATACCATTCTCAGTTAGTACCAACCTTTAGAAGTTACGTGTTAAACTTTCATTACATCCCGAATTATCTTTTTTGTACATATATTCAAAGTACATTACGAAGACTTGTAAGACCAAATATGTACAATATGTGTTATTTGTACCGCCGTTCACTAAGGAAAACACAATGTCAGGGCTGTCACAGCTTATCATAGAAAATACGGAAACATACATTCATCAAATATTTGATAGAATTAAAAGTTTATGTAACACAAACATATTAATTCTTTGAATAACGCACGGAAAGTAAATAATGTAACTATAAAATCATTTCAACGGTTAAATAAGTAAAACGCTCACACTGACAACCCTGTATTAGAGACACATGTCGACTGTCATGCCAAGCTTTTAGGTAAATCTCTGTAAACTGTAATATTATAGTATTTATTCATCATCTCAATAGATGTCTCTATATGTTCTATATTTTAGATTATCCGAATTAGTACTAGAAATTGGCTAGAAACAGGCATAAAGTTGAGCGATTTAACTCGCTAATTTTGTATGGCCGGCCCCACGGGCACGGTAACAGAGAGTGAGTAAAGTCACGTAAGGCACCTAATCGGTAAATCAAAAACAATGAGCCAGTAAAATAAAAAAAATCTAATTTTTTTTATCAACCCTCGTATATTTATTAAAAAATGTTAGATTGCATATTAAAAAAATAAATTATGTACACAAAACATTGATAAATAAAATATACTACCTTGATCAAATAGTTTTGGGACTTTATTTATAAAATCGAAAATACAAGTTTATTCATCAAAATCGATATGGTCCTCTTCAAAGTACTCCCCATCGACTGCAACGCACTTACACCAGCGCTTGATCCAATCCTCGAAACACCGCTGGTACTCAATTTTCGGTATGTCCATCAGAGCCGTCTTCGATTTTTTCATGACATCCTCTCGGGTGCTGTAACGCGTTCCGCGAAGCGGTTTTTTAAGTCAGTTGTACAGGAAAAAGTTGCAGGGAGGGAGATCAGGTGAATTCAAAGGCTGCTGGATAGTAATCGTGTTGTTTTTGGTCAAAAACTCGTGGAAATCATGTCTTTCGCGATTTCAACGCAGTCCTTTTTTTGCATGAAATTGGGGTATTTCGGCACCAGTTTTGCAGTGACACGTCTGAGGCCCAAATCACTAACCAAAATGTCTCGAGCGGATCCATAAGTGATGTTAAAGTCCTCTGCCAGCTCTCTGATCTCAGTCAATTTGCGGTTTTCGGCCAACATTTCTTTGATTTTATCGATGTTTTCACCCTTTTTCGACTGCCACTGCGTTCGTCATCCTCGACCACTTCTGAAGCGTTCGTTCCACCGAAAAACACTTCTCCAACATTTCCAAGGTCTGCGGACCGTTAAATCCGTTTTTCACACAAAATTTAATGCAAACTCGTTGATGCACAGTTGATGCCATTTTCAAACTTGTAAAAAATCGAAAACACGCACAAAGGTAGATGTACTCAGTACAGCGTAACTTTTACAAATGTCAAGCTATGACGCTGAAATTTGGAGGGAAGTGTCAATGATAGATCTGGTAACCTAACAAAAAAAAGAATTCCAATCGGGTGACTGACAGCGCCACACGGTGGCCGGAGCTGAAACTTTTTGATCAAGGTAGTTTATGTTAAGCCAAAACAACTAACGTCCTTACTAAGAAAGTTCAAAATATTTTATTTGAAAACACGTACAATTTACTTATCAAATTCTGCAATTCATATTCATTTCCTGCCATCACACAGCAATTCACATGCATCCCCATTCGACATTTGTATGCCACCCATTGACCTATGTAGTTCCTTCACACACTATGTAAATATTAAACAACCAGGGTGATGTAACACATCCTTGCTTTACCTCTTTTGAAATATCAAACCGATCAATCAATCAATAAAATAAATATATTTGTAATATTTCAATTGTTTGACCTAGGACTGAACACAGCCCGCCTGGCTCTAGTCTGGATGGACCACTATGCCAAGTTCTTCTTTGCCGACCGCCCGGATCTAGTGGGTAAGGTGAGCGACGAAGATATTGTGCACCGGAAGATCCTCCGCGAGAAGCTGCACTGCCGTTCCTTCGACTGGTATCTGGACAATGTGTTCCCGGAGAAGTTTGTGCCGGGAAGGAATGTTTTAGGACACGGAAGGTGAGACAGTCCTTCAAAATAATGGTTTATTTATTGTCCTACATTCGTCACATGTAGATTATGTCGGGCAATAAAAGCTTCCACCAGTTCCCCCCTACTTGACTTTAAGTTGGAGCCAACAATAGGACATCATAGAAGAGATTCCATGTTGAAATCACCCATCACCAGAATTTGGTTTCCAACAAGTGCGACCAGAGTCTACTCCAGCCCAAGAAGGTGATGTTCAGTATCATCACTGTATTTAAAAACACACGTTGATGACATGAAACTTCAAACCATTCCGTGCGATTTCAATGACAATTACATAGTTATGAAGACGGACACGATGAACCAAAAAGTGCATCGCGATCGACCTGTTGACTTTCTCTGCTTTATGTCAACACATGAGATACATGAGCACACGGTGACGCACTGGACTTCCGTGTGGAAGGTCGCCGGTTCGAACCACGCGCTGTACTACTCCCCTCGAATGACACAGGCATTTTTCCACCTAGTATTTGGTGGTATAAGAATACCTATGAATTAGATCATATCTATTCTTAAAAAAAAAACCATGCCGGTGTGCTCCGATCTTCTCACTTCAAGTATGCCATCGGATCCAGTACACCGGTGTAGTTGGTGCATTTGCTGGTGTACAACAGTTCATTCACTGAAGGAGGAGAAGCAAGAAACAAAAACTCCTCTAGAATGGCGAGAGGATTTTCGGCAACGAGGCGCAGCAACGACGATGATAACAACACTTGAGCAGTCCTATATACCATTAACCCTTTCCGGTCCACAAAAAAAAAAAAAATGTTCCATCAGGTCCACAAAAGATTTACAGAATTACAGGGTAAAACAATATATCCAGGTTGTTTTTAATAAAACTATATTTATAGTTTTTAACCTTTCCTTCCCGGTGTTGGGTATCTTCTACACGTTGCTTCTAATACCCATCAATATCTCTATAAATATAATAAATACAAGGTTCAGATTTTAGGTATTCCTCCATAATATATTTACGCATTGATTTAAAAAATAATATTAATAATAATCAGAATTTATCGACTACATCGTAAGTATTTTCTGAATATCGGAAACAAATTCGCATTTAAACGCTGCGAGTGCCTCGACCTTGGGTCTTGACGATAGGTGAAGAGTATGCGGGAAGCGCGACACTATATTCGCATCCTACTTTTGCATACTCCACTGAATAGCGAGGAGCGCAATTGTCTCAACCTCGCAAGTGTAAGCCACGCCCGAGTTAGCCACCAGCCCTGCCGCGCCGCAGTAGCTGTTGAGCTGGCAACGAGACTAGATCTACGCCCGTTCCGTGAGCGTTGCCAGATGGTTTTTTAATGTTTTCAGCAAATAAATCTCAATTATTATAATTTTTAACTTCAATTATAATTAATTAAGGAGATTATCTATGAATGTTCTTATTTTTCCGATTTAAAATCGCTAATTTTTTATCGCGTACTCACTACCCAACACCGGAACACGCGTTTCATTTTTATCACCGTAAGGGAAGGGTTAATAAAACTATATTTATGTTCACATTCGACATAGGACTCACTGGAATAAAGTCGATGTCGAATGACATTCGACATAGGACCGGAAAGGGTTAAGGTTAAAAAAAAAACAGTTTGAATAAGTTAGAGCGTGCATGAACAGAAAGAGTGACAATGTATGACAGAATACAGTATGATTGGATAAATGTGAACTTAAGGCCGATGTATTAAGTATGATGAAGAAAAGTACGCTGAAATGGTTTGGGCATGTGGAATGAAAAAAGACTTACAAAACAGATATATAGTGCAAATGTAAGTGAGAGGCGTGGGAGAGGAAGATCAAGGAAAGTATGGTTGTATCAAGTGAATAATATTATATGGAATATCAATTCTCCTTTATTTATTTATTTAACACTTTTATTGCAAATACCATCTGGCGGGCTTATTGCCAGGCGACAATCTCTTCTAACCAACCAGACAAAAATAAATGAAGCAAGTTACGTGGTCGCATAAACCATTCAAATGACTATCCATCCCCACGAAATCTATAAACATATACGTGAGCACATGCCCACGAACCCCACAAAGATGGACAATCACTCGAACACTCTTTTTCATATAAAGTGAGATATCATCAATCAAAAGGAAAGGAAGGTATGGTGGAAATATTCTGAAAGAAGGAAACGTAGAAAGTCAGAGAAATAATAGAAGCTATATGAGAAAGTGTATGAATGTAGAAGAGGCAAAGGATATGTGTAGAGTTAGGAAAGTATGGTGCTCTGTCCTCTCTGTGTCCGTGCTATGTAAAAGGCTCTCGAGTATTATTTATTGTTACAAAATAAAAATGCTTTTTAATATTTTTCTAGGGTGAAAAATCCCATCAGTCGCCTCTGCATAGACCTGATGGGCCGTGGAGAGAAGGCGTACGAGGCCCTAGGAGTGTACGCCTGCCACGACAGGCTCTACTCCTCTCAGCACCTGCACTTCTCCAGCATCGGGGAGCTTAGGACCGAGGAGAAGTGTGCCCATATACAGTATTCCAGGTGAGTAGAGTTACGTGACGTTGAGACGCAGTTACGCATACATACATACCATCACATCTGTCGGGTAGGCACAGAGGACAGAGCGTCAGACCTTCCTATCTCGACACGCATCTTTTGCTTCTTCTACATTTTTAAATTTCTTTCAAAATATACACTTAATAATAATAATAAATAAATAAATGCTTCATTTATTTTCTCCCACGTAAACATATAATACCTTTAGTTATCAAAAAAGAAAATATGTATTATCATCATGTTACATTTTCGTTCAATAATTCCGTTGACTTACTACTAAAACAACATTTGTTTGCCAAAATTCTTCTTTATTCATCAACATAGTCTCCTTCAAGAGCGATACATTCATTCCAACGCTTTCCTAACTTTTCTATGCCAGCCGTGTAGAACGATTTATTTTTGGTTTCAAAATAGACATTAGTTTCGTCAATCACTTCTTCATTGGAGACAAATCTCTTTCCCTGGAGCATCTTTTTGAGGTCTGCGAACAGCCAATAGTCGCTGTGGGCTAAATCTGGAGAATACGGTGGGTGCGGAAGCAATTCGAAGTTCAACTCAAGCAATTTGGCCATCGTTACCATCGACTTGTGACACGGTGCATTGTCCTGATGAAAGAGAACTTTTTTCTTCTTCATATGGGGCCGGTTTATTGCAATTTCTGCCTTCAAACACTCCAATAACGCTATGTGATATTCGCTATTGATGGTTTTTCCCTTTTCAAGGTGATCGATGAATATTATACCATGCGCATCCCAAAATACGGAGGCCATAACCTTCTCGGCCGACTGTTGAGTTTTTGGTCGCTTGGGATGACTTTCGCCGGCTGCTCTCCACTCAGCTGACTGCCGATTTGATTCCGGGGTATAGTGGTGGATCCAAGTTTCATCCATTGTCACATACCGACTCCTGTTTAAACAAAAAAACTGTTTATTTCATGCGAAATAAACAGGAGTTTTTTGTTTAAACATTAAAAACTCCTGTTTATTTCGCATAAACAGTGCCAAACAGCGCTCTGAATCATCGATGCATTGTTGTTTCTGTTCCATTGTGAGCAAACGCGGCACCCATTTCGAAAAAAGCTTTTTCATGACCAAATGTTCATGCAAAATAGTGTAAACACTACCAAATGATATCTTCAGGATGTCAGCTAACATATCTCACGCAACTTTACTTTGCGATTTTCCATCACGATTTTGAGGGTTTTGTTTTATGTTTTCTGGTGTAACATCCTCATTTGGATGACCAGAGCGTTCAGCATCATTTGTGTCTGTACGACCGCATTTGAAATCAGCATACCACCGACAAATGGTTATTTTCGACGGAGCAGAGCCCGGATAACACTTTTCAAGCCATCGCTGAGTTTGAACGGTATTTTTTCCCATTAAAAAGCAAAGTTTTACTAACACACGAAATTCGGTTTTTTCCATGGTTTTAAAAATAGCAAAAGTAGCATTACTAAAACCACTGTAACTCATTGACACAATGTAGGAATGTCATGAAAGTTTGACACGTAACTTCTAAAGGTTGGTACTAACTGAGAATGGTATGAATTTGTTATCAGAGGTGCCATCTGTTGGTTAGTCGCGGGACTTATTGATTGATGTGTTATCTGTCAAACATCTTAAAAGCTTGTTCGTGTTCTCATCTTTCGTATCAAAATTTATTTATCCTTTCAACTGTTAAAATGTTTATAACTCAATGAAAACTAAATTTGGATAAACCATAGTTTTCAATTATCCGAGCTCGAGTGTCTGGCAATTACCACGGATAATCTACGGTCTCCTATACATCTGTGTCTGTGAGTAAGAGGACATACTCGTTAATATTATTTTAATGTCAAAATAAAACACAATTCCATAATACCTTTTGAATTGTGTACAAGTATGCATACATACATACCATTACGTGTGATGGTATGTACAGAGACCGGTATGTACACAGCAACTCTGTTGATTTGTGGGTACATTTTGTATTCACCATATTGACAATACTCTGTGTCACAATGCTCTAAATATATTTTGTTGAGTATTGTTACAAAACGTTTTGTAGTGTCCAAAAATAATGTGCCCTATATAAAGGGCAAGTCATGTATTAGAAGTTGTCCGCATTAAATAAACTTTACAAACTCATGCTCTGTCCTCTCTGTAGAGGACAGATCGACAGACTTTCCTATTTTCAATTCAAAGTCATTTTTATATAACGCTGTTTCGAGAGCAAAATCTCTTCAAGAGCGCTCAACTTCGAGACTCGAACGCACTATAATTAAACAAATTACATCTGTCAGTTATAGCAGTGTCCGAGCGAATCATGTATAACATTTTCTTTGTACACAGTGCCACTCAAAAAAGTCAAATTTGATTAACCGGTTTTCCAATTATCCTGGCTCGAGGGCTGCCAATCGCCACGGATAATCATTCTGATAATTACCAGCATTCTACTGTCATCGTTGCCGGGCCTCACAGTCGAGGATCCCCATGCCACTCCAACGTCAGTCCTGAACCGTTCTCCCACGTCGATCGTGTGATCTTCTGTGAGAAAACAGCCCGATTCTGGATGCGCACTCCCTCCCGCAAATGCCACAGACATATGGACCCTGCTGAGCTGCCTGGCCATGCTGACGCATGTTCGCAGCGCGCAGACTATTTCTCACACATCTAGCCGCTGAGACACCATCAGCCCGAGAACATATGGCTCTCCCCCCCTCATGGTCCTGAGCCACCCGCTCCCAGTCGTCAGGCGCCCCGCGCAAAGTAAACGACTCTCGCAGACTGTCCTTATAGCGCTTCCTCTGCCCACCGATTCTATTGTATAAAAGAAGAGATGTCTGTTGATGCATAGCACTGTTTTCTGTTGCTAGGTACGTACATACAGACACTTGAATGCATTGCTTTGTTTCAAAGAGCAGACCACCAGTAGAAAGATGTATTCGTACAAGCTTGTTACATGCGGGAAGAAGAAGACATGGTCTAATATAATTGTAGTTATCTCTGAAAGAGTTCATGGACCTCCTGGTATACCCTTACGGATCCTCGGGGTCTGCGGACCCTAGTTTGGCCGCTCTACACTGTATTTAAAAGTTTCCTACAAAGTTTTTAAGCAAGATTGTCATAGCTTCTCTGGTATAAGTATATTTATTTCTCCTTTTGTTTCTTTTTAGGGATCACACTTCCGGTCGGACAGTTATAATGTCTGATTGTCACGGGAAGAAAAGGGACCAGGTAGGAATCTTTTTAAATTGCTACAAATTTTAAATAATGTTTTTTTTTTGGATTATTGTGCAATTTAGTTTTGAAGAATGGTACCTTGACTGAATTGTTTAATATTTCGAAAGGGGCTAAGCAAGAATGCGTCATGTCACCCTGGTTGTTAGATATTTATATAGATTCACGTGTGAAGGTGCTAAAGAGGTCAATTGGTAGCATATAAACATCAAGTGGGAACGTATGCGGATTGCTGTATACTAGTGACACGGTAGTGTTGGCGAAGAGTGAAGATGAATTGCAGAGTTTGATAAGTCAATTGTCCAGGACTAAATCGAACAGATTTTCAAAGGTCAAGTGAGAAGTATGAACAATAGAAAGTTGTGCATGACGAGATTTATGAATGTGGAGGAGACGAAAGTTGTGTGCTTGGATAGAAAAGTTTGAAAATCTGTTCTTTCTGCCTACCCCACAAGGGACATGACATGATGATATGTAGTCTTCATGAACATACGAGGGTGGTCCAATAAGTACTTAGCCTACAAAAGAATAACAAAAATTTTGGAAAAGTGGCGATTTATTTCTCAACATAATCTCCTTTGAGTTCGATACACTTGACCCAGCGATGCTCCAACTTCTTTAACCCGTCTGAAAAATACGTTTTCTGGAGGTCTGCAAAGTAGGCCTCCGTGGCGGCGATAACCTCCTCATTCGACTCAAATTTCTGCCCGGCGAGTGACTTTTTCAAATTTGGAAACAAAAAGAAGTCGCACGGGGCCAAATCCGAAGAATACGGTGGATGGGGTAGCAGTTCGTAGCCTAATTCTACCAATTTGGCCGTGGCGACGGCGGAGGTGTGAGCCGGTGCGTTGTCATGATGGAAGAGCACTTTTTTCTTCGCCAAATGGGGCCGTTTTTTCTCCAATTCGGCATCAAATCGGCCCAATTATTCGGCATAGTAGAGCCCTGTGACCGTTTTGCCCTTCTCCAGGAAGTCAATGTAGATCACACCTTTTGAATCCCAGAAAACGGTGGCCATCACCTTTCCGGCCGATAGGACAGTCTTCGCCTTCTTCGGAGCACGTTCGCCGGATGAAGTCCACTGTTTCGACTGTTCCTTGGTCTCGGGTGTGTACCAGTGTATCCATGTTTCGTCGACGGTCACGAAACGGCGCAGAAACTCCTTCGGATTGCGCTTAAACATCGTCAAACACTGCTCTGAAGTGGTCTCACAGTTGCACTTGTTGTCCGGAGTGAGAAAACGTGGCACCCATCGCGCCGACAGCTTTCTCATGCCCAATATTCCCTTCATGCAGGATATGACCCACGCGGTCTTTTGAGATGCCTACTGTCTCAGCTATCTCGCGCACCTTTAATCGGCGGTCTGCCAATACGAGATCGTGGATTTTTGTCACGTTATCCTCCGTGGTAGCCGTTTTCGGGGCACCTGTGCGTGGCTCATCAAAAACCGACGTGCGACCACGTTGAAACTCGTTAAACCAATTTTTGACGGTCGCCATCGAAGGAGAAGAGTCACCGTACGCAGCATCCAAGCGCTCTTTGATTTCGCTGCGCAATTTCCCTTTCTAAAACAAGAATCAAATCACCGACCGATATTGCTCTTTTTCCGTTTTTCTCAAATCCGCGGACACGCTCGCTTCCACACGCGGTCAAAACAAAACTACGCGTCCGATTCGGCTGAAATTTTGACAGTAGCTGTCAACGAGAATGTACTACGCGATAAAAAATTGCTCTTGCGATAGTGGTGCCATCGGGCGGTGAGGCTAAGTACTTATCGGACCGCCCTCGTATAGTTAAACTTGATATAGATATTAACAGCATTCATGCTGCCTGGCTATAGTGATGATATAGATATTAACAGCATTCATGCTGCCTGGCTATAGTGATGATATAGATTTTAACAGCATTCATCCTGCCTGGCTATAGTGTTGATATAGATATTAACAGCATTCATGCTGCCTGGCTATAGTGATGATATAGATATTAACAGCATTAATGCTGCCTTGGTTACGGAGATGATAATAATTATAATAATATTTTGTATTCAGGAATGGAAGCTGCTCGGCACCAACCAGCTGTTCCACGTGGAGAGCGGTCTCTGCCTGGACACGGCAGGGCTATCGAGCGGAGACGACCTGCATGCTTCAGACTGTAATAGCGATGCAAAGACGCAGAAATGGCTCTTTGAGTTGAACCTAAAGAACCGCATGGGAGAGATACCGTCCAACTTTACTAGTAAGTGCCGGAATTGCTGTTTGTTGTGAACATTCTTCTCTAGTCCTGGCTGCGGGACTTGTGGAAGAAGCAGGCCTAGGTCGCTCTAACTTAGCTCCTGCGATCATCAACATGGCCAGTAAATTACCATGAGTTTTTCCTACGTCTCCTTATATTAAATGTGACCGAAGAATTTATGGAGGTATTGTACTCTAGAGGCGTGAATTTCGGGCGTTTTTTACAGACTTAACAAAAAAAGCTTAAAACATTTTCTCGTGCATTTTTTACAGTTTGTTTATTGATGATTTGGGAATGTATAAAAAAAATTTTCATTCAAGATGTTATCAGCTGTTATATCTTGTAAAGAAAAAAGGGGGTGAGCTGGTCGACATGATTGAAAAATCATACACAGTTTCTTGATAAGAAATAATGTCGTTATAGTTGGTACCAAAGAGAAAGAAAAAAAAATGTTCAATGGCGGCTGTCTGAAATTTTTTTTAATTATATGATGAGTAATATATATGTTTTAGGATGAGCCCAGACCTTTTAATACCCTCTCTCTAAATTGTATTTTCTGCAGTTTTTTTTTGAGATATACGAGGGTCATCCAGAAAGTAAGGTTACAACATTTATGTAGGATCGAGAAATGCTTTTATTTAATGGAAATTCACAGGATACTTCACAAATATATTTAACTATTTTTCAACGTAATCGCCGTCGAGATCGAGACATTTCTGTAGTCGGGGCACCAGCTTTTGTATGCCAGTGTCATAGACCTCCGCCGCCAGCTCTTTCAGCCACTTCTTCACAGCTTCCTCGACCTCCTGATCGTTGGAAAATTGTTGGGGTGTAGTGACACACCCACGTTTCATCCCCCGTCACGATAGAGCCCAGAAAAGCTTCTCTCTCCAGTGCAAAACAATCCAAAAATTCACACGCGGCGGTCACGCGATTTTGACGGTACTCCGGTGTGAGCATTCTGGGAACCCATCTCGCACACAACTTCATGTCACCAAGTTTTTCCGACACAATATCACAAAGGAGACTTCGAGAAATGTCAGTAAATTCTTCGTGAAGGTCGTCAAGCATCACACGGCGGCCATTTCGCACTTGTTCTTCAATTTTTTGCACAAGTTCGTCAGAAATCACTGCCTTACTTCGTCGTGAGTATCAGTACGGCCTTCTTTGAACAACCTAACCCACTTCATGACTGTTGTCGACTTATCACATCACTACCATAAACTTCCACGAGCTTCCGATGGATATCCGCGGCGGTATTGTTCTGCAAAGTCAAAAAACGGATGACCACGCGGATCTCGCATGGACTGGAGGGGGCGGGAGCGCGCGACGACCTCTCCATCGGAAGAATTTACTGTGACTGAACAAAATGGCTGACAAACACGCGGGACCAAACAAACTGACTGTTAGGATCTCCCCTACACGCCAGGTGCGCCAACTTCGGAACAAAAAACTCAGGAGCCCTTGTAACCTTACATTCTAGATGACCCTCTTACATAGGTCTGTTAATATGAAATCGAATTTTTTTTATAGAAAATATACATTTATTGTATGAAAATGGTAAAAAAATATTTTATTCAAAGTATTGCCAATCACTAACATTCGAAAAATTTTCTCTTGGAAATTAATAGTGTTTTTCATTCCAATTTCAGACGTAGATCCCGAAACCTTCGGTCTTCTGGGTGACGAGAACGGAGTGAACATGAGCAGTGTTTCCGTGGCGGGTGTGGACACCAAATCCAAGTCCCATTTTAGGAAGAAGAAGAAGGTCAAGGATGCCGAACACCAGGAAGTGGTGCTGGCGAAACCAAAGAGCGGCGCCGGGGAGTACAGGGTGCCCGCTAGAGAGGGCAAAGGGTCGTAGTGGCTTTGTTTCACCTCGAGTCCTGTTCAATTTTGATAAATGAAAGACTCGATAAAACTGCAGATTGACGATTAGTCGGTACTTAATTTAAAACATATTACAGAGATAATGACTACCGATAGGTTGTCTGGAAAGTGATTTCATATTTTTACGTCAAATTCAGGTGGAATTTTCTTTCGTATTTAGATGGAAATTTCTTCTATAGATCTGTTATCTATACTTTCGGTATCTCGGCAATCTCTGTAGTGTCGTAGAATGCTGATTATTCTTGATCGAAGCCTTGATTTTGTAGTCAACAGTGGTAATCGGCCTTCCAGATGGGACACAATCTTCGAGTGTCGTATCGCCATTACGTAATTTTTAAACCATCTTTATTTCGGTTTGTGTCGCGTTTTCTCTTTTCGATAGTAAAAAGTATCGAACACCAATAAATTCCGTCTTCAAATTCAGACAAAAAAAATCCCATAAAAATGCGCTTAACTTTTACCTTTCATAATAATATACATTAGTCACTTTTTGCAATGAAAATTTTGTCTCGACGACTTCTATCTGAGAAATACGAAATTACTTTCCCGACCCAATACATCTTTATTCCTTTATCCTAGAGGGGAGATATGGCCCTGCCGCCTGACTTAGACCTATGCCGACTCTCTGGTCATTGTACTCCATTACAGAGTCAATCTATCTTTCTTCCGGAGTCACTTAAAGAATCTGTTTCTCGAGTTGATAATATTTTTGAGTTATGTACAGCTAAAAAAACTTCATTTTTTTAGTTATTTGAATATTTTCGGCCTGCTTTCTGCTGCTCCCATTTATAAGATTATTGCATTGTACGCAGGTTCCAATAAGTAATCTATCAATACAATAGCTACACAACAAAGTTTTTGAGTTTTACTCGTACATAACTCAAATATTGTATTTTTTTTGAGTTGTACATAACTAAGAATATGTATTTTTTTAATAGTACATAACTCGATTTAATTTTATACATACTTAAAAAAATTGTTATTATTTTGAGTTGTACGTTGCATAAAAAAAGTATTTTGTTTGAGTTGTACATAACATAAAAATTGTACAATAATTTTTTGAGTTGTATAAAAATTGTAATTTTTTGAGTTGTTCATAACTCAAATACGACTTTGAGCTGTAGATAGTTTAGAAAATTGTTATTTTTGAGTTGTGCTTTACATAAAAATTGTAATTTTTTTGAATAACTCAAATATATGACTTTTTGAGCTGTACATAATTTAGAAAATTGTTTTTTTTTTTTTTTTTTGAGTTGTGCATAACTCAAGTATTATGATTTTTTTTAATCATAATTTTAAACATAACTCGAAAAATGTAATTTTTTGAGTTATTTAAACATTTCATTCTACTTCTGCGGCTCCCGTCGATACGGGTATTGCGCAGCACGCAGGCTGCGATAAGTGATCTTACGTAACAACTCGACAATTTACAATTGTTAAGTTTTGTCATTTTGCCTTATGACGATACAATTTGTTTGTTGTTCGATGTTATTACTTTCAATTTATATATTCACAATGAAATTTTAAAATGAGATTTATTTAATCATAAAATAAGTAAAAAAAAAAAAGAATTACTTAATTTCCCATACTTAATTTCCCATACTTAATTTCCCATACTTAATTTCCCATACTTAATTTCCCATACTTAATTTTTGGAATTTATCCCTTAACTACCATAGATAATTTTTTATTTTTATTTTGTTGAATTAATTCTTAAATTCGCTCATTCCCGCTGGAATCCAGTATTTTAAATATAAAAAAAATGTTTTTCAGTCTAGTTTACACTTCAGGCCTCATAAACATCTTTTATGGTTGGTAGGAGAATAATTCTATAAGGTTGTACTGTATACAAAAAAAGATAAACATGATACGTTCGAGCTCTGCTATAACTGCCAGATGTGATTTGTTTAATATTAGTGGGTTAGAGGTTAGAGTAACCTAGAGGAGAGTTTGTTCTCGAAACGGTACTATGTAAATTTGTCCTTTGAACATAATAGAATGGATTCTCTCTGTGTACCTCGTAAGGCACACGATGTGATGATATGTGTGTATGGTCAATCAAGTTCATTTGTATTAAAGTAAAATTTCGTACAAATTCATCATAACTTCCTTAAATAACGGAGTCACATGATTTCATTACCGCACTTAAAATCTGAAGTGATATGAGGCTTGACGTTGAATACAAATCATGAAATTTTACGGTTAGAAATTAGTATTTAGACTGGACTATGAATTCGGACGTTATTACTGGTAGTCAAGGGTTAATATTCAATGTGTTATAAATCTGTAGAAATATGTGTATATACAAATATGGTCTCACAAAAATATATTATTTCATAAATTGTTAAGTTTAAATAAAAGATTAATTAAGAACAATGAGCTATGCATTGAGTTGTAACCTTAACCTCTTCAGACCTGGTGTCCATTATAATGGATACAGAGTTTAGATGCACTTTGTAAACCGCTTTGTGGTATATTTCTGTTCTCAATGATAATAAATAAAGTGTAGAATACTGTATTATCGTCTTTGAACATTTTGGCCTCCATCTATTTAAAACAAGAGTTACCAAAGTGGTCGATATCGACCCCCTGGGGTCGATTTGATTTTTCTAGGGGTCGATAGTTTCAATGAAAAATATTGGGGGTCGACAATAGCAAAAATAGACCCCTTTACTACTGCTATTTGTTTGTTACTTCAAAATATCTATGATATTCCAATAGGTACCTAATTAAGAAGTAAAATAATTGGAAAAAAAACACATTACATAGCAAACTTGTGAACGAAAAGGTAAAAATATGTGTCATTAAAATAGTCTATATTTTTGTTTTAATTTTCGTCAGCGCAGATTTCGATATTAACACTTGACTTACTGTGCTAAAAAAAATCCGCCAGCCACGGTGCTGGACGCTAAGCGTCCAGTGAAAAATGTATATTTTAAATCAAAATTATGCAAAATCTGCTAGGTTATTTTTTGTAATTAGCTATAAAAATCATTTTATTATGTATTAAAACGTCGAATAATCAAATGAAATATAAGTCCTGGTCACTCGCTATCCATCACAGGGTGGCAAGTGTTAAATGTTGCACAAGATAATGATATGCATAATCCGTAGTCCTTTTATCTTTTACAATCCTTAATAACAAGTGATTAAAATGGAAAGTTTGATATCTAGTGAGATATTTAATATCGAGTACTGTACAAACTTATTAATTTGAGTAAGTAAAGTAAATGACTAAGGGGTCGACGGTTTAAAAAGTTTTTGGTAAAGAGGTCTGCGGCCGAAAAAAATTTGGGACCTCTTGATCTAAACTAATACGACGTAATGTTACAGTTAGTGTAAATAATACACTCACAAGTAAGAATATATTTTTTAAAACCATATAATGAATACAGATCTGAATAGGTTGAGGAATCATATAAGACAGTGTATATTACTATAAACTACTACCACAAATAGGTTGAGGAATCATATAAGACAGTTTATATTACTATAAACTACTACCACAAATGAATCACAAATTTTAACGACCAGTTATATTAGTGCTTTACTGTACCATAAATACAATGTATTCTGTCCTTCCAGGTAAAATGTGTAACAAGCTTTTGTGTAAGCAAAAATAATGATTTCGCAAAATACAGTATATTACGAGTGAGCAAATTATACTTATTTCGCATACTAAAACATTACGTTGAGTGAGCGAAAAACATTGGTTTAACTTAATCCATTAAGAAAAGCAAAAAAATATTGATTTCTCAATGCTTAAAATAGTGATTTCGCACTGCAGTATTACAAGTGAGCAAATTGTACTGATTTCATACTGTGATTGTATTACGAGTGAGGGAAAAACATTGATTTAACTTCATCCATTAACAAGAGCAAATAATGTTGATTTCACAATGCTTAAAATAGTGATTTCGCATTATGGAAATACGAGTGAGCAAATTGTATTGATTTCACATAGTATGATTGCATTATGAGTGAGCGAAAAACATTGATTTAACTTTATCCATTAACAAAAGCAAAAAAATATTGATTTCTCAATGCTTAAAATAGTGATTTTGCATTATGGTATTACGAGTGAGCAAATTGTGTTGATTTCACATAGTATGATTGCATTACGAGTGAGAGAAAAACATTGATTTAACTTCATCCATTAACAAGAGCAAAAAATGTTGATTTGACAATGCTTAAAATAGTGATTTCGCATTATGGAAATACGAGTGAGCAAATTGTATTGATTTCACATAGTATGATTGCATTACGAGTGAGAGAAAAACATTGATTTAACTTCATCCATTAACAAGAGCAAAAAATGTTGATTTGACAATGCTTAAAATAGTGATTTCGCATTATGGAAATACGAGTGAGCAAATTGTATTGATTTCACATAGTATGATTGCATTACGAGTGAGCGAAAAACATCGATTGAACCAAATGCATTAAAATGAGTGAAAATAAAAAAAAAACTAATTTCGAAATTTTCAATAATACGATTGAGCAAATTATATTAATTTCACATTAGTAATGCATTACGTGTGAGCGAAAAACAATTATTTAACTTGATCCATTGATAAAAGCAAAGAGTAACTATTTCACAATGCTTAAAATAGTGATTTTGCATAAAATCAACATGATTGCGCAAATTGAGCAAAAAAAAAACAGGCTAAAGTGATAAGGGATGAATGTGAATTTATGACCGATGTGTTAAGTAAGATGACGAAGAGCATGTTGAGATGGTTTGGGCATGTGGAATGAATGAATGGAGAAAGAGTAACAAAACTGAATTATAGTGCAAATGAGAGTGGAAAGCTTGTGAAAGGGAGACCGAGAAAAGTATGGTTGGATCAAATGAATAATGATACGTGGAAAGTCAAAAAAATTGTTGGAATCGCATAGATGTAGAGGTTAAGAATGTGTGTCGAGATAGAAAAGTATGACGCTCTGTCCTCTCTGCCTACCACGATAGGGAAATGGTGTGATGTTACATATGTAAAATCAATGTATCATATTTTGTACATTTATTATTTTCTCTATTTGATAATAGCCTGAAATTGGTGACGTTTGTTACAGATACTTTGGAAAAAGTGATACTTTTACAGCTACTTAAAATTTAAACTAGCATGCTACTCCCGTATTGTAAGTAAAAAGTAATAAATAAAACACATTTTATATGTGTTGTGTTCATCACTGGTTTATTATTATTTTACTACCGGTTTCGAAGACCCTGCGTCTTCATCGTCAGGTTAAGATAAACTAAATTGCTCACAATATATTTCTTCTGCAAGTGTACATAGTATAAGAGGAATGAGGTAGGAGGAGAGAAGTGGGGAGATATTATAAACAATCAAACCAATTTTAATAATAGCCCTCCGCTAAATATGTTTCTCATTTAAAATCCCCCCCCTTTGATATCCAGACCCTGGCCTGCCCGTAAGATTATTTTTTTCCCCGCCCCATTTACCATTGAATCACAACTCTCCCCCTACCTCATTCCTCTTATACTATTATTTACACTTGTAGAAGAAATGTATTGTGAGCAATTTAGTTTATCTTCACCTGACGATGAAGACAGAGGGGGGTGTACGAAACCGGTGTAGTAAACTCATAATAAACCAGTGGTGAACACAACACATATAAAATAAGTGTTTTATTTATTTATTTTTTACATAAAACATGGCACCACAAAGTGAAACTAGAAGTCTTTTCGAAGATTCAAAAAGAAAAAAAATAATACTTTACAGCAAATTTTGTGCAAAGTGCGCTACGTTTTACTGCGCTGTTACTGTATTTACCTGCAAGGGACAGATAGATATTTTCACAAATCTTAACCAATTATTTTTAAATTTTAGTTTAAGTTCTTTGTATATTATTTTGATTTTAAACCTTTGACATTAGAATTTTTATCAGTGTTGAAAGTTTCTAAATTGTTTTTAGTTTTAGATATACAGTGAAACTCTTGTAAGACATTGTTATTTAAAATGTTTTTCGTGCTCGACATGTTCACTGTCCACCTGATTGAAGCAACGTTCCTCCGTAAGATAGCAAAAAGTTTATATGCTCTGACAAAAAGTTTATATACTCTGACAAGATAACAAAAAGTTTATATGTTCTGACGAATTTCGTTTTGATGAGATTTGACTGTTATTTATTAGAAAAAAAACACATCTATCCGAATTCACTTGAACAACCATGTACAGTAAATTATATTGGCGATAGCTGACTAATGCACAAATTTAAAAACGTACAGTCTTGTACGGGCAATGCAAGCTTGTATGTATCATATGTACAAGATTATACGCAGTTGTATGAACACATACGGCTATCAAATTTTTCGAGGCTGTTACGTCGCAAGCTATAATAGTCGGCACTTTCCGATGTGACTGAGGCCACACTGGGATTATACTGGCTCGTACGAGTTATGGTAACTTGCTATGCTATATCGCGTGGATGAATCTTACATCACGCGATATCGCACGCTTGACAGTGAACGTGTTTATAAA
Organism: Odontocerum albicorne; assembly: GCA_949825065.1. Lineage (NCBI taxonomy): Eukaryota > Metazoa > Arthropoda > Insecta > Trichoptera > Odontoceridae > Odontocerum > Odontocerum albicorne. Next base: position 10,492,077 of record OX463867.1, read on the forward strand.
GAGTTTCACTGCAATAAGTGACTAAGAGATTCATAAAATCATTATGCAATGATGTGTTTGAAATTGTTATTGTCAAAGCCTTGTGTATTTCTTTAAACTTATCCAGTGTTTTTATATTATTTAATCAAGCGTTTGGTTTATCGAATTACCGATGGGTGATGACACAGCACATCTCGTGTGTAGTGTTCATTAATTTTGATCAGACCTCTCAAAAAAGGTTGTTTTCAAGTGCTTCCCAAAACTACACAAACGCTACCCACATCTCAAACACTTAAATAAATAAATATTAGGTTTATTGACAGCAACATAGTATGTACAAGATCACATCTGAGTAACACTACTAAAACACATAAATTGCAGACAATACATCAGACACAGAAGCTATCAAAAGGTCTGGGCTCATCTAATAGCATCCCCTCGGCCAAAATACACCCCACCAATATAGGGCGAACCCAGCCACGGGGACACCAGATGTTTTTCAGCCCACACCCTACTTGGAGCTAGAAAAGAACCATACAATAGAAATATTACTCGAGAAAACTAATGTTAACCAAATATGAAAAAATTTTAAACGTTACATTTAAAACTAAACTTTTGATTATGGCCACGCCTATGTTGTCTCTGTAGCATCTTACACCATATGATATGGTGTGAATGTGTTAAATTTACCATCTTACACCATGTGATATAGTTTGAATGTGTTAAATTTACCATCTTACACCATGTGATATCGCGTGAATGTGTTAAATTTACCATCTTACACCATATGTTGTTTATAGTTAAGGCATTAACGTTGTGGAGGTTTAAAGACATTGTAATTTAATTTTATCAAACTCTGTTTATTCCACTTTTTTGTGACGGTATAACCCTACCGGTTACAAAGCTTTCACCTCATCTTCAGGGGAGCACAAACAAGACTTGTTTGCGCTCCCCTGAAGATGAGGTGAAAGCCTTGAAACTGGTAGGGTTATACCGTCACAAAAAAGTGGATAAACAGTGTTTGATAAAAATAAATTACAACATCTTACACCATGTGATATCACGTGAATGTGTTAAATTTACCATCTTACACCATGTGATATCACGTGAATGTTTTAAATTTACCATCTTACACAATTTGATATAGTGTGAATGTGTTAAAGTTACCATCTTACACCATGTGATATAGTGTGAATGTGTTGAATTTACCATCTTACACCATGTGATATCGCGTGAATGTGAAAAATGTACTATTATTGCAAAAGAGGGTAGTTCTTATCAAGGCATGGACATCAACTCCTTATATTTCCCGGTGGTCAGCGCAAGAGATATAAAGAAATACCGCATGAGACGCTGAAACACATTAATCTTCAGCACAATTGGGAGCAACTATAATTCGAAAATTCTAGGATGAGTCCTGTGACAGCTCACAAATTTGCCCCAATACAACCTTGTAACGATGTTAAGTAATTTTAATTATTTTATCAACTTTAATATAAGCCTCAATTCTAATAAATAGCAAGTTATTTAGGTAAATACATTACATAAGGCTGTATTGGGGCAAATTTGTGAGCTGTCACAGGACTCATCCTAGAATTTCCGAACTATAGCAGTAGATGGAACCGAATGGTGTGGAACTGTTGCTATTTATCAGGGATCTAATACAGAAAGACGACGCGACGCAGACAGACTGTTGCAAGTACATTGGCTAATACAATAGGATATGCCTATCACAGATTGGCTTACATGGTCATCTCCGGTGACACCAACATCAGACACCCTGATGCCCCCCTTTTGTATTGTGATGTCTATTGATTACACTATACTCGTCAGCGGTTATGGGCATTTAATATTTTTAATTAAAAATTAAAATACTGGATATTTTTAAAGAAGATTCAATTAATTTAAGTCATTTTGATACCTCTTAAAATGCTGCTAGAAATGTTTATTTATTTTTATAATATATATTACATTCATAAATATAAGAAAGGGTGCATAAATATATATTTGATAGAACGCTAAGAGATAACAGAGATATTTATTTATTGAATTCTTTAGCTTACATAAGAGACTGATTGTAAAGGCAGACTTCATGAGATTGCCTCCCAGTGCCTTATTTTTAAAATGGAATTTAAAAAAAAAACAGATAATTTTTCCTTATATTGTTTTATTATGATTCTTAGTACAGTAAGTCTTACTTTTAATGTAAGAGAAATTATATTTTATCTATTCATATTTGTTATAAATAAAAAGCTAATGTAAAATACAGCGAAACCCCTCAAATACATGACCGACAAGAGAAAGCCTAGAGCCTTATAGCCAACGTTCCCTCTAAGGTGTGCGCGTGTGCGGCCGCATATCTGTTAAACATTGTCCGCACACATGTTTCCATCTTCTGCACACATTTCAAATAAAGGAACTTGTAACCATATTTTGTTTTTGCGCTATTATATATTTTATTTGATATTTCATGATGGGTTCTCAGGTTCCTTTCTTTGAGATGTGTGCGGAACATGGAAACACCATATAGAGTCCACGCGCCTCCAAGGAGCCTCTTTTTTTCTTGCACATTTAAGTTGATGAGCCGCATGCACAATGAAAAAATTAGGGGGAACGTTGCTTATAGCCCCGATAAAAACTTCCGAACCGGTTATTTTGAAATACATAGTCGAAAGCTTGTCTATTTTTATTCGGTTAACTGGTTAGAAATAAAAAAGTATTGATGTTTTTTTTATCTAACCACAATATTTATGATATATTTTTGTGTAGTGGTTGGCCATAGATTCAAACACAACGTGTTACTTTCAAAGGTAACCCTATCTTGACGCCAACGGTGAAAAATCAAATCAGTATGTACAACACCGATACAAATACTGTAGAATAGGTGGATACTGTAGAATAGGTTATCGCTCAATTCTCGGAGATTCCGCCATGATTTTAATGAGTCCTGGTGAAGAAAAGAGATTCCTTGTTGACCGCGAAAAATTTGTAGAAATAAAAACACAGTATGACTTTTAAGATGGCAATATATTTTGTGTCCCTTATGTTTAGCCCATCGCACATCGCAACCACCTCGATCAGACCGCTTATGCTGTCCGATCATATGTAGTCATAATGCGAGGACAATATAAAGCGACCTTTTATTACAATACAACAATATCAAAGCAACGATTTTCAACCAATTTAACAATCCATAATTTAACTTTGTGATACAAAATAAAAGTTATTTATCTATATAACGCATACATCCAATTAACGGTATATTTTACATCAATATATTATTAGGTAAAGCGAAAAGAAATGTCAATTTTCATGTTGCGTCACGTTGAAACCAGTATGCCACCGGCTACCGTCGGGTTAACACGTCGCTGTTGGTATCGTTTTGAAGCTCTATTAATATCCTTTCTGTTTTGATATTCTTTTTTGGTTTTGGTCCATAGTACAAAAATGCAAAAGCCAGAGATTGAAGAGACACATTTATGGTATTTTATGCTGTTTTTATTTACCTGATTGGTCAAAAGCCATTGTTTTTTTCTCCTCGGATTGGCGTAGAGGACCCACTTCTCATCCCCAGTAACAATTATTCTAAGAAACGGATCAGTTTCATATCTGGAGAGTAAAGATGAACAGATTGTTATTCGTTGTTCCATGGCCGTTGGAGAAAGTTCGTGCGGCTTCCAAATTCCTTGTCTATTTTTTTCCCGAGCCTTTTCAAATAGTCCTATACTGTTGACCATGGACAACCGATATCTTGTGACAATTCCTTGATGGTTTTACGCGGATCGAACCCCACTAATGAGTGTAAAGTGTCATCATCGTTTTTGAAAGGTCTTCCTGATTTTGGTTTGTCCTTTAATTCCCTATCTATGGCACTTTCGAGGATTCAAGATGTCTCCATAAATATCGCAGATGGTCTGGGTAGCTTCTTTTGACTTCAATCCTTTATCGAATAAAAACAGCATAAAATACCGCAAATTTGTCTCTTCAATCTCTGGCTTTTGCATTTTTGTACTATGGACCAAAACCAAAAAAGAATGTCAAAACAGAAAGGACATTAATAGAGTTTCAAAACGATACCAACCGCGACGTGTTAACCCGACGGTAGCCGGTGGCAAACTGGTTTCAACGTGACGCAACATGAAAATTAACATTTCTTTTCGTTTTACCTTATACAAATAGCAATGTTTTATAACACAATTATTTGATTTTTACATTAATCGCAGTGATAATGCCGTAAAAAATGTTTCGAGTCGTACTGAATATGAAAAATAATTATAATTAACGTAAAATGCTAATTGTAGGGACATTATTTCAGGGTTTCGCTTGAACTGTTAAAAGTGTGCTAAAAAGATAACTGTACGGCCAATGTAAAATACTTAAATATTAAAAAATTGATAATTATATAAAGAATATTTTCATATTTTATATTTAATTAAACTTTTATAATATGTGTGTGGATTTAATCTAAAAAATATAGTTATATAAAGTGTATTTATTAAATGTGGATAACTGCAAAATTTTCTAAAACATGGTGATTTTTGATATTCCAATGTAAAAAGTTTTAGATATTAAAATTGTCTTTCTCGAATTATTATCGATATCTAGGATTGTAAACATTCAAACAGACTTGAAATATAATCGTTCCACGAGGAATTATCAAAATTCCACCTCAATTATTAGTTTTATTGATTTTACGACAATTTGTATGTATGGAACGCATCAAAAAATTATTTTTTCCGATTTTTTTCAACAAGTTGATTTATGAAAATGCGAAAAATTTGCTTAATATAATTCACATAATGACTGACAATCATTGTAATACACTTTTATTGTATACAATACAACCTGGCAGGCTTAAAGCCACGTGGCAATCTCTTCCAACCAATCAGAAAGATGTTAAAGAGGCCTTCAGTGAAAAACAGACTAGAATTCTTTTTATAAAAATCTGAGTTCTAGCGGGATTTGAACTGGTAACCTTCGGGCTGGGAGACGGGCCTCTTACCAAATAGGCCGTCATACTCGACCACGAAGAATTGCTTATTCAGGCAATATGTATACTAGGTGGAAAAAATGCCTGTGTCGTTCGAGGGGAGTAGCACAGTGCAGGGTTTGAAACGGCGACCTTCCGCATGGATATCCAGTGTGTTACCGCGCGCGCGCGCGGCCATGACCATCATATATCATCTTAGCAGCTGCATTGAAAACAGACTGGAGTCTAGAAATTTGCAAATCAGGCAAATCAGAATAAATTAAATTACGATAATCCAGATGCGTTACAACAAATTAATTAACGGTTTTTATTTCTGTTGTTGGAAGACATTAACGTACAATTTTTAACTTTCTATGATTATAAAAATCTGATAAAACCGTAAACTAAAAATCAAGGAAATGATAAGGGGCAAGGTGGAAAGTGTGTTGGATCGATTGATGTGATTTTGTATCTTAGAATCGCAGTCTTTTGAGATGAGACTTAAAAAAGAATGCTAAATTTATAATTAAAAAAATGTGCCTTGAACTTAATTTGGTTTCGTTGAATTTATTTTATTTTTACCTTTATAAAAATTCTAAATTTTTAAATGTACAGTAATCCCCCGTTATGGAATAGGTTTGAAGCCTCCTCTATTAAATTACTATATACTTACTCGTATATCTATACAGTGGAACCTCGGTTCTAATTCGGTTCTCAAATGTACATTTTCAACATATTGTTTTAATTTGTTTCTCGAACATATATTTTCAATTTCAATGCCATGATGTCTCATTTCATAATTTTGAAAAATTTTCTATAAAAATCACGAATAACATTAAAAATCATAATGCGAAGGATGAACCGGCGCTGCTTTCAATTTATTCATGTTCGACTATTATTGAACTTTATGTTACACGACAGATAAAACTACGATTTGAACTCTATGTTACACAACAGATGAAACTACGATTTGAACTTTATGTTACACAACAGATGAAACTACGATTTGAACCTTATGTTACACAACAGATGAAACTACGATTTAAACTCTATGTTACACAACAGATGAAACTACGATTTGAACTCTATGTTACACAACAGATGAAACTATGATTTGAACTTTATGTTACACAACAGATGAAACTACGATTTGAACCTTATGTTACACAACAGATGGAACTACGATTTGAACTTTATGTTACACAACAGATGAAACATGTACGATTTTTCAATATTTTCTTCTTTCTTTATGCTTCCACTACCCTCTTATTTTTATTCAATACCTCCCAATTGTATTGCACCCCTGGATCGTTCCAGCGCCCCCCAGGGGGTGGTATCGCCCATTGGGAAGCACCGATTTAAGTAAATAAATTATTTATTTGAGGTGATATATAAAAATACATTTAAAAATGTGTATATTTACTGTATTTTTATGTTTTATATAGTAACAAGGATTTATTTGGATTATTAGAAATTATTACTTGAAATTTAATTTTTAATGATAAATTCAAATATACATACCTTGTCTTTGGATCCAGTGGTGTAGAACATTTGTAGTACACAAAGCTTTTCCAGAGACAATTTATAGGCTCATCTAAAGATCTGATAGATTGTCAGTAGTGGTGGATATTTCTAGCACACAAAACTTGTCCAGAGATAATTTATTGCCTTGTGTAAAGATCCGATAGGTCATTAGTGGTTATGAACATTCATAGCCCACAAAATTTTCCCAGAGACAATTTATTGCCTCATCTAGCCGATGGGTCATCTGTGTAGGTAAATATTCCTAGCCCACAAAGCTTGTCTAAAGTTTATTTATTACCTTGTCTTTGGATTCGATAGTAGGGGTGAACATTCCGAGTTCACAAAGCTTGTCCAGAGACAACTTATTGCTTTGTCTATGGATCCGATGGGCCGTCATTGATGGTGAACATTCCTAGCCCATAAAGCTTGTCTAATGATGATATATTACCTTGTCTTTCAATCCGATGGGCCGTTAGTTGTGATGAACATTCCTAGTTCACAAAACTTGTCCAGAGATAATTTATTGCAGATTATATGAATTCGATGGACTGTCGGTAGTGGAAAATATTCCTAGCCTACAAAGCTTGTCTAGAGATTATTTATTGCTTTGTCTTTGAATCCGATGGGCCGTTAGTTGTGATGAACATTCCTAGTTCACAAAGCTTGTCTAGAGGTAATTTATTGTCTCGCCTATGAATCTGATGGACCGTCTGTAGTGGAGAATATTCCTAGCCTACAAAGCTTGTCTAGAGATTATTTATTGCCTTGTCTTTCAATCTAATGGGCCTTTATGGTGAACATTCCTAGTTCACAAAGCTTGTCTAGAGATAATTTATTGCCTTATCTATGAATCCAATAGACCGTCAGTAGTGGGGAATATTCCTAGCCTACAAAGCTTGTCTAGAGACAATTTATTATCTCGTCGTGTATAAATCCGATGGACCGTCGGTAGTGGGGAATATTTCTAGTCCATGAAGCTTGTCCAGTCCAAATCAGCGGCACACTTAATAATTAAAATTACAATTTTTAAATTGAAACACTGTTTGAAATAGAGAGTTGACTGTATATTAGTTTAAAAATCTGAAATCTAAATAGATCTTAAGAATTTGCTAAGTTCCATTCGACATGTAAATTATATTTTTATAATCTGACACTTGGATGGAATTTATGTTGTTTAATATGGATTATTATTTTTTTCTCATTTTACATTTCAAAATAAGATATTTTTATAAATTGAACTTAAAAAAATGATGTGACTTTTAAGTGAATGGTGACTATTGTTATGTTAAATTAAATTAATAAAGTTAAAAAGAAAAAATTTGTTTTATTTAGTAAATACTCACACGCGTACCATCATGCCATTTCTCTGTCGGCTAGGCAGAGAGGACAGATAATTAGACTTTCCTATCTCGACACACATCCTCTTTTACATACTTACTACCTTGATCAAAAAGTTTTAGGACCGGCCACCGTGTGGCGCTGTCAGTCACCCGATTGGATTTCTTTTTTTTTTTGTTAGGTTACTACATCTATCATTGACACTTCCCTCCAAATTTCAGCGTCATAGCTTGACATTTGTAAAAGTTATGCTGTACTGAGTACATCTATCTACCTTTGTGCGTGTTTTCGATTTTTTACAACTTTGAAAATGGCATCAACATTAAATGCCATCAACTTGGCATGACATTAAGTTTGCATTAAAGTTAGTGTGCAAAATGGATTTAACGGTCCACAGACCTTGTAAATGTTGGAGAAATGTTATTTGGTGGCACGAACGCTTCAGAAGTGGTTGTGAGTCGGTCGAGGATGACGAACGCAGTGGCAGTCGAAAACCGATGAAAACATCGATAAAATCAAAGAAATGTTGGTTGAAAATCGCAAATTGACCATCAGAGAACTGGCAGAGGACTTGAACATCGCTTATGGATCCGCTCAGGAAATTTTGGTTAGTGATGTGGGCCTCAGACGTGTCGCTGCAAAACTGGTACTATTTCATGCAAAAAAAGGACCGCGTTGAAATCGCGAAAGACATGATTTCCCTGTGTTTTTGACCAAAAACAACACGACTACTATCCAGCAGCCTTCGAATTCACCTGATCTGGCTCCCTGCGACTTTTTCCTGTTCAACCGACTTAAAAAACCGCTTCGCGGAATGCGTTACAGCACCCGAGAGGATGTCATGAAAAAATCGAAGACGGCTCTGATGGACATACCGAAAATTGAGTACCAGCGGTGTTTCGAGGATTGGATCAAGCGCTGGTGTAAGTGCGTTGCAGTCGATGGGGAGTACTTTGAAGGGGACCATATCGATTTTGATGAATAAACTTGTATTTTCGATTTTATGAATAAAGTCCTAAAACTTTTTGATCAAGGTAGTACACCTTTTCATATAATTTCTCTGACTCTACGTTTCCTTTCAAAATATAATTCTCTTGATCCAACCATATTTTCCTTGTTCTTCCTCTCACACACTTTCCACTTACATTTGCACTATATATCTGTTTTGTTAGTGTTTCTTCATTCATTCATTCCACATGCCCAGACCATTTCAGATTAATTTTACTTAACACATCAGTATTAAATAAATAAATAAAATTTTATTGATAGCAAAATAGTATGTACATAACATATTTAAATACACTTCAAAAACACATAGTAGATTGCAGAAAATACATTTAAGAGAGAAGCTATCAAAAGGTCTGGGCTAATCTAATAACATCCCCCCGGCCAAGATAGATCCCACCAATATAGGGTGAGCGAGCCCAGCCGCGAGGGCACCAGATGTTTTTCAGCCTACACCCTTGCACATGTAGAATAAGAAGAAAAAAATAGAAAATAAATAGATGGCAGAAAAAAAAGGCGAATCCACAAATATCACCTCAGATTAATTCAAACAAACAAAGGTTCCCTCCCTGACAGCAACACATTGTGTACATAACATATACGAGTATATGGCGGAAAACAAAATAAAAAGTAAACCCACATATACCACCTCAGGTTAATAACTGTCAGCAAGAACGGAAAAAAGAAAAGCCTCAAAGGAGTCCAAATTTTATAAAAGTAAAATGACAAATGGAAAATGATGTTCACACAAACAAACTACAACACAACACATGGAAATAATTAAGCAGTACAGGTAACCCCCGTTAATCGCGACCCCGGTGAGTGCGGATTCGTTATAATGCGGTATTTTAAACAACACTTGTCCGGCTTCCACACATTCCAGGAATCGTCATAATGTGTAGTTGCACGAACGAGCTATCTTTCTTTTTCGTTCACTTACATAATACACATGTACATATATACGTAAATTCACGAGCGCGAGTGAGACAAAATATGTAGCTATCAGAGACATCGACAAAGCGTGGAATGAAGTCACCCAATATTGTATGAAGAGCCTTTGGAAAAGGTTGTTCAGAGAAATTGATGATAAAATGAATTACGAAAATGATATTCAAAATATCATCGAAGATATTAAGTGTTAAAATAATGGAAAAGGTCCTTTCTCTTCACAATCAGTGCATGCAGTTGTCAGAAGAAAATGAAGAAGATTATGAGCGAGAGAGTGCTGTAAAGAGCGTGGTTGTGATGGATTATTTGACGACGGTTATAGACTAATTTTACACAATAAACGTAGAGAGGCCAAACAAGGAAATCTAGATTCTTTTTTGCAAAGCGGAAAAAAATAACGAATTATATTTTATATGACATTGTTATTTAATGTTTATTTTAAAAATAAAACGTTTTTTAGAATCTTAAAATGATTTTTTTTAAATTCCCCGTTGATCGCGGAATTTTGCTTATTGCGGCCATGTCCGGAACGTATCTCCCGCGATCAACGGGGGTTACCTGTAATATATATAAAAATTAATAAGAAGATAACGCACAAACACTCAATATTAGGTTCACATTCATCCCTCGTCAAGTATCGGGTCGATCTATCATAGGAGTCACGACACTCGGTCTCGACTTCTATGATAGCCCTTGAGGACTCCTCTCCATCCATCCCTGCAGTCAGCAGTTAGTTGTTAAGGGTACTCCTGTTGTGTCTTTCAATTGGTCCGATCCAATACGCATTGGGACTTTTCCTCTCGTGTGTCATCCTTCCATGCTTCCAATGACCACATTCAAAACGAACAGCCCACAAAATAAAAGGAGAGCTCGGTTTTACTTATTATGTCGGTCTAAACAGATAAATATTTCTGTATTTAGTTATCATGCATATTAAAACAATATCTTTTCTATCATAATTACTATATATTAGATATTCAGTTTGTATTAGCTCTTGTCAGCAATATTTCAACATGCCCAAAGAATAGGGTGACCAGATTTCAATTTACGTTAGCCCTGAGATTGCTCGTGGATAAAAAAAAAAAGTTTTTCTAGAATCTTAGAAAAGATGTTTGTTTCACTTTGTGGTGTCTTCTTCTTCTTAAACTTTCTGTAGACTCTCAAGAGTCTGTTACTGCAGGATTGTCCTGTGATGCTGGACTCCAGCTATCTCTCCATCGTTTCGGGGGTCTCCCTGGCGGACGCCGTCCATCCTGCACCCCATGCAGAGCTATGTATGGAATTCTTGTGGAATTCATTCTCTGTACATGTTGGTACCAGTATCGTCGACGCTGTCGTCTCCATCTGACCACATCTTGAACCTCACAGACCTCTCGGATCGTGGTGTTCCTTACACGATCATGCAAAGTCTTCCCAGCAATAGCGCGCAGAGTTCTCATTTCCGTTGTCCTTAGCATACTTTTTGTCCTGAGAGTGTCCGCCCTCGCTTCGATGCCATATGTGAGGATAGGTCGCACACAGGTCTTATAAATGCGTACCTCGCTATCCGTTCTCATATCTTTATTCCTCCATATGACATCTCTCAGGCAGCCCGCCACAACTGCAGCTTTATCTACCTGAGGCCTTACTTCTCTGGGGAGGTCATTTATGGTGTCATGTTTATAAATTTTTAATAAAATAAATAAAACCCTTATTTTTTATTTTATATTCACCACTGTTTTATTTCAGTTCACTACCGGTTTCAAAAACCTCCGTCATACAGAATTCTATACGGAAATAATATGGTTACGTGTATAAGGGTGTGGGCTGAAATACATATGGCATCCTCATGGTTAGCCTCGCCCTCTAATTGGTAGAGGGTGTATTTTTCCTGGGAGGCTGGTTTTTTTTATCCACTTGGCACGGATTTCTCCTGTTACACAAAGAGGGCCTGCTTCTAGCGTTAGCTTATTTGTTAGGAAGAATATCAGCCAGGATTCTTCTCATACTGCTAGGCGGTGCCAAGACTATATCCACAGTGTCATTCAGTTGGTTCAATATATCTATACCACGCGTGACCGAGTGTTTAGCCGTGATATTCGTCCTGTAAGTTGGTATGTAGAACAGAGGGTGATTCCTTGCACGGCTATATTTATTGGGTACATATAAACTCAGTGCTTCTAGAATCGCGGGACAGTTAAAGCAACCTTAAGTAGGAATATCGCAATGGATTCTTGCCTTCTTGTTTCGAGGCTTCTATAGTTACACACCGTGAGAAGTTCGACATGGTGAGCATATTTTGGGTAATCGCCCTTTGTTCTGTACCATAGATATCTGAGGATTTTTTTTTGTATTTGTTCTATATTGTTTTTATATTTGAGCTGATGAGGAGCCCAAACTGTAGATGCATATTCTAATTTGGTTCTAATTAGATAATTATACAAGTTTCGGAGGATATCGGTGCTGTTAAATTCTCTTGATATTCTCATTATAAAACCGAGTAGTCTGTAACAGTCCGATATCAAACGTGAGACATGGTTAACGAACGTGAGTCCGACATCAAAGGTTACGCCCAAATCTTTGAATTCAGAAACTCATGTTACGAGATGAGCCACGACCGTTTGATATCTTTTCTCTCAAATGTATTTCCTTTTCCATTCCCTTAACATATTCGTATATGTGTAATCTCAGCATATATACGAGGGCTGCTACTTAAGTTTTGAGACAGACAAGTAAAAACAAATATTTATCATCGAAAATGGCTTTATTGTTTTTCAAAATACTCTCCATGAAGATCAATACACTTTTGCATGCGTTTGAACCAATTTTCGAAGCACTTTTTCCACTCCGAATGTGGTAACTTCAAAACATGCGTTTTGAATGCATCAACCCACCAATTCGATGTTTTGAGTGCTCAAAAAGTCACTTGTTTGAGCCGATGTGTGAGAGCTCGCATTGTCGTGGTGGAGAATGATCCGTCTTTGGCGGTTGGTTTTCCTCATTTCTCCGAACACTTCTGGCAAACAAATGATGGTGTACCATTCAGAATTGACCGTACAACGTTTCACTAAAGGCACTGTTGTGACATGAACGAACGAATACCGAAGAAACAAACCACCATTTGCTTCGAAGTGTTCTTGCGCGAACAACTTTTGTTGGATTTGGCTCGTCTTGAAAGACCCATACAGTCGACTGCTGTTTAGTTTCTCGCTCATATGCATAGATCCATGATTCGTCGCCTGTCACAATCTTATTGACGTCTTTTGAAGCACCGCGATCGAAGTTTTTCAACATTTCTTTCATCCAAATGTTCATGCAATATTGAATGTATGCGAGTGGAACTAATGCCCAAACATGCCTCAATCTCACAATAAGTCACATGATGATCTTGCAATTTCAGTTCACGCACAGCATCAATGTTTTCTGGCACAACAACCGATTTTGGACGAAATTCGTCCTGGAGCGAACTACGACCACGATTGAATTCGGAAAACCAGCGAAACACAGTGGCCCGGGATGGTGCTTCATCACCAAAAGTCGAAGCGAGTTGATCAGTACACTGTTGTTGAGTTAGTCCACGTCGAAAATCATAAAAAAATCATCGCACGAAAATGTTCACGATTTAATTCCATTTTTGGCCGAGATAAATTTTTCAAGTCACTGTAAACGACACAAATAACTTTCTGATCACATGTATACCATTAAAAACGTCAAACTTTACGATGCTGATGTCAGATTTGACGTATCTACACTGGTGTTGCCATATCTCAAAACTTAAGTAGCAACCCTCGTATTAACATACAATACTGCTATCAATAAACCTATTATTTATTTTCTATGGTATTATATATTTTTCAACATGGTTCTTCGATCCAATTAAACAGGTTCAAGAGAGTGAAAAGAAAAAGCGGTGTTATATATTTTATTATAATTTAATACGTATTACACAGTAATATAAATAAATACTACACGTGAATGAGATAAAACAATTATGGTACACATATATTTATTCATTTATTTAATTTATCCATGACTTTTTGTTCGTAAGGCATGTTGTATCTTATTAAACATTTATACGTATGGCATGTTGTATCTTATTAAATATTTATACCTATGCTTTACTGTGTCAAATTATATTGGAGAAACCTGTTACTTTGTGTACAAAACTGTATAGTCTCAACATATATGGTATAGCGCCGCTGTTCTGCGAAAAGCATTAAGTCCATTTTGCTTAAAATGACTTTTCAATGCCATTTTACTTAAAATTAAAATATCTACACATGGAAAAAACATTTATGCCCAAAAGTTATATGGTTTCGCTGTTATGAAAATTTTCATCAAGAAAGGATTAAGGTGTCTGTATTTTTAATTGTTACGTAATATGTTTTTAAGTTACGCATTTTTTTGGTAGTAATTCTTTTAAATAAATAAACAGTCTTTAACCCTGAGAGATCGGCGCACTGCTATAGCAGTGGAAGAAATCTGTTCTACCCTTGTATTCTAATTGAATATCATTCATTTAGAATACAAGGGTACATATTCTAAAATATATTTATGTTGTAAAAATATATTTTTTTTTGTTTTTTTGTTGTTTAAAATAAACATTTATCACGAACGTCCGAATCGTAAATATATCTCAGCACTAGATAGACAATTATATTTTTTTCTCGTAGCGCTCTCAGGGTTAAATAACGTCTGTTTGTATTTTATTTTATTAAAAACTTGATTTGACATCGCCTTCCGAAACTTAAATTGCATGTATCTCAAAACTCAATATTTGTACTTAAATGCTTTTCGCAGAACAACAACGATAGACCAGTACTCGTAATATATATATCTACAGTAGAACCTCGATTATCCAGATTGGCTAAAATAAATAAAAAAAATATAACTACATGATAATGGACAAGCTATGATAAATATTGAATGAATATGGTGTTGAACGTACTAATACGCTGTATTGCATCATTATACGTCAAAGATAGAGCATGTATCAAAGTGAATTGTACATTGGCTGAATGGTTTAATATTTCGAAAGGGGTAAAACAAGAATGCGTTATGTCACCCTTGTTCTTCAATATTTATATAGATTCATGTGTGAAGGAAAAACAGAGGTCAATTTGTGGCATACAAATGTCGAATGGTATATGCAGATGACATGATGTAAATGAAAAAATTGTGAATTATACTAATGTTACATAATAACATACATGACGGCATCTATTAAAGAGTTCAAAATTAATTCATCTGCAGGTTCAAATCTTCACTATACTAAAGAAAATGTAGCATGGTCCCTGTTACGTTTCATAAATTTGCCCCAATACAACCTTGTAACGACGTTCATTAATTTTAATTATTTTCTCAACTTTAATATAAGCCTCGATTCTAATAAATAGCAAGTTATTTAGGTAAATACATTACATAAAACTAACAATAATGACAAATTAATACACCTTGTTACAAAATTAGCATAAATATGTCAGTTTGTTAAAATCAAATAATATTTGGCAATGTTAGTGAAAAGTCACTACGTTAGTCTGCATTGGCTAGGGATGGGGTATACGATAATTGGATTTTCGATTTTCTTTATACATAAAATTAAATGTTCGTAATTATGTAGTATTAATTCATAGTGGATCTTGGCCTATTTAAAGATAGATACAAATCATACAATACATTAGAAAGTCAGTATAATGAAAATTAGGAATTTAAATGTCAGTTTCAAGAAAAACAATTTTTCAATTTGTAAAAATAAACGATTTTACCCCCATCCCTTTGAGACATGACATTTCAAACGTCACAGGAACCATTCTACATTTTCTTGAGTATAATTCCTGTCGTATATTTTCTGAAACACGGATCTCGAAACGGTTTCATAGCATACGTAAATATCCAGACTCAAGTACAGTACCCGGCGGTAAGTAATACACATCGGGCTTAAGCAAGACTGTCGGCCATTATCGGCTAACTTTGGCTTTGTAGAGCGAACAGAACAGTACATGAATTTGGCATCTTTTTCTTATGTTTAACCAGTCCAGCGCCTTCTGGTACGAAGTGACATGATCGTACTTTCTTAGGTTAAAAATAAATCATTTTGAAGACGCTATAATTTCTCCAGTGTTCCTACGTAATTTCCAAATAACATTCCAGACATCAAGCGATAACAAAGGGCAGAGATTGCACGAGTAAAATTTAGGTTTTAGCAGACAGAAATCTTTGCAACACTTTAAGGGAACGAAGGCTGAAGAAGATCCTCTGGCTTACCTCATTTATTTGATCTCGCCATGAGAGAGTGTTATCCATTATTAATGCCTTCTCACAAATATTTATTACAGCAAACATCTCAATCATTTACAATTCTTGTTATTTTAACCGTTTCAATTCCAAGGACGGAATCATCCGCATAATTAATCCCTACAGCACAGGTCAAGTGCGGTTATATCCGCGTTCTTATTGTTTAGATCAGTGTTCCCCAACCTTTTTAGACCTGTGGACCGGTAAAAAAAGGAAAAAAATTTCGCGGACCACTAATACTGAAATAAAAATGGTTTTTTTATTTAATATTTTTTTAATCTTATATTGTGACAGATGGACATATGTAACTATAATTGATAAATGTGTATATAACAGTTAAAAAAATTTAATTGTAACATTGTCTGATACAATTAAAATTGAACAAAAACCATGGGGTTTTTGCAACAAACTAATGCGAAACCTGCTGTTGATCTTCGCTAATATATTGGATATTCTTGGCTGCAGTGCTGTCTCTGATAGACGAAGTGCTACATTCACGTCCAGTCTATTCCTTTGTTTCGATTTTATTGAGGACATAGATGAAAATCCTATATTTAATATTTTTGCATGGCGAATTTCTTGAAATTTGGCATACTGTTTGCGGCCCGGCGGAAAATCTCTGCGGCCCGGCACCGGGCCGCGGACCACCGGTTGGGGAACACTGGTTTAGATTGTATCAACGATTTGATTGACACATGATTATGCTATATTTTACAATTAATACAGATACTGCCATCTCTGTAGAATATTATGAACATGTTTGTCACATATTGAGATAATTTCTGATCAAGATATTAGTTTTCTAAAGTGAACTTTGTAGTCAACATGGACATAAAAGGATGCGTGCCGAATACCAATTGACCTATAGCGGAGTCTCAACCGTAACCGGTCTGTCCCACCACAAGAGAACAAGTGCACAGCTTCCATAAAAGTTGAAACTATTTATCATTTACATTCAGGAGCTTCTATTTGATTATGATCAGAGAACACTCTGAAATACCTTAAATAACTGATATTAAGAAACGTGAGTCTCAAAATATATATATTGTATAAATCTACTAATATACTCGTAGATTATTCTGAACCAAATCTCTTGAAATAATTTTGTTTAAAAAAACATGCACAGTAGTCCCTCGTTATCCGCAGGGGATAGGTTCCAAACCCTTTAACCTGTACACCGCGTTAAAAATCAAATTCCACGAATCCTGTGCGCGGCACAATTTCGGCGTTTTTTAATTTCTAAGTTTAAACGCATATTTTGATTAGAACCACTGATATTTGATTACAACACCAAGTAAACATGACATTCAAGCAATTTTCTGATAATAAATAATAGTCATTACTCTTAAGGAGACTCATTAAATAAAGAAGATAAACTAAACATTACGTAAAATACACAAAGGAATGCTACAGATCAGATCACAGGCGTTTGTGCTTCCCGCGAGAGGAACACGTTAACAGATGGTACACTAACAAACCCTATACTAGACAGCCGTTTTCTATAAAAACACTGAAAGCTCTCGTCCCCATTTTCTCTGTAACTTTTGAGGACAGTTTGAGGAGCAACAGCAAAACTAGTACGAATTTATTTCTCTTGTTTGAGCGCTTCACGAAAAGAAGATTAGTTTTTTCGATACATTCTAGAGGTAAGTAACAATTTTTTTCTTTTCGTATTAAAACAAGATTTTTTATCTTTTCACTTAATGCAAGCACTGTTCAAGATCTATTTGCATTCTCTGAGTTATCACAATCACTAGTCTTCCATTTCGGATGCATAATTACGTTAAATAAGGTTTTTTTTTTAACATAAAATACTCAGATATTGGGAACAATGCGATCACAGCGAGAGATGGAGCATGACTGATTTTATGTAGGTGACTTGAGAATAATCTACGGGTCTTTGGTGAACCTATCTTCATCGTTCGTATCTCTGATTTAGTGTTAGATTTCAAAAAGGTTCAACCACAGATAACAAGGGACTTCTGTACGTACAAATGTAATTTGTTATAAAACTACGGAAAAGAACATGAGAAATAAAATAAGATCATTTACTCACTAAACACACGTAACAAGCTTTGTGACAAACTTCAGTATATATTAATCAGCGTAAAAAAGCGATAATCTGAGATGCGATATACATTTTGAATCTAAAATTTCACATTTTCAACTGTGAAATTTTCACTGATTACACGTACAGTGGACTTACCAAGAACATGTATAGCTGCTAATTAATATATCAAAGAAAATTAACTAATTTTATTTATGTATATAATGTATACTCGTATATGAGCAAAAAGGTGTACAAATTTCAAACAAGGGATCGGAACGACATGATTGAGTACTTGAGCTAGCAGGAGTATATTGTATTGAATATTTGTGTTAACTCTTAAACAGTCTTGTTTGCGCTCCCCTGATGATGAGGTGAAAGCCTTGAAATCGGTAGGGTTATACCGTTACAAAAATGTGGAATAAACAGTGTTTGATGAAAATAAATTACAATCCCTTAAACAAAATATTGTTTTGATAAATGTACGGGGGAGATTGTGTGATTGGCTGTTAATTCCTTTGAATTGATGCAGAATGCCAAGGGTTGATTTAACCCTTACTAGTAATTAGGTCTTAGAACTATATATTTTTTTCTTGTTTGTATTAGGTGTTAACATAAGTTGTGTCCGTTTTTTTTCAAATTTAAAAATGAGCACCAAAAGTAAAACAAAATGGTAAATGTTATACGTCATTCGAAAGAAAATTTTCTGCTCTACAAGATATTGTGTTTGCTTTTACGTTACATATATTATTTTATTTGATTACAAGCCTTCAAAATGGAATGTCAAGTAGACGAAAGTGAGTATTTTCGACACATTCTGTTCGCGTTCAATCGAGGGAATAAAGCTGCCGAAGTTGCTCGCGATATTTGCGAAGCGTACGGTGAAGATGCTATGAATGAATGGACAGCTCGTCAATGGTTTGTGTTTCAAAGACGGTAATTTCGACCTGAAAGACATGGAGCGTTCCGGACGACCAGTGGAATTCGATGAGGACCGCTTAAACCATATTATTCATGAAGATCCCCTTCAAACCACCGTAGAATTGGCTAAGCAGATGAATTGTAGTCACATGACTGTATACCGCCATCTTAAATCACTGGGAAAAGTCCAGAAGTTCGGCGCTTGGGTTCCACATGTTTTGAGTGAAAACAACAAAAATCAATTGTCGAACGTTGACAATACTCCAAAAGACCTTATAAAGGATCTTTCAAATTGAGCTTTTTTTTATTCTTGGATAAAACACAGATGGCATTGCGAACTTGCCTGGGTCTTGTGACATTTGAGAAGTGTAATGTATGACATTTATAAAAATGGAGTCATATACAATTCCGCCTTCAAATTGAGAATTATTTTATGTATTGCAATCTCCGTTAACAGTGATGTTAATTGGCCACCAAGATCATGTGATCTGAAACCGTTGGGACTATTTTCTCTGGGGTTACGTGAAAATCCAGGTCTATAAGAATGACCCTCGATCAATTCCCGAGCTGAAGGACGAAATGATTTGAGATATTGGTGAGTTAGAACCGCAATTATGCCAAAATGTCATTAAAAATTTTGACAGAAGAGTGGATATCTTTAATTCTTTATTCATCAACATAGTCTCCTTCAAGAGGGATACATTCATTCCAACGCTTTCTTAACTTTTATATGCCAGCCGTGTAGAAGGATTTATCTTTGGTTTCAAAATAGGTGTTAGTTTCGGCAATCACTTCTTCATTGGAGCCAAATCTCTTTCCCTGGAGCATCTTTTTGAGGTCTGCGAACAGCCATTATTCGCTGGGGTCCAAATCTGGAGAATGCGGTGGGTGCGGAAGCAATTCGAAGTTCAACTCATGCAATTTGGCCATTGTTACCATCGACTTGTGACACGGTGCATTGTCCTGATGAAAGAGAACTTTTTTCTTTTTCATATGGGGTCTTTTTTTTGCAATTTCTGCCTTCAAACGCTCCCATAACGCTATGTAATATTCGCTATTGATGGTTTTTCTCTTTTCAAGGTGATCGATGAATATTATACCATGCGCATCCCAAAATACGGAGGCCATAACCTTCCCGGCCGACTGTTGAGATTTTGGTCGCTTCTGACGACTTTCACCAGCTGCTCTCCACTCAGCTGACTGCCGATTTGATTGCGGAGTATAGTGGTGGATCCAAGTTTCATCAATTGTCACATACCGACGCAAAAACTCCTGTTTATTTTGTGTAAACAGTGCCAAACAGCGCTCTGAATCATCGATGCATTGTTGTTTCTGTTCCATTGTGAGCAAACGCGGCACCCATTTCAAAAAAAGCTTTTTCATGACCAAATGTTTATGCAAAATAGTGTAAACACTACCAAATGATATCTACAAGATGTCGGCTATCTCACGCAACTTTATTTTGCGATTTTCCATCACGATTTTGAGTTTTTTTTTAATGTTTTCTGTAACAGCCTCATTTGCACGACCAGAACGTTCAGCATCATTTATGTCTGTACGACCGCGTTTGAAATCAGCATACCACCGACAAATGGTTGTTTTTGACGGCACAGAGCCCGGATAACACTTTTCAAGCCATCACTGAGTTTGAACGGTATTTTTTCCCATTAAAAAGCAATGTTTTATCAACACACGAAATTTGTTTTTTTCCATTGTTTTGATAATAGCAAAAGTAGCATCACTAAAACCACTGTAACTCAATGATACAATGTCGGAATGTCATGAAAGTTTGACACGTAACTTCTTAAGGTTGGCACTGAGAATGGTATGGATTTGTTATTAGAGGCGCCATCTGTTGGTTAGTCCCGGGACTGATCGATGTGTTACATTATACTTCAATGGCCAATAAAAAGTGTTTTGAAATCAAAGCAAATCGTGTTTTATTCAAGAAAAAAATTTTTTTATTAAAAAATCCACTCAATTTGAAAGACCCTTTACAACTAGGAACTATCCTCCCCTTTCACACCTAGATGAAGTCTACCTGACCCTTGCAGCAAGTGCCGGTTATACTCATAAATGAATGGGAGACAAAAAGGAAAATAATGCTAATTCCATTTGTAGTAAAAATTTATTTTAACACTTTGATGGTTAGTAGGTTAAATATTTTATTTATTTTTATTATTGTTATAATGTTTTACTTTAATAGAATAAAAGGTACAAAAAAAAATTATGACATTAATCACAGATAACCATAGACTACACAATACGGTGAAACCCTTTTAAGATCATCTCCAAGGGCTCTAGCCAATTTAATCTTTTAAATAGGGGACTGTTTTGACATACGTTCACTGCCAAACTAACAGTGCAAAAATGTTTTTGAAATCCTAGTGCCATATTTCCAACAATGGAGGGTGCGAGGCTGAGGCGAAAAGAAGAGCTGGAATGGCAAAAAATGTGATGTCAAAGCTGGAAAATATATGGAAGAGCAGACCTATCACCATCACGATGATAATGCACTTAGTCTCTCATCTTCGTAATATTCATGTATGGCGCAGAGACTTGGACGTTGAGAGCAAGCGAGAGATGGAGAATAGATGCATTTGAAATGTGATGCTGAAGAAGAATGTTAAGTAATTCCATGGACATCGAGACAAACTAACGCCTCCATTCTCGAAGAACTGAGAATCACCGACAGATTGTTGACAATATGCCTTCGACAAGTCCTCAGATTCTTTGGACACATGCTAATGATCAAAGAGACAGTTTGGAGAGGTTTGTGGTTACTGGAGGCGTGGAAGGATGACACACAAGAGGAAGAATCCCAATGTGTTGGACTGACCAAGTGAGAGACGCAACTGGACTACCCTTAACAACTGCCCTTCGAGTGGCAGAATGCAGGGATGGATGGAGAGGAGTCGTCAGAGGGTATCATGGGAGTCACGATGCTCAGTAATGAGCTACATGACAGTATGATGAGTGGCAGATCATTTGTAGTAATCAGGACTTGCCCAGAGCATGTAGTTCTGATATTCGGACAAATAAGCATATGTTGTGACTCCTCCAGTTATATTAGATGCTTCTTTCGTTCGAGAAACCTCATCTTTGCATGTTGTCTTGATTTTATCAATAAGTGTCTCTATTGATGTATTAATTTATGTATAGATAACAACATTTTTTAATATTTCTTATTTACTCAGAGAAGCGTATTCTGCGATGATAATCTAAACTTGAAACTTCGACAACGGTTAGTCAAATGCTACGTTTGGTCAGTGTTATTATATGGAGTGGAATCATGGACCCTCAAAGTTGGTAGTATGCACCGACTGGAAGCATTCGAAATGTGGATGCACCGGAGAATGCTACGGATACCCTGGACGGATATGCTCAGCAACACGAGGGTTCTTCAAAGAGCCAAAGTTGATAGAGAGTTGCCGACTAATATTAGAATCCGAAAGGTGTCCTACTTGGATAATGTACTTAGAGGAGCAAAGTACAAATTACTGCACCTGATCATCCAAGGCAAAATAGAGGGTCGAAGAGGTGTTGGCAGGAGGCAAATCTCCTGGCTCCGCAATATTCGTGATTGGACTGGCATAAGGGGCGTTGGAGATCTTTTTCGTGCTGCCGGGGACAAAGATGTCTACTCCCAGGTGATATTCAACATTGGGGGGGGGGACCTGACATGACACTGAAAAGAAGATTTATTCAAAAAAACATCTCATTAAAAGTCTTGTGAGTTATGTGCAATGAATTATATTGGCAGTGGCAGCATTCTTTTTCCACTGTAAAATAATAAAAAACGGACAAAATAATGTAAAAACAACTTGTAGGTTCGAAATGGTGTGTGGCTGTATGATAAGATATGACTGTCAAATTTATCGTTATGTCACAAGCAAAGTGCATGCAAATGAGCGTTTCGATGGGTATTTGAAATTGGATTCAGAAAAGCAGGTTAATGAGTTTGGTTATCTGGGCAGTATGTTAACGTGTGATGGGCGAGATGAAAGGGATATTAAAAGAAGAGTAATATAAAACAACCGTACTATATTACAAGTAGGAAAAATGACTGTAGATAAAAGTATTTTGGTGGCCACTGACGTATAGGAGTGGAGCTTGGACTCGGTAGAAGGTTAAATGAAATTAAGATTAAGAGGGAAGAAGAAACTACTCCAGAAATGTGAAAAAATGTTTTTTTTTTGTTCTTTTGCATATTCTTTAAGAATATGTTCTCAAAAGGAAATGATAAAATTCTCAATATTTACGAAGTTATAGCTATAAATGAGGCAGCAATCACGCCGCACCGGAATGACTCGGACAATAATCTCAAAACTTTAAACGCATTTTTCTCGTAACTACTTTTTTCGACCTGGTCGACATAAAATCTCAAGTTCTATCCAACCGACTGCCTTCACATTTGGTATGAAACTTCGATAAATGTTTTTATATCGTCCCTACCTTGGAAAATTCAAAACTATTTTTTTTACTAATTTTAGATTTTTTTATTTGTTTTCAGATAGTCGCTATTTTAGTTTTTTTTTAAATATTTTTTTTGGTACCAAGTACAATGACATTATTTCTCATCAAGAAACTGTGTATAATTTTTGTTTAGAATTTACGAAAGGGTTCTAATAATGTCGACCAGCTCACTCCCTTTTTTTGGTACCAACTACAATGACATTATTTCTCATCAAGAAACTGTGTATAATTTTTGTTTAGAATTTACGAAAGGGTTCTAATAATGTCGACCAGCTCACTCCCTTTTTTTGGTACCAACTACAATGACATTATTTCTCATCAAGAAACTGTGTATAATTTTTGTTTAGAATTTACGAAAGGGTTCTAATAATGTCGACCAGCTCACTCCCTTTTTTTGGTACCAACTACAATGACATTATTTCTCATCAAGAAACTGTGTATAATTTTTGTTTAGAATTTACGAAAGGGTTCTAATAATGTCGACCAGCTCACTCCCTTTTTTTGGTACCAACTACAATGACATTATTTCTCATCAAGAAACTGTGTATAATTTTTGTTTAGAATTTACGAAAGGGTTCTAATAATGTCGACCAGCTCACTCCCTTTTTTTGGTACCAACTACAATGACATTATTTCTCATCAAGAAACTGTGTATAATTTTTGTTTAGAATTTACGAAAGGGTTCTAATAATGTCGACCAGCTCACTCCCTTTTTTTGGTACCAACTACAATGACATTATTTCTCATCAAGAAACTGTGTATAATTTTTGTTTAGAATTTACGAAAGGGTTCTAATAATGTCGACCAGCTCACTCCCTTTTTTTGGTACCAACTACAATGACATTATTTCTCATCAAGAAACTGTGTATAATTTTTGTTTAGAATTTACGAAAGGGTTCTAATAATGTCGACCAGCTCACTCCCTTTTTTTTTTTTAACGACAAGATTTATGATATCTGCTGATATCTTTAATTTAAAAATTTTTTTTTTCAAAAATTATTTTGTACATTCTTAAATCATCAATAAGCAAACTGTAAAAAAATGTATGGTAAAAATATTTTTTGTTTTTTTTTATTTAGTCTAAAAAGACGCCCGAAATTCACCCCTCAAGAGTAAAATACCCCCTTAATGCTATGGAGATGCGTGCACCAAAAAAACTTTTTGTAGTGTCAATGTATGAAAGAAGGTACAATGAAGACGTCAGAAATGAATGCATTGATAAAATGGATGTTTTAAGTAAAATCGAAAAAGAGGCTTTAAGATGGTTTGGACATGGAGAGAGAATGAAAGTCTATGAGAGTATACGAGTCAGAAGTGTGTGCGTGCACGGAAGAGGAAGACCGAGGAAAACGTGGTTAGATCAGACAAAATATTTAAAGACAAATTTTGAACAGTAAAAAATCATGCATAACGACGATCTCTATGAATGTAGAGGAGGTGAAAGTTGCTTGCTTGGATGGAGATATTTAGAGATCTGTTCTCTTTGCCTGCTCCACAAGGGACACGACATGATGATATGTATGTGAATACTATGTAATAAAAAAAACACCGATTCAATGTCGCCTAAGCCATACTACCTTGATCAAAAAGTTTTAGGACCAGCCACCATGTGGCGCTGTCAGTCACCTGATTGGAATTCTTTTTTTTTGTTATGTTACCAGATCTATCATTGACACTTCCCTCCGAATTTCAGCCTCATAGCTTTACATTTGTAAAAGTTACGCTGTACTGAGTACATCTACCTTTGGGCGTGTTTTCGATTTTTTACAAGTTTGAAAATGGCATCAACGAGTTTGCATTAAATTTTGTGTGAAAAACAAATTTAACGGTCCGCAGACCTTGGAAATGTTGGAGAAGTGTTTTTTGGTGGCACGAACACTTCAGAAGTGGTTGTGAGTCGGTCGAGGATGACGAACGCAGTGGCAGTCGAAAACCGATGAAAACATCGATAAAATCAAAGAAATGTTGGCCGAAAACTGCAAATTGACCACCAGAAAGCTGGCAGAGGACTTGAACATCGCTTATGGATCCGCTCAAGACATTTTGGTTAGTGATTTGGGCCTCAGACGTGTCGCTGCAAAACTGGTGCCGAAAGACCTCAATTTCATGCAAAAAAAGGACCGCGTTGAAATCGTGAAAGACATGATTTCCATGAGTTTTTGACCAAAAACAACACGACTACTATCCAGCAGCCTTCGAATTTACCTGATCTGGCTCCCTGCGACTTTTTCCTGTTCAACCGACTTAAAAAACCGCTTCGCGGAACGCATTACAGCACCAGAGAGGATGTCATGACAAAATCGATGATGGCTCTGATGGACATACCGAAAATTGAGTACCAGCGGTGTTTCGAGGATTGGATCAAGCACTGGCGTAAGTGCATTGCAGTCGATGGGGAGTACTTTGTAGGGGAGCATTTCGATTTTGATGAATAAACTTGTATTTTCGATTTTATGAATAAAGTCCCAAAACTTTTTGATCAAGGTAGTATGCAATGAGTTTTATTGACAGTGGCAGACTCCCACACTCAAAACTTTATCTTATACGGTCAGCAGTAAACATTAAAAACAAAGTTTAGATAATATTGTATTGGAAAAAGAGTTGCTTTAAGTGTGTCGATATATGAATGTTATTATACAAAAAACACCCAATACATATTTTACTAATTTCGAAATAGTAAAGGAGAATGCCTCACTACTTTAAACGGAATAAAAACTGTAAGACTTAATTTAATCACTAAATACTCATCTTAACGGGTTTGATACAGAATTGATCTATGCTTTTTAGAGATTTCAAATAAACATCACATTATTATTGTTGTTTGGGGCCCTTTTTACATTTTATTATAAATAATGCATCCATATGTGAACTGGGACTAATGAGATTCTACGAATTAGGTACAACTTGACGCTGGCATATACTCCTTCAAGTAAAAGAGTCAACTGTCATTTTTCAATAGACCGAGAGAGAGAGAGAGAGAGAGAGATTACCTGACACGTGTGTATACTCCTTCCTATATAGAAGTTCACGGCCATTATTTGAAAAGAAGAGATTATATGATTTTTTTTTAATAATGTTCTACTAAAGAGTAAAATTAAGTTTATGAATAACAATGTTCTATTATTTAATTAAAATAATATTTAGGATAATAATGTTCTATATAGTCAAAATAATTTTTAGAATAATAATGTTCTATAATTTAAAAGAAATTGTACTTAATATTTATTTAAAAACTCATAATATATATATCGCATCTTCTATGATTACATCTAAATGCAGCCTTATTCATACTATTTTGAGTCTATTTTGCATTGTTTACAAAATTATCAAGAACCACAGTGTATTCATTGCAACTGTCGATTCGTGCGTGGTGCAAAAAATTATATATATGACTAGTTCTCGACTTGTCAAACACATAAAAAAATTATATATACGACTAGTTCTCGACTTGTCAAACACATAAAAAATTTATATATACGACTAGTTTTCGACTTGTCAAACACATAAAAAATTTATATATATGACTAGTTCTCGACTTGTCAAACATATAAAAAAATTATATATAAGACTAGTTCTCGACTTGTCAAATACATAAAAAAATTATATATATGACTAGTTCTCGACTTGTCAAACACATAAAAAAAATTGCCATATAAATTGCTTTAAGAATAATAAATAATATTATACTTTGGTAAAGATTTTTAAAAATTATTTTCTGCACATTACGTACATAAAATCAAAGTCACAACACACACACAAACACACATGTGTTTTAAGAATTAACCCTTTAAATTGTAGGTGATATTAATCCATCAAATATATTATTAGCGCGAATGCTGTTAATATCTACATCAAGTTTATCTGTCGAACTTGTCCAGACGTCTCATGCACTGGTTCAGTGTCACAGCACTCACATCTTAAAATCTATATCAAGTTTATTTATCAAACTTGTCCAGACGTCTCATGCACTGGTTCAGTGTCACAGCACTAACTGCACTATTGGGCAGTATTATCATTAGTCAGGCATTATGAGAATGCTGTTAATATCTACATACATCAAATTTATCTACCGTACGTTCATAGAGATAGCAGGGGAAAAGCAAAGGAAACATAACAGTAAAACAGCACTCCGGGTTTGTGTGTAGGAACTTGTCCAGACAATTCATACACTGGTTCAGTGTCACAGCACTCACTTCACTATTAGGCAGTATTGTCATTATATACTACACTCTTAATATCAATATCAAGTTTTAAACTGGTTCAATGGTACAGCCCTCACTACACTATTGGGCAGTTTGTTCCAAGACTCCACAACTCGGTTAGCGAAACACTGGATTCAGTTGTTTCCTTCAAACAAAGGTTCCTTATTTCTACAGCATTCGTTCAATTCTTTTCAGTCTTTTCCCACATCCACATTTAACTCCCATGTTTATCGTAATGTGGGCCAGAGCGCTCTTGAAGAGTCTGTTCTCTAAACCATGCTATACACATATTCCTTTTCATGCCATGTTTTTTTTTTTTCTAGCAGATTATCCTAAGTGTTTTATCCGGTGAATTTTATTCCGGATAAAAAGATCCGGAGAGAATTGACTGTATTTCAATTTAACCTACAATTTAAAGGTTTAATAAACAATTACATGGACGTTTACTGATATCATAAGTAGCAGTAAAGCATATACATAATATTAATAAGTTGTTTTTATTTCGAGTTACTGAGATTTCTAAAATATTTATATAAACATTATAAAAAAACTAAGCTAGCCAATATTCAAACCGTGTTACGCAAAAAGTCTATTATGAAACTGATGCACTTAAGAAATTTTGACAATCGTTTTGATACGGAGACTTTTTAATTCATTCCCGTATCCTTGATCGGTAGTTTGTACGCAAAAAGGACGTAACCCAATTTTTTTGCCTGTTTTTAGTAAACATAACATTATCGCTTTTGTGTGAAATTTTTAAGTTTATAAATTATTCATCGCATATGTGTTGACACTTCTCAAATCCAGGTATGTCCACATTAGTTTTTAAATTATTAATCACATATGTGTTGACGATTTTCAAACCCAGGTATGCCCACATTAGTTTTTAAATTATTAATCGCATATGTGTCAACGCTTTTCAAACCCAGGTATGTCCACATTATGACATTTTTGAGATAAATACACCAAAATGTAGCTTATGTGGTCCTGGATAAATCTGCATTTTTCAAAATAAGATATCTCCTCGTTAAATCAATGCAAAATGGTGATTGCAATAATAGTTTTTTTCAAACTCAGATATGTCCACGAGGTTGTTTTTATCAAAGTCAGACATATCTAGACCAATCAGAGAGCATCATCATTCAAGATGGCCGATCAGTCGTAGCGTAGTCGTTCTGTCAACAACAATCAAACACGGGTATGTCCATGTGTGTTGTATCAAAATCACGCATTTTCAATGGGCGTTTTTCAAAAGTGGATATGTCCAAATTTAAATATGCTTTATTTTTTTAACTGACTTGAATTTCTAGGAATTTTTTTTTGAAAACAATCTCATCTATAAAGAGATTCTCAAAAAGACACATCATTTTTATATACGAGTATATATAATTTTCAGTGATCAGGGACAAAATACCGTTTTGTTCGGTTTGAACTTGCGTGGACATACCTGGGTTTGAAAAGCGTCGACACATATACGACACATATACTTTGCGAGGAATTGAACTATGAATAATTCGAATACAGGCTGTCCTCGATTTTCGTACAACGAATTCTACTCAGAACATTTTGTCGAACGAAGACCTAATGGACCTTAAAGAGGTAAGTAAGATACAAACTGAAGGGGCTGATGTACCCTGATCCCTCACTTTGTATCATTACCATCTATTATACTCGTCACGGGTAATAAGCATTCAAATTCATTCTACGTTTTCTTATATTATTCTACCCCCGTACACATTTTCACCAACTATTACGTACGAAAGTTGAGGACTGCATGTAAACTAAAAAAAAAACACATTTCACAGGCTGAATCCTTTTTACGTACAGTAACAAATTTAAGTTCATAAAATAGTGCAAATAATACAACCAGTTTGCGTAACATTACAAATAATTTCAATCCTACAAAAATTTATTTCAAGTAGTTCATACAGACAATTTTTAATATATCGTATCCAAATAGAATTTTTTTCGTCATATATATATATATTTCCAAATAGACTTAATTTTATTTTAAAACCATCATAATAGACCGAAACATCTCTCTTAACCGAATCTTTTTCAACATACGTAATCTATACAGTTGTACAATAAACTTACTCATTTAAGTCCAAAACACTTACGTCAGATGTTTTCAAAATGTTCGTTTCAACGCCCTGATGTGCGGTGTGATCAATACCCGAGAAGTTTGTGAAATATTCAAACATTTTGATAATTCCAAGATAGTCTCTTCAGTTTTTACCGAATAGAATAAATAAAGCAGGTGTCCACCAAACAGACAATCATCTTCCAGTTGTGTAGCTTATGACTGAGTGTCGCCGTGACTCCGACGATAGTCTATCAATGCTCCTCTCCATTCATCTCGGCACTTTACGTTTCGAAGAACAGCTATTAACCTGTTCACCGCGTTAAAAATCAAATTCCACGAATCCTGTGCGCGCCACAATTTCAGCGTTTTTTAATTTCTAAGTTTAAACACATATTTTGTTTAGAACCACTGATATTTGATTACAACACCAAGTAAACATGACACTTAAGTAATTTTCTGATAATAAATAATAGTCATTACTCTTAAGGAGACTCATTAAATAAAGGAGATAAACTTAACATTACGTAAAATAAACAAAGGAATGCTACGATCAAATCAATGCTTCATGACACTCACCCAATCAAATGCATATAGCACTAGTAATGTTTATTTACGTAAGAGAGACTTAGTAATGTTTATTTACGTAAGAGAGACTCATCGCAGGACTCGATCCGCGCGACAGGTCGTTAATGCTGGAAATATTGAGAAACCAAAAAAATTCGGCGCTCTGTTTATTCAACAATATCTCATAAACTAATATATTATTTGACAAGGTTTTCAGAGATGTCGCTAGAATAAAGATTATTTTAAATTTTAGTTCAATTTTTATTCCGGTTTTGTGTCATTTTTTTTAAGTATTTGTGATTTGAAACTTCAATTGTCGTCAGTTCACAGGCGTTTGTGCTCCCCGCGAGGAAAGAGTTAAGGGTAGACCTGTTGTGTTTATCACTAGGTCGGTCTAACGCATTGGGACTCTTCCTTTTATGCGTCGTCATTCCACCCTTTCCAAACTGTCTCCTTGCCCATGAGCAATGTGCCCAAAGAATCTAATAACAAAAAGTTTATGTTCTTGGGTCGACAGTCTCATAGTGATGTATCTCTGCAGCTGACCAGGCAACCTATAGAGCAAAGATTCCCAAAGTGGTCTATATGGACCCCCAAGAGTCGATTTAGACTTGCAGGGGGTCTATGTCAGCGAGAAAAGAAAATGGGGGTGCACGAGATGTAAATGGGGGTCCACGTGAGCGGATCCCATTTAGGCAGATCATCATCAATATTTAGGCGTTCCGTAAATGTCTTATTACACCTAACACAGATTGTGTGTACATAATACTTATATTAGACATAGAAAATACTTATATAAAGAAATCGAATGCAAATCACTGAACGTGGAGATTTAAGACTATACCTCACTAATTTGAAGCCAAATATTGAACCATTGCTATCAGAGCATCAGGTCCATCCCTCTCATTAACAGTATTATTTGTGTATTCATTTTATGTTAGAATTTTACTAGGTTTTGATTTGTTTTGTTCCAAAGCCAAATATTTACTTGCATTTTGTGTCTTCAATAAAGGTACGAATAAAAATTGTAAAAGTCTTTCTTTTTTTTTCTTTTTTTACAATTGTCCACTCGACAAAAAACCTTATCAAGGTGAACAGCACTGTGTCAGCTGTCAAAAATACATTTCAAGTTAATAAGTTTAGGAAAATTCAATATTAGGCAGGCAGGGGATCTACGGAAAACAAAAAAATCGGCAAGTGGTCTATGGGGCGAAAAAGTTTGGGAAACTATGCTATAGAGCAATGTCGACAGTTTGAAATATCTAGGAAGCTTAATTACACGTTACCTTGACCCAGATAGAGAAATTAGATTCTAAATTGAAACGGCACATGCGGGTTTCTCAAGATAAGTTTTCTGCAATGATAACTTGAATGTTAAACTTTAGCAATGCGTGATAACGCAATGTAATAATGTAGCCGTGACTAGTTTGTGGTGAACGACTCGCTCCCCCATCTCGCTTGAATGAAACGAACAAGTTTGAAAACCCCCGACACTTACACGATACAAACAAGATCTGGTTTTAAATTTCTAAAAACTCACAACAGATCTACATTTCTTGGATAACAAAAAGGAATTTCGTTTATTTTTTTCCAAGCAACTATTATTCCATTAGATGTAAAAACACTAAAAAATCCAATCTTAATATTAAACCTTTGCGTAAGCAAATCTCAATACATAATTTCGTTCGTTAATTCCAGCGAAAAGTCATTTATCGTTCATTTGTTCCAGAACTAAACAAATCAGCTGTTTAATCGTATAAAGCCAAACACTAATATTAAATATAAATCTCATTACACACTGCGAAATGTTTTTAATATAATATACTATTAATAATAATAATAATGTTAAAAATGCTTTGTAATTTATTTGTCGTACAAATACAGTTCTCGTTCACTTGATCAGATCCAAACACGTCGATCAATCTCTTGAACGAAAATCTAATTGACAATTCGTTCAACGTGTCGAAAAAAAGAACAAACTCCTTACGGTTTAAATACTATTTTAACTATCAAATCGATAATAATGTTAAGTTGATACTTTGCTTCTTAAGAAAAACTAAGTCGTGGGTTTATCCATGAAACCTCAAAATACTTTGATCCTTCCCAAATCGACACAGAACACTTCCTAAAAACCTCACTTCTTACAAAACAATCTTTCAGTTCACTACAGAATCCATTTTTCAAAACAACATAAGCACTCTTTGAAAAAAATGTCTTAAGCCCTTCTGATACAGGCGCCAGTGCGGTGAGATCCAGTCCGGAGATCCGCCGAGAAGAAGAGATCATTCCTCGAGGTTCACCTTGACGATGATGAGCAGCATCATGGCAACGGAGAGCAACATGATGCAACGGAGCACGTAGACAGAGAGGCGCAGGTACAGAAGGCGGATTCGAGGCTCTTCATCACAGGTATGCTGTCACAACCCTCCGTTGGGTTGTTGCTAGCAGCACCTGCAAAATAGTGAGGTATATTATATTTTATTTTGTATTTTTACACTACACTAATCCCTCCATTTATGAGAATTTATTTTGAATGCAATTTATTATTTTTGAAATTTTAAATGCATAAGGCCTCGGCCACACAGGAAGGAACCTCGCTTGATGCTTAGAGCTATGTTGCGAGTTAGGTGACATATCCTAGCGAACCAACGTACCGCATACTATCGCAGTGGCCACACTGCACGCTTCGCGCCACGTTGCATGACGATTAGTCATCGAGTGAATCTCCTAGCGAACAGACGTGTTGGTTAATTTACAAGATGGCGGAAATTTTAATGACAGCTGTGTATAAAAAGGAGCCTTTGTGGAACCCATCGAGCACATTATAGAAAAATGTACCTGTAATAAAATCACTTTGGAATGAAGTTGCACAGAAAGTAAATAAAGATGGTAAGTTGTAATGAAATTGGTTTGTTTTGAGAGTGACATCGTGTGTTGACTCAACCGCTACCAACTGTCAAATGAGTTTGTGCGTAGCACTTTGGTGTGGCCATGAATGAAGTCACCTAGTATACGAGTCACGTAAAATCTAGCTTAGCACCTAACGAAGCATTTTGGTGTGGCCTCGGCCTAATAGTGACATCTTATAAGAAATAATTTGACTTCTATAACAATATTTTTTACAACTGGTTACATTGTATTATCTTGTTTCTATGGTTTTGGCTGTCAAAATCACCATAGTCATGTGGGTTCTCAAATTACATTTATTTTAAGAGGAGCATAACCAAAAGAATTTTTTTAAGAAGGGTGAAACCTGTTCTATTCTTTGGTAGTTTAATATATATTTTTTTATCTTTGCTTATGGTCTTGTGTATCTCTAATGTTCTAAAGTCATCGTTCTATGTACCTTTTATGAAAATTTTAACTTAACTTTCTTTGAAATTATGAATTACACACATCACAAAAGTTATATAAAATGATTACTTAAATAACAAAATATGCAAAAAATATATGATTGGTTGATCTTGGTTTTCCCTTCGGGTTAACACACCACACCTCCGATGTAACATGACACCAGCCTGATCTAAGCACTGCTCTCGTAACAAACCAGGATCATTCCCCCGTAGAGTCTCGATATAGAAGATAGAAACACGTGTTTTTGGGTTTAATTTAGATAGTGGAATAACAAAATAAAGTAGAGCACCGATTATCCGTGGCTGAATTATCTGTGAAATGGATTAACCGTGGATCTCTGTAGTATAATTGATTATTTTTTTTTCTGATTAACCCTTCCTTCCCTGTGATGTGTAACTAGTACACATTGCTTCTAAAAACTTAAATATCTCTATTAATATAATAAACACTCGCTTCAGATTTTAGGCATACCTCCATAATACATTTACGCATTAAATGAAAAAATAATATTAATAATAATTAGCACTTATCGGCCACATTAGAGATATTTTGTGAAAATCGGGAATAAATTACCCATATAAAATCAAACGTGAGCCAGTGTGTGACGTAGGTATATTCATTCTAAAAACCACTATGGGTGAGGAAGCGACGCTATTCACGTTTCACTCTACTTCGGTATATGGGAATGCAAGAAATAGAATATCAGTTCGCTTGCTTCTCTCGCTTCAGTAGCTCGCAGGCATCCATTTGAGGTGGTCTCTTCGCCCGTTTTGTGAACATCGGCCGAAGTTTTTTTCATGTTTTAAGCAATTAAATTTCAATTATTAGCACTTT
Source organism: Odontocerum albicorne (assembly GCA_949825065.1). Lineage (NCBI taxonomy): Eukaryota > Metazoa > Arthropoda > Insecta > Trichoptera > Odontoceridae > Odontocerum > Odontocerum albicorne. Next base: position 10,526,597 of record OX463867.1, read on the forward strand.
TGACTTAAAATTTAATTAATTTAAGCGATTGGCTATGAATATTCTTATTTTTCCGACTTTAAATCACTTATTTTAACATGTGTATTGAATACATAGCACCGGAACGCTCGTTTTTTTTTAGCACAGGAAGGGAAAGGTCAATGCAGATGTCAACATTTTTCATGTTTAAACTCAGCATTGGTTAAAAAAATGCCCACGATTAGTGTATATCAAAAAGGTTTTGTTCCACCATGATAATGCTAGATTGCATATTGCATGGACAACACCACAAAAAGGTTTTGTTCCACCATGATAATGCTAGATTGCATATTGCATGGACAACACCATAAAAAATTCAAGACATTTTTTAGTAATCCTGAAAAATGTTTTTTCCCAATTTTTAACAAACCTCCACGATTTGAAAATTGCAAAGCAAGGAACTAAACTGTTATAATATCTATGATTTACATTATATCAATTGACTAATGCTAGAAAGCTGGTGGTGTTTCCCCGTGTCCACAGCAACACGAAAATCCAGGGTATCTCAATGTAATTGTCAAGATATGATACCGGCGTTTAACAGTTGTATCTGTCAAGCATTGAGAAAACTTGTTCGTGTACTCATCTTGCGTAGTAAAATTTATCTACCATTTCAAGTTTTAATTCAAGAAAAACTTGAGATTGAGTGTCCCCCAATTACCGCGGATAATCGGTGCTCTACCGTTATTTATTGTTAGATATATCCATCATATACAATGCTTAAAATAAGCATAGACTTGTTCTGCAAAATTGCGAGTTTAATTTTCATTTCAGCCTACCTTCAAAGCACTGCTCAGGTGTCGACCTGCTTGCTAGTACATCATGCTGGATCCTCCGGTTGGACTGACAACCTTCCTCGACTATGAGGGATTGCCTACCGATGTATAAGGAAGCCCTAGTGCTAACAGTACCTGTGAGGGGGCTCGTCTCATATGATGTTGCAGCAGCGACAGTAGCGCTGCCGGCCGGCGCCACCGGATGGTGGGGGAGTCACAGGGGCAAAATAGGCATGGACCTTGATGTTGGGCAGGTGGTTCTGGAATAGACAAACATATAGACCTCAGCTTTATGTGGAAGTTTAACACGTTCTCTGCCAACAAGTTTAGTCATAAAATAACTCTGAGGCCAAGTTGCGGTAACATGCGGAAGGGCCGCGTCAAGCAATCCCAGTAACGTTTAACACAGAACTCGTGACTGACAGCACTGAATGGCAAGTTAAAGTAGGTACTCAGTGTCAGCCACTGGTGACAGACATAGCCCCGCCCCATTGAAGTATTCCAGTGTCAGTCACCCGTGACTGACAAGGCGGTCAATGTGTTAAGGGCAACAACTCGTGTATCTAGATTTTTTGTCAGAGAATAGAAATGAACTATTTAATTACATGTTTAGATTCTTGGTAACAATATGTCATGTTCCATGTCGTTGCCAGGCCTCGTAGTTGAGGATCCCCTCGTCATTCCAACGTCAATTCAGTTGGAGTGAAATTGTGCTATGGAGTTATTTTATTTTTCAGTAAATGAGTCGTTGCACACAGTAATCAGATTATTGGAGCACACCGGAATGTTTTTACTTTTTTTTATTTGGAAGAATAGATATGACTGAAGTCATAGACATCCTTTAAAACTAGAATAATAGGTGGAAAAAATGCCTGGAGTAGCACAGCACAGGGTTCGATCTGGGGACCTTGTGCACGGAAGTCCAGTGCGTTACCGTGCGGCCATGCACCTCACGCATCATTTTGTAATATTTGTGCCAGTGTCAATGAATCATCATCGTAAAACAATTCCATAAAGTGTAATGGCTGGTAGAAGCAATCCAAAAATGTACTGTAATATTGCCAATGGTATAAATATTTTTAGATAGCCGCTAAGAAACTTTTGTACCTACTAGTTGCAACCCGTGAAATATTCACGGAAGTAAAACAAATTCTTCATTTATGAAAATATATATTCATAAATGTAAAATTTGTTTATATATATCATTTATACATCTTCCCATTTTACACCGGTTCAAAAATTGTTAGCTAGGTATTTAAAATTCGTTCAGTTATCACGGACCCACCGAGATTCAAATTTCGAATTACTTTCGCAGAGAATCCAAGTATTCTTCTCTCACTCTCTCGTATTCAAAATTAAATTCTCATATTGTTTCTTTGACGACAACCATCGTATGGGTTTTGGCCTATTTATACTATGACTAGGATTCGAATTCCCTTTTCAAAAAGCGTCGACTAATTTCGTCAGTGTTAACTCTCGACAAATCTTTGTTTTGTCTTACGTATCGCTTAAGTTCAATATCGGCTATGAATCTTGTCACCTCACCAAGGCTCAGGAGCGCCAGATACTTAGTTTTGAAAACAGGTGTTTCAGGAGGATATTGGGAGTCAGGTGGTATGACCATGGAACAAACGACGCTGTACGTATGTCGTCTCTGTAACTCAGGAGAGGCGATGGTCCTGGCTGGGACGTGTTCTGAGAATGCCCGATGATAATTGGCCAAAGAGAGCGCTGTTTTTCTGTCCATTGGGGTCCCGACGGCCTGGAAGACTCTCTCTCACGGCGTACTGCTCCTATGACAAGGAAGTTCAGGGGCGTTAGGAATGTCGTGGAGGGAGATTACCAACACCGCCCAAAACCGCTATGAATGGAGAAGACTGGCGGCCTCCCTATGCTCCCTTGTGGAGTTTTAAAAGAAGAGTGAATTGAATTGATCGCTTAAGTGTGGATTTTGATATATATTCGCGCAGATATTTGATAAATGGAAATTCCTTTAAAAGAGGGTCCGTCAAACGAGGCTATTATTATGACCCTGAACTTACCCGGAGTCTCCTGATGGCATTCCTGGTGACCAGCTGACAGTCGTACAGCTCTATCACTTGCAGGTTGTGGCAGGAGATTAGGTGGTCCAACGCAGCATCCGTTATTAGCGGGCAGTTGTCCAAGCCTGCAAATATAACGGCAACAATTATTATTATTACTCTTACTAGCATATTTGACGGTCCAGTAAAGTCGGCAAGTAGTTTATTCTTAAGTGGGTATTCTAGTCTAGAAATTCGTTTTCTTGCATATTTTTAAAGTTTAGACCTTTAAAAATATGTTCTCGAAAGAAATTTTTTTAAATTCTCAATATTTACGAAGTTATAGCTATAAATAAGGCAGCAATTACGCCGCACCGGAATGACTCGGACAATAACGCGTCTTTCTCGAAACTACTTTTTTCGACCTGGTCGACATAACATCTCAAGTTCTATCCAACCGATTGCCTTCAAATTTGGTATGAAACTTCGATAAATGTTTTTATATCGTCCCTACCTTGGAAAATTCAAAACTAAGTTCTGCGCCCCCAGCGGGCTCCAAATGCAAGCATTGCTTTCTAGTTTGCTACGGATCAATGAATTAAACAACGTTTTGAGCACCAATTGGTTTTCAAACGACTTAGAGATTCTCATTACAAATCCTAAAGTTTTATAAGCTGAGTTGCACATAACTTCTATGTGAGGACCAAACGCGAGATTGCTGTGGAATTTATTCCAAGATCCCACAACTCGGTTAGCAAAACAATATTTCAAGATGGTTCAAGATCTTATAACACTCAATCAAGTCTCCACAATTGGCAATCATAATGATAGCTCATGGCAATCATAATGATGGTTCAAGATCTTATAACACTCAATCGAGTCTCCACAATTGGCAATCATAATGATAGCTCATGGCAATCATAATGATGGTTCAAGATCTTATAACACTCAATCAAGTCTCCACAATTTCGTCTTTGTTGCAGGGTTGGACTTTTCGTTGCATGTCTTTGAACCTTGAGGAGAGTTTGCTCTTTCAACGGCGCTATACAAATGGTCCTTTTTCATCACTATGCATGTGTCGTGACATTCAATAAATGTGACACCTAATGGTTTGCCCATTGTGCCCCACAAGTTGCTCGGAAGAAGACCTGCAGAAGGGAAGCCCCAATGCCATCATAAATTGCATTTTCTAGGATAGGATAAAGATAGTTTTGACAGAATTGGAATGGAACAAACTTACCTAATACAGTGAGGTGCTCCGCAGCGCACGGAGACATGGACAGATGCCGTATGCCCAGATCCGTGATGAGCTCACAGTGAGACAGTGTCAGCTTCTCCAGTCTCGGGCAGCCCACCGCCAAGTGCATGAGGGTCTGGTCTGTGATCAGGGAGCATTCTTCGAGATCCATACGCTCCAAGAGACGGCAGCTCTGTCCAGTGAACACACAAAATGCAATTAGTTTAGTCTTATATTACTTATAGTTAAAGCATTAATACTGCGGAGGTTTACGGAGAAAAAAGACATTCAAATTTTGAATACTTAACAATAAATTACTTTGTTATTCCATTAATCCCTGCTACGCATGTTACTACCTCCTTTCTCGAGGCTCTCTTCAGGCGGAATGATCGCGGTTTGTTATGAGAACAGTGATTATAAGAGACTGGTGTCACGATACTATGGACCACCCACATTGAAAGTTGTGTGGTCTATTGACGCAAATATTGAAATTTTAATAAATCCATTAAAATATTTTAAAGCAATTTATTGTTGAATATTCCAATATGGAGTTCCACAAGGTTATATATATATTTTTTTTTAATCCACTTTGCACGGATTTCTCCTGTTACACAAAGAGGGTCTGCTTCTAGCGTTAGCTTATTCGTTAGGAAGAATATCAGCCAGGATTCTTCTCATACTGCTAGGCGGTACCGAGACTATATCCACAGTGTCACTCAGTTGGTTCAATATCTCTATACCACGCGTGACTGAGTGTTTAGCCATGATATTCGTCCTGTAAGTTGGTATGTAGAACAGAGGGTGATTCCTTGCATGGGTATATTTATTAGGTACATATATACTTAGTGCTTCTAGAATCGCGGGACAGTTAAAGCAACCTCAGAAAACCTTAAGTAGGAATATCGCAATGGATTCTTGCCTTCTTGTTTCGAGGCTTCTATAGTTCTTTTTTCTAGAGGATTTTTTTTGTATTTGTATTTGTAGACAAAACCTTTGATACATTGTAATTTGTTTACTAAAACAATTTTTTCCACAAAATATAATGTTATAACTCTACTGAAATCATTGTCACGAAGGGTTGGTGGGCAGAAAAGCGCTATAAGGACAGTCTGCAAGAGTCACTGACTTTGTACGGGGATCTGAGGACTGGGAGCATGTGGCTCAGGACCGTGGAAGGTGGAGAGCCATCTGTTTTAGGGCTGGTGCCGTCTCAACAGTTAGATATATGAGAAACAGCCAGTGTGCTGCGAACATGCGTCAACATTGTCAGGCGACTCAGCAGGGTCTACATGTCTGTGACATTTGCGGGAGGGAGTGCGCATCCAGGATCGGACTGTTTTCTCACAGAAGATTACATGATCGGCGTGGAAGAGCAGCTCAAGATTGATGTTGGAGTGGCGAGGGGATCCTCAACTACGAGGTCCAGCAATGACATCTTTTGTGGAAAATACAGTGTTTTAATAAATATGGGGTCTTTCAAATTGAGCGGTTTATTTAATAATTTGTTTTTAAATTCTTAAATAAAACACAATTTGCTTTGATTTCAAAAAACTTTTTATTGGTCATTGAAGTATAATGTATGCCATTTAAACACAATAAACAATATCCGCCAAATGTCCACCTCTCGCAGCTCCACAGATGTCCACTCTTTTGTCAAAATTTTGATGACATTTTGGCATAATTGCATTTCTAATTCACCAATAACGCGAATAATTTTGTCCTTCAGCTCAGGAATTGATCGGGGGTCATTCTTATAGACCTGGATTTTCACGTAACCCCACAGAAAATAGTCCAACGATGTCAGATCACATGATCTTGGTGGTCAATTAACATCACCGTTTCCGGAGATTACAATAGATATAATCATTTTCAATTTGAACGCATTGTTATATTGTATACGACTCCATTTTTATAAATGCCATACATTACACTTCTTAAATGTCATAAGACTCAGCAAGTTCGCGACGCCATCTGTGTTTTATCCAAGAAATAAAAAAACCGCTCAATTTGAAAGACCCTTTACATTACAATAAACTTAAGTCATCATTACCATCATCACGACTATGCCATGTTCATATTGGAGTACGCAGAGAGACAGCGGAGTAGCGAAGAACTTCTGCATTGATTTATGGATACCTGTGATTAATTGTTCAAAAGAAAAACTGCTTGAAAAGTAGATAGTAACAAACTCACCCTGGCTAGTGCCTGGAAGCCAACGTCGGTGAATTGAGAGCACTGCGCAGCCTCCAGCGTGACCAGACCCTGGCAGCGCTGGGCCAGGATGGACAGGGACGCATCCGTGAGGGACACGCAACCCGAGAGGCAGAGTGTGCGCAGCGATGGGCAATTCATCGCCACCGCTGTTACGGCCTCGTCTGTAAGGGACTGTAACAAAAAAACAAATAATGATGATATTGTAATTTATTTTATCAAACACTGTTTATTCCACTTTTTGTAACGGTATAGCCTTACCTGTTTCAAGGTTTTCACCTCATCTTCAGGGGAGCACAAACAAGACTAAATTCTGTTCGAACTGGTACCGATATACACGCTTCAACGGTTGGGGGCATTCGGGTTGGGGACTGAGGGCTGAGGGAGGCATGGGACGATGTCGGCCAGCAGCGGAGAGCTTTTTGGGATATATGTGTTTACCACATGTTCGCTTCGGTGTACTGACTTAGAAATTTCTAGGGTCTCTAATCTGTCCAATTTATTTCCGTTACTACTGATATGTAAGAATTTGGTATCATCGATAGAAAAAGTATGGTTTTCACAGTGACAATGATTAGCCATTTCTGAATAAATTAGAGGATTTGTTAAAGCGGATTTGTGTTCACGAAATCTCTTTTCAAAGAATCTTCCTGTCATTCCTATTTAGAAATTATCACAGTCAGCACATAAAAGTTTATACACACCACTGTTGCTAAGTATATTTACAAAAAGTGGAATAAACAGTGTTTCCTCGACAGTGAAACCTCCTCAACGTTAATGCCTTAACTATAAACAATTTATAATGATTTTATCTACAAAAATATTTTTTTTAATTCCCATTATTTATTTAGAGCTTTATTGTAGAGTATACAATATGGCAAATTTATTGCAGTGATTATCTCTTCATACCAACCTTATAATTGTTTTACAAAGTTTTGAGTGAAAGATAAGGGATTGATGTAGTCTAATAGCGGTGTATATCTGCAGCTGAACGGGCAACCTATAGAGCAAGTCGACAGTTTAATATCTGTTTATTGTCCATGCAGTGAGACTCTGGAACCAGTTACAAACCATCGTTAGCCTTGCCCCGTCCTTGACATGCTTCAAGAAACCACTGAAAAAGCTCTTAATTTCTCATCGGAAATATAACATGTTTCATTCCTTATTATCCTTCCCTCTCCGCCATCCCTTCCTTTCCCTTTGATTGATGATATCTCACTTTTACTTTAATATGTATACGTCCATAAATTTCATTAAGATGAATAAGCATTTGAATATTTATTGCGACCATATAACTTGCTTTATTTACTTGTATCTGGTTGGTTGGAAGATATTGCCACCTGGCAATAATCCCGCCAGATTGCATTTGCAATGAAGTGTTAAATAAATAAAAGATAAAAATAAAAAAACATTTTCAAGTTCTTTTAATAAAAAATATTCCCAATACATGTATACAATCAAGCCATGCCCCTTTTGGGGTAGACAGAGAGGAGAGATATCCATGCATTTCTATCCACGGACAAAGCTGTTGCCTCATCCACATTCATAAATCACACATAAATATTCCCAATACATGTATACAATCAAGCCATGCCCCTTTTGGGGTAGACAGAGAGGAGAGATATCCATGCATTTCTATCCACGGACAAAGCTGTTGCCTCATCCACATTCATAAATCACACATAAATATTCCCAATACATGTATACAATCAAGCCATGCCCCTTTTGGGGTAGACAGAGAGGAGAGATATCCATGCATTTCTATCCACGGACAAAGCTGTTGCCTCATCCACATTCATAAATCACACATAAATATTCCCAATACATGTATACAATCAAGCCATGCCCCTTTTGGGATAGACAGAGAGGAGAGATATCCATGCATTTCTATCCACGGACAAAGCTGTTGCCTCATCCACATTCATAAATCACACATAAATAAATAAGTAAGAACAGACTGGAATCTTTTTTTTTTCAATCTGGGTTCGAATTGGCGATGACCAGGAGAAGGGAGATTGAAAAAAAAAGGATCATGGAAAATGAAAAAAAAACATACTACGTCAATGAAGAGAGTTATAATTTAACAAGCTTTTGTACCAACTTTTAGTGGTACATATTGTGTTTGATCACCGAGCCTTATTATTATGAATTGGAGATGATTGAACTCACATCACAGCCTTGAAGATTCAATACTTCTAGTCCCGGACAGAACATGGCCAAGCATGTCACAGCCTTGTCGTTCACCTGCTTGCAGCCTGCAAATATACAAAAGGTCATTCATTATACCAGTGTTCCGCAACCTTTTCTAACCTACGACACACCAAAATTTTTCCTAGAATTCCGCGGCACACCAAAAGCTAAAATATATAGGTATTAAATTGATACACAAATTTTACAATAAATTTTTGTTTTTTATTTGAAAAGTATACATACATTAACCGTTTGAGTGCCATTGTTTTTTACTCATATATACTTAAAAATGCCAAGGAAATCTTTGTTTTTTATGTCATTTACCCTTGTCTTGAAAAAAAAAACTGTATCTCTTCCAAAAATTGTCCAATTATAATAATTTTTTCGGTGTTTTCTTTATAAAAACATGTACAAGGGTAATAAAATACAAAAAAAATATGGAAATATATATTGTAAACAAAAATTATAACAAAAACCGGAATCTAAAAGTAAAAAAGTTAACATGTGCGCTTTCCCGCACAGACTCCATGAAGCCCTTTCTTACATCGGGCACAAATCAAGTTGCTCCTCTTCACAGCGCTGCGATCCTTGCTGCTGCACACTACGCAGCGCCGTAATTTACGCCCGGGTAACTTTTCTAATCCAATACTTCAAGGGGGAGATGAAGTCTGAGTAGCAGGTTCTGGTCTATTTTTGTGGAGCAACCATTTCTCTTCTAAATCATCAATTATACTTGATGTAAATTTCAATCTTTTAATTTTTTTGTCTGCATATTTCTCACTATACAATATAAATGCATTCACCACCATCCTTCCAAATACATTGAATACAACCTTTTTCTAACTGAAATCTGTTTCGTGCAAACATTCTTCCAACCCATGGAATACATCTTGATCCTTTCATCCGATAAGATAAAATAGTTGGCCTCCTTGTGATGCCCATTTCCAGTATAACGGCAATAAATCCTCCCATTTCTGGGATGGTGACTGGCTTCCACAATTTTGTACAAAATTGAGGCTTCAAATTTGGATGATCTTGCAAAAACTGTGCGGCGTAACGGTTAGTTTCAACAACCATTATTTTTATAAGAGCAGCCGTAAAGAACAAATTGAAGAAATCAATAGGTTTTGCGTTAACTGGTGGGGTATGTTTTGGTCCTGGTAGTTCGCAAAATACGTGCGGAGTTTGTTTGCTGTATTGCGTATCCGGTGGTAGGCGTCTGAATTGGGTCGAGGTCACATTGTCATTTTCGCAGTCCGGTATATCCTCCGTATCAGCAAAATAATAGTTATCATCACTATTATCACTCTCACTCAAAATTTCCATTACGCGGTGTGAGCGCACCACAATGTCACTCCCGCTATCACTTGTTTCACAACTTGAAGAACGATAATTTTCACTCGAACTGTTTTCGTATTCCGACATTTTGGGTTAAAAAAATTCTTTTCCCAAATCCTTTTTATATTGTAATTACTAATAACATTATAATATGCACTTTATGTAACACATAGAAAGATAAAAAAATACTTATGCGTGCGAGCGACCTCCCCTGTTGCGTGCTAAACGGCAACTGATTTTGAGCGCGCTGTCGCGCTCCTGGCAATTTTGGATAGTACGCGCAAGCGCGCGCCTCGGCACTCTAACGGTTAAACTATAACATATTCATTTTTACGCAATCTTAATAATTATTATAAAATAATAATGAATTAATGTGACAGCTCTGCACACGACAGTAATGACGGACGAGTGAACGTGATGTAACGCGTGCAAGTGCAGTATAATGCATGCGCATGAGTCTTCAGCGACGCGCATAAGGGTCATTTTTCTTTGTCTATGACTAATTTGGTGCGGCCATGGTGTGTACAAAGCACACTACGCAGTTTTCAACAGTTGGCACCAGGCGCTGGGGGACCATTGAAAAATTATTTAGTTATGTACCGACCTGTATACCTACCTAAATGAATTGTCAAAAATAACGAGTGAATTGTTAAAACACAAATAAAATAAATTAAGTATTGTCGATTTATTCCCACAGGGTCATTGACCGATCAAGAATCCATATTGGCACACATTTCAAACCACGACAATATTTACTATTTACAGCGTGCAAATTGGCTAGCGATCTCCAATTATAAATAGTTGTCCTACCTTCCGTCCATGTGATAGAGCGAGGCAGATATATATATAACCCATGTATTCACTCACTGGTATAAATTGTCTGTAATATGTGAAATAAAGAACACTTTATTATCGTCCATCGAACTGTCAAAATTTGTATTATTTGTTTACCTGCTGTCCACTCATCGAAATATATCCGCATTCCTGAGTCTATAAATAAATCGATAATGATCAAGATCATCACGACAATCGAACATAAGTAATCCGCTATATTGATGATTCTGTACGAGATTTAAAGCAGAATCAACTTAAACGAAGAGAACGATGTCGCTATCAAAATCATCAGCACGTCCTAATAGGACACACGCTACATCGATAGCAGTACACCGTTATAGTTATAATAATTATTCTATACTACATTTTGAAAAATAGACAATATTATGAAAAATAATTTGTCATTGTGTATTAAATACATAATGAAAAATTGTAAAATGTCAAATACATTTAATTTGACCGCGGCACACCTGTATCCGGCTCACGGCACACCAGTGTGCCATGGCACACCGGTTGCGGAGCACTGCATTATACGATACAAAGCTACTAAGACTTAAACATGAATTGTTTTATCAAACACTGATAATTTCGCTTTATATAACGGTTTATAAACCCAACCGGTTTCAATCATCATGGGAGCACACGGAACACTGAATTCTGTTCGAACTGGTACCGACATACATGCTTTTAACGGTAAAAATTCAGGTTAGAGATTGTGAGTGGTGGGAGGCAGGAGACAACTTCAGCGAGCAGCGGTCTTGGGAATACATAGGTCTGTAAATATGAAACCGGAATTTTTTTATAGAAAATACACATTTATTGTATGAAAATGGTAAAAAATATTTCATTCAAATTATTGCCCATCGCTGGCTACACATTTTTCCCATCTCTCTGGCAATTTGTGGATGTCACGCCAAAAAAACGCTTGCTCTTTTGAGGCAAACCATTTTCATACATTATCGTAAGAAGTGAAGCGCTGCTCAGCAAGTGCGTGTCCCATCGATGCAAATAAGTAGTAATCGGATGGAGCCAAGTCTGGTGAGTAAGCCGCATGCGAAAGTATTTGCCAACTAAAAGCCTCAATCGTTTCCTTGACCGGTTCTGCTGTGTGCGATGGTGCATTATCATGAAGCAAAATCACTTTGTGTTGCCTCTTTTGATATTCAGGTCATTTTTTACGCAATGCTTGGTTCAAATCCAGCATTTGTCGGTAGCGCTCAGTATTAACGGTTTCGCCAGGTTTTAGCAGCTCATAATAGATAACACCCTTCTGATCCCACCAAACACAAAGCATTGTCTTCCGCCCATAGCGATTTGGCTTCCTTCTCGGTGGTCTTCAACGTTCTTCGTTTCTCACGTCAAAATCGCCACTTTTAAATGTTTTAAACCACTCAAAGCACTGTGATTTACCAAGAGCATGCTCACCGTAAGCTTCGACAAGCATTCGATGCGATTCTGCAGCAGTTTTCTTCAATGTTAACAGAAAATCAATGCTGTCCGCAAATCGTAGTTTTTAAGGCACAAAAACAGACACGTTCAACGATATGGAAACATATGTAGTTGTATTAAACTTGTATTGTTGTAAGTTAAAAGTCTTTGACAAATGTAAACACAAGAAAAAGGGGCCAATGACGCGGTCTGACCGTCAATACATTGACAACTAGAGCCATCTATGAGTAAATTCCGGTTTCATATTTACAGACATGGTATATGTGTTTGCCAGATGTTCACCCCGACGCAGTGACATGGATATTTCTAGGGCCTCTAATCTGTCCAGTTTATTTCCGTTACTACTGATATGTAACAATTTGGCATTATCAATAGAAAATGTATGATTTTCACGGTGACAATGATTAGCCATTTCAGAATAAATTAGAGGATTCGTTAAGGCGGATTTGTGTTCACGAAATCTCTTTTCAAAGGATCTACCTGTCTTTCCTATATATAAATTATCACAGTCAGCACATAAAAGTGTGTACACAGCACTGTTGCTAAGTATTCCAGTTTTGTCTTTCCCGTTAAATATGAGTTTGCGGAGATTGAAATTAGTGTAAAAAATTTGCTTTATGTGACTTGGAAATTTCTTTGTTATTTCTCATGTTTTTTACAAATATAACTTAGCTCCATTTATAGGTATGCTTATAGGTAGGTGTCTTTGGCTCCATTAATAGGTATGCTTATCAATTCACTCTTAAAAAACAAAAAAGAAACTCGTATGATCTTTAATGTTGAGGCTTCGAGGGTTGCCTTATTTTATATTCAGTAATTTTTATCTGTCAATAAGTTTTATTGGGTTTGAGTCACAAGTTATACCACACTTGAGACAGTCTGTTCTCTAAATGGTGCTGTATACATTGTCTTAATAAAGGGTGTCCCAATAAGAGTGACAGATTTAGTTTTGAGCGTCGGATTCAGGCTTGTAGGCATACAGATCCATATCTTTCGCGAGAATTCCCTGCAAGGCGCTTCTTGTGAATGATGACAAATTGTTGTCCCCGTCCCTGGGGTTTCTAATTCTTGTGAATGATGACGAATTGATGTCCCCGTCCCTGGGGTTTCTAATTCTTGAGAATGATGATGAATTGATGTCCCCGTCCCTGGGGTTTCTAATTCTTGAGAATGATGACAAATTGATGTTCCCGTCCCTGGGGTTTCTAATTCTTGTGAATGATGACAAATTGATGTCCCTGGTTCTGGGGTTTCAGTAACACTTTCTCTCACTGCGGCTATGTTTTCCAGTGAACGTCCGCTACGAAGACGCACGGGTAACTTTTTGTCCACAATCGAACCAGTTTCCTCAAATTGTTAAATTAATCTTCAAATTGACGAATCATTTGGACCATTATTTGAAATGAAAATTCCACGAAGTTTACGAACTGTTTCAGCAAAACTTTCCCCATTTTTATAATGAGCTTTAACAATAACAATGCGTGTTCTTTCGTGGAGCATTTCATATTTACTAATCACAAGATTGACAGATGGCACATACGAAATTTTTAGAGGTGCCGACCTTATAAAAAAAATTGCGACAAATTTGACTTTGGCGCTCTTATTTGGACAGCCTATATTATAATTGCATACATTAAATTTAAATATACATATAAAGTTACATTGTTATTATTACTACTGCTATTTTGTATCTAAATGTTAGTTTAAGATAAAATTTTGTAAATAATTTTAAGTATTTTTATTGACTTATCTTCTAAGTCTTTGTTTGTAAAAGACACTGTTGCGTCGTAAATGAAATAAATAAATAAATAATAATATGAATGTACCTTTACTCATAAAGCTCTTGAGCCTGGGACACCCCCTGGCCAGGGCCTCCACTCCGTTCTCCGTGATCGTCTGGCACCATGATACATTCACCTGGGTCAGTAACTGCAAAGCATATAAATATACCATGTAAATAACAATATTGACTATTTGCACTGAGGATGGCAACGTATAATATGTTTGCCGTTCTTTTGTAGTGTTGAAAAATATTTGATCTCGACCTGTGTGACCCTTATCCAAGAGTTTCCGATCCGAGGATATAAAAAGGGTGATAAAATTAAATAAAAAATTTATTTTCCAATATAGTCGTCACCTGTAGTTCAACACACTTTTTTAGAACAATGTATTGGGTGTTAACATAAGTTGTATCTGTTTTTTTCCAAATTTAAAAATGAGCACCAAAAGTAAAACAAAATGGTAAAGGTTATACATCATTCGAAAGATAATTTTCTGCTCTACAAGATATTGTGTTTGCTTTTACGTTACATATATTATTTTATTTGATTACAAGCCTTCAAAATGGAACGTCAAATAGACGAAAGTGAGCATTTTCGACACCTCCTTCTGTTCGCGTTCAATCGAGGGAATAAAGCTGCCAAAGCTGCTCGCGATATTTGCGAAGTGTACGGTGAAGATGCTACGAATGAAAGGACAGCTCGTCGATGGTTTTTGCGTTTCAAAGACAGTAATTTCGACCTAAAAGACATACTAGCGTTCTGGATGACCAGTGGACTTCGATGAGGATCGCTCAAACCATATTATTCATGAAGATCCCCTTCAAACCACCGTAGAATTGACTGAGCAGATGAATTGTAGTCAAATGACTGTATACCGCCATCTTAAATCAATGGGAAAAGTCCAGAAGTTTGGCGCTTGGGTTCCACATGTTTTGAGTGAAAACAACAAAAATCAATTGTCAAACATTGAAAAATGGGGAATCCCATCGATAAAATAAGGTAAAACAATGTAAAAAAGGATATAATAAATATATAATTTCTGCGTTTTGTGTTTTCTGTTAATTTTAACCTTTCTATAAATCAGCCAATTTTATCTCTTACGAAATTTTAATTCTGAAATAAGAATTAATTAGAGCGAACTTTTATTATTATCGTAAGTATTTGGTGTGCATTCTTTTCATTTAAATTATGACGTATTTTAAAGTATTTTTTTATTATACTTTTGATAATTTCACAACTGTGAAAACCAATTTGTCAAAAACTTTGAATCGTAGTTCGTAATATCGTAATCAAATGCGCGACCAAATAAAAACACGTGACATTCTCATATTTATATTACACGTGCAAACATAAACAACTTAATCTGCGTAAAAAGTGACTAAGTCAAAACTGAATGAGTGACAATTATAAAGGGTCTTTCAAATTGAGCGGTTTTTTTAATTCAAATTTTTTAATTCTTGAATAAAACACACAATTTGCTTTGATTTCAAAAAACTTTTTATTGGTCATTGAAGTATAATGTATGATATTTAAACACAAAAAACAATATCCGCCAAATGTCTACTTCTTACAGTTCCACAGATGTCCACTCTTTTGTCAAAAATTTCAATGACATTTTGCCATAATTGCGGTTCTAACTCACCAATAACGCGAATAATTTCGTCCTTCAGCTCAGGAATTGATCGGGGGTCATTCTTATAGATCTGGCTTTTCACGTAACCCCAGAGAAAATAGTCCAACGGTGTCAGATCACATGATCTTGGTGGGCAATTAACATCACCGTTTCCGGAGATTACAATAGGTAAAATAATTTTCAATTTGAACACGTTGTTATATTGTATAAGATTCCATTTTTATAAATGTCATACATTACACTTCTCAAATGTCACAAGACCCAGGCAAGTTCGCGACGCCATCTGTGTTTTATCCAACAAATAAAAAAGCCGCTCAATTTGAATTAGTTTTGTTATTTAATTTCAATATTGTGGAAATACGTCGACAAAACTTTACTTAACTCACTATTTTTTTACAGTAAGAAAAAATGCCCGCAAAATTTCGTTGCAAAATGTCGTGCAAATTCAAATTGCTTTTATCAGTGATTGTTGTAATTCGGTTCGCTTGAACTTCGAATCAATGAACTTTTAATGTACAACATTTAGTAGCACTCATTCTGAATAGAACAAGAGGAATAACTTACCGGGCATCCATCTGAGAGGGCCTTAAGGGATATGTCCGTAATACTGGGGCAGGAGTCCAAATTTATTCTGCAAATCAAATCAAGTCAAATTTCAGGTCGTGTTTTTGTGCAAGCGCTTCTTGGTAGTAATTGTCGAACTGAGAGCACTTCAATAATAATTAATGTTTGAAAAGCAACTAAGCCAACTTTTGTGGGGTTCGTGGGCATGTGCTCACGTATATGTTTATGGATTTCGTGGGGATGGATAGTCATTTGAATGATTTATGCGACCACGTAACTTGCTTCATTTACTTTTGTCTGGTTGGTTGGAAGAGATTGCCACCTGGCAATAAGCCAGCCAGATTGTATTGCAATAAAAGAGTTAAATAAATAAAATAAATAAATAAGCCAAAATGTAGAACAAGAGTGAAACGTGAAAGTGAAAAATTAATGAAAGAAAAATATTACGTGACGCCTTATTTTTACTATCCATAAAACAGTAGACTCTCGATTATCGAGGGTCGCATTAACTGGGTTACGGATTAATTTGAGAAGTAATTTTTTTTTAAAACTATACGCGATTGGATAAATGCAGATGATAATCCGCCTGGATATGAAGTTTTTAAAGATAAAGAGATTGTGCAACGTGTTACTACTGATGAACCTGCAGCTACTGATGGCCCAGATCAGGAAGAAGATATCCTCGTACAAGAGAAAAGAAGATATCCTCGTACAAGAGAAAAGAAGGTATCCTCGTACAAGAGAAAAGATATCCTCGTACAAGAACCTGCAGCTACTGATGGCCCAGATCAGAAAGAAGATACCCTCGTACAAGAGAAAAGTAAATTTGCTGTGCCGTTTTAACTAACACAGCACAGTGCTGTTTTAACTAACGTTGAAAGCCTACTCAGTTATTTGATGCATGAGGAATGTTGCGAAATCAGCACAGGACCATTTGCCGAAAAGTGGACAGAGGGAAAATTAAACGTTTGCTTTCATATTTTAAATAAACAGGCACGGACTAAATCTGCCCTCATAAGCAGAAACGCAGTTAATAGCAAAAGTTAAGTTTTGAGAAAACTGCACTTTTATGTTTTTCATTGCTGCTTAAAAATGTCGTGATTCATTAGCAAAAACGCAGCAAACGCATAGGCACTTGCTGTCTTTTTGCTTACGAATCACGTTTTATTGTTTTTTTTTGCTTAGAAAAACCTAGTATTGTGTAAAATTAAAAAAGACATTATGTCGATTTTTGTGTTGAAATAAATGGTTTTCTGTATATTTTTTTTATGGATTTGATATGGGATATTGCCTCATACTTAGTTAAATTTCTGTTATTTTTCCCGTTAGCTGCGTTTTTGCTTATGACGGCAGTAATAATAATTGTTAATTATTGTTTTAATTTTATTTGCAATCTTTTATGTGCGGATTATCCGGGGCTACCACCTCGGATAATCGAGAATCTACTGAACAACATTTACAATTTACATAGTTTTAACGTTTGTCCCATGGTCGGGTGATGTTACAATTAAAATTTAATATCTTTATCCTCAGTAGTACGTCAACTAGAACTGACAGAAGACATGTTGTTTCGGTATATTCACAATTGTTAAAAATTGAATATCACGCGGTTATCAAGTTTCTTTGAAAATAACGGTCCAACAGAAATAAAACAACGTTACGATGTTAACATTTCATTTCGGAGGGGCTTTTCCGTTCTTTTGAAACAAACTTGATAACCAGCACTGTATATTCAATTTTTAACATTTCAGAATGTAACGAAACAACACGTCTTCTAATCGGCTCTAGTTGACATACTACTGAGGGTAGGACTATCAAATTTCAAATATAACATCACCTGATCATACGATAAGCGTACGCACTTGAACCTGTTGCCACTATCACTATTTCGTCATCACACAATTAACCATCCGAAACTAAATTTGCCACTTTTACTTCTGTTTCTCTCCTACTTGTTGAAACAATTATAGATAAAATGAGATAACACAATAGAGGGTGTACTATAGGGTGTATATATTACAGAATAACAACTCACCTAAGTAGCTTAGGGCAGTGTCTTGATATAGACTGGCACGTGAGGTCGGTGAGCTTCTTACATTTGTTAAGGTTTAAGTCTTCCACATTTGGACACGACTGGAAAAGAAAAACACTATGTAGAAATATCCCTTCCAGCAATGACAGCAATAAGGTAGATTTCCTTGTTGAAAGGGAAGGATATTACCCACTTTATGGTATCACGTAGGTAGCCACTCTACCATTTCTTTAGAACAAATTGCATCGTTGTAGTGGAAATACTGTATTACATGTCGGTAATATATAAAAGTTTTATGGTATTGTGTAGCCACTCTACCATTTCATTAGAACAAATTGCATCATTCTAGCAGACACACTTTATTACACGCCAGTAATAAATATACGTTTTATGGTATTGTGTAACCACTATACCATTTCATTGGAACAAATTGCATCATTCTAGTGGAAACACTTTATTACACGTCAGTAATAAATAAACGTTTTATGGTATTGTGTAACCACTATACCATTTAATTGGAACAAATTTCATCATTCTAGTGGAAACACTTTATTACACGTCAGTAATAAATAAACGTTTTATGGTATTGTGTAGCCACTCTACCATTTCATTGGAACAAATTGCATCATTCTAGCAGACACACTTTATTACACGCCAGTAATAAATATACGTTTTATGGTATTGTGTAACCACTATACCATTTAATTGGAACAAATTTCATCATTCTAGTGGAAACACTTTATTACACGTCAGTAATAAATAAACGTTTTATGGTATTGTGTAGCCACTCTACCATTTCATTGGAACAAATTGCATCATTCTAGTGGAAACACTTTATTACACGTCAGTAATAAATAAACGTTTTATGGTATTGTGTAACCACTATTCTAGTGGAAACACTTTATTACACGTCAGTAATAAATAAACGTTTTATGGTATTGTGTAACCACTATACCATTTCATTGGAACAAATTTCATCATTCTAGTGGAAACACTTTATTACACGTCAGTAATAAATAAACGTTTTATGGTATTGTGTAACCACTATACCATTTAATTGGAACAAATTTCATCATTCTAGTGGAAACACTTTATTACACGTCAGTAATAAATAAACGTTTTATGGTATTGTGTAGCCACTCTACCATTTCATTGGAACAAATTGCATCATTCTAGCAGACACACTTTATTACACGCCAGTAATAAATATACGTTTTATGGTATTGTGTAACCACTATACCATTTAATTGGAACAAATTTCATCATTCTAGTGGAAACACTTTATTACACGTCAGTAATAAATAAACGTTTTATGGTATTGTGTAGCCACTCTACCATTTCATTGGAACAAATTGCATCATTCTAGTGGAAACACTTTATTACACGTCAGTAATAAATAAACGTTTTATGGTATTGTGTAACCACTATACCATTTCATTGGAACAAATTGCATCATTCTAGTGGAAACACTTTATTACACGTCAGTAATAAATAAACGTTTTATGGTATTGTGTAACCACTATACCATTTAATTGGAACAAATTTCATCATTCTAGTGGAAACACTTTATTACACGTCAGTAATAAATAAACGTTTTATGGTATTGTGTAGCCACTTTACCATTTCATTGGAACAAATTGCATCATTCTAGCAGACACACTTTATTACACGCCAGTAATAAATAAACGTTTTATGGTATTGTGTAGCCACTCTACCATTTCATTGGAACAAATTGCATCATTCTAGCAGACACACTTTATTACACGCCAGTAATAAATATACGTTTTATGGTATTGTGTAGCCACTCTACCATTTCATTGGAACAAATTGCATCATTCTAGCAGACACACTTTATTACACGCCAGTAATAAATATACGTTTTATGGTATTGTGTAACCACTATACCATTTAATTGGAACAAATTTCATCATTCTAGTGGAAACACTTTATTACACGTCAGTAATAAATAAACGTTTTATGGTATTGTGTAACCACTATACCATTTCTTAGGAACAAATTGCATCATTCTAGTGGAAACACTTTATTACACGTCAGTAATAAATGAACATTTTATGGTATTGTGTAGCCACTCGACTATTTCATTAGAACAAATTGCATAATTCTAGTGGAAACATCTTATTACACGTCAGTAATAAATAAACGTTTTATGGTATTGTGTAGCCACTCATCATTCTAGCAGACACACTTTATTACACATTATTAATAAATAAACTTTTTATAGTATCGTTGAGCCACTCGTGGTATGCATGCACAATTGGTATGCATTCACGTACTGCTTTCTAATATCTTTTTGTACATGATTCACGTAAATGTTTATAATTTTTGTGTCAAGTTGTATTTATATTTATATACACACAATTCTAATTTGAGTATAACTCTTCTATTTTTTAAATGATCGATATAAGACTGTACATTTCAATAAAATAAAATAAGAATAGAGTTAAGGAAGGAAATATATTGGAACCTGTGCTAGTGTCCTCATGGAGCCATCGGCTATACTTTCGCAGCCCCTCAGCGAGAGTTGCCTCAGGAAGCCCCCGCATCTTAAGGATATGTTCTCTATCACTGGACCCTGAAACAAAACACAAAATACATTATTTATGGTTAAGGCAACAACAACAGTCTTTGTGGGGTTTGTAGGCATGTGCTCACGTATATGTTTATGGAATTCGTGGGGATGAATAGTCATTTGAATGATTTATGCGACCACGTAACTTACTTCATTTACTTTTGTCTGGTTGGTTGGAAGAGATTGTCGCCTGGCAATAAGCCCGCCAGATTGTATTTGTGAGGTTTACCGACAGAGGTGAGGCTTACAGTAGCATCTTGACTCTACCCCTCACACAAGGGTATCCTTGTTATTCCTCCGGTACAGCGTTGGTCTCCAAGACGGCCGTTTTAATCTGCTTGATGAGTTGCGCCCGATTACGTAAGTATTTTTGATTTCCGAAATTAATTTTTTTTTCAATATTTCTTTTTATATACCCGCAATAGTTCGTATATCTATGTTCTAGCCCCTAATTCAATGTTATTGATCGTTATTTACTATATGAATACAAACATGCACGCATGGTATGTGAACATTGTTATAAGAATGTTTTGGAAAATGTTCAGCGTGAGCCTGATCGGGAATAACTTTCTAATCATATTTTGATTTCTCCCTTTTGTTTTTGTGAAGACGTTTTATGATCACAAGTGAATTTGAATTTTACATTGTACTAGATTAGTCAAAAAGTTTTGAAAGCGACATCTATGGAGCAGTAGAAAAACCAAAATTTCTACGCCATTTTAATATTTCATCTTTCATAAGAACGTACTCAAAATTTCATTTCGATCTGTCAATTCATTCTTTGTTTACAGGCCATTTGAAGTTGACGTGTCAGTGTATTTTTTAACAATGGAAAAATCCGAATATCGTGCAGTGATTAAATTCTTTGTTTTGGAAGGTTTATCGGCTACTGAGATCCATGCAAAGATGGTGAAAGTATTAAAGGAGTCTTCTCCTTCATTTCCAACCGTTCACCGATGGGTTTTGGAGTTTAAGCGTGGCCGTACAAGCGTTGAAGACGATTCACGCTCAGGACGTCCAAAAAGTGCATCAACACCAGAAATCATAGCGAAAATACAGGATATGGTTTTGGAAGATCATCGATCGACTGTGGATGTGATAGCTGACACCATAGGCATCTCACATGGAACAACATGACATATTTTGGCTGAAGTTTTGGGTTTCAAAAAACTGTGTGCACAATGGGTGCCGCATTTGCTAACAATGCAACAAAAACACGTTCGAATGCGACTTTCTGAGCAACATTTGGAGCGATTTCGAAAGGATAAAAAGGATTTTCTGCGTCGATTCATCACTATGGATGAGACTTGGGTCTACCACCATGATCCTGAATCAAAACAAGAGGCTAAGGAGTGGTGTGAACCAGGCACTTTGGCTCCGAAGCGAGTTCGTGTCCAGAAATCGGCCAAGAAGGTGTTAGCGTCAGTTTTTTGGGATGCAAAAGGAATTTTATTGATAGATTATCTCCAAACTGGTAAGACAATCAACTCTGATTATTATTGTGACCTTTTGGACCAGTTGGATGAAAAAAATTGTGAAAAAAGACCCGGTTTGCAGAAGAAAAAAATCATTTTTCATCAAGACAATGACCTGCTCACACAGCTCAAAAAACCATCGCGAAAATCAGTTTGGGGTACGAATTGTTGCAGCATCCACCCTATTCGCCAGATTTAGCTCCCTGACTTTTGGCTGTTCTCACACCTCAAAAAATTCCTTCGTGGAAAGCATTTTTCATCAAACAAAGAGGTTATAGCCGTCGTAGAGGAGTATTTTGCAGGCCTTCCAGAAAGTCACTTCCGTGATGGGACAACAAAGTTGGAAGATCGTTGGATCAAGTGTATTGATCTTATGGGAGACTATACTGAGCAATAAAAGTGATTTCCCCCCAAAAAAAATGTATTTTCATTTCCGCTTTCAAAGCTTTTTGACTAACCTAGTAAATAATGTTTGAAAAAGTACTAGCGTAGTGTTCTCTAATGTTAAGTTATTGCTTTTATTTTCGTCACATGAACACCTACCTTATGAAGATGTGACAGTTAATTCCACATACTATTTATTGTGCTAAATCTTTTTTACAAACCTATTGTGGGTATTAAATGACTGAAAAAAAAGTGATGTTACTGAATTGCATTAGTTGTGTTGATAAGCTGTCAACAAAAGACTGAGAATGTTGTAAACTAGTTATTTTCTATTTTCAGAAAAATATGAGAAAATCAAAAATTTTGTTATTGAAAAGTGCTAAGAAATGTACAAATGTTATATAATCATGTTTGAGTGAAGAGTTCCGTTTGATAAGCTTTCCCTTAAGCCTTAGCAGAAATTTTTAATCTCACAGATGAGTTGCGCCTGAACGTATTAGGATTTGTATTGCGCCTAACGTGTTAGGATTAATAGACATTAACACTGTGGAGGTTTAAAGACATTGTAATTTGTTTTTATCAAACACTGTTTATTCCACTTTGTGTAACGGTATATCCCTACTGGTTTCAAGGTTTTTCCCCTCATCATCAAAGGAGCACAAATATGACTTGTTTGTTCTCCCCTGATGATGAGATGAAAACCTTGAAACCGGTAGGGTTATACCGTTACATAAAGTGGAATAGTGTTTGATAAAACAAATTACTATAAATAAAGTCATGTTGTATAGTCATTTTTATGCCGAGGGGGCGGGCATCCCTGGAATGAGATTTGGTCACAAAACGTTGTGAATCTAAATCAAAGTCATCTATCAGTGGGAAGTTCAGTTCAGTCAGTTTTGGTGATAGTTTCAAGATTAAATAAGAGACACATGAATATAAGCAGACCTCGACATCCCTCTGGAAATCGAACAGGTCGATCCTCTGCCAGTTGGAGCCGTCGAGGGCGAGGACATTCCACAGGCGGGAGACCTGCGCGCAGCGGCACAGCGAGACCACATCCAGGTAGGACAGGATCCGCAGTAGCAGCTCCTTGGGCAGCTTCTTGTTGATCTGGCACTCTTCGTCACACATGAATCTGGACAGCTGGAACAAAGAGATAAATAAACCATTGATTAGTCATTCAGTCAGATCTTGCGCTACGGCTATTCTCGTCGCATACTTCTGCCACCAGAAGGCATAAAAAACACAGAGCCATCAAAATACACAAACGTTTTAAAGATTTTATGAACTATATTTTTTAATTTTTTATATCCACTTTGCACGGATTTCTCCTGTTACACAAAGAGGGTCTGCTTCTAGCGTTAGCTTATTCGTTAGGAAGAATATCAGCCAGGATTCTTCTCATACTGCTAGGCGGTGCCGAGAATAACATATATCAATAGTGTCATTCTTCTTCTTCTTCTTTTAGGCCTGTTGGCCTGTTATGGTCCTGCATCATTGTTTCCCTCTTGTGACGTCGACTGCCAGCTGTCTTTCCATCTTTTGGGAGGTCGTCCTGGAGGTCTGCTTGTTTGGAGGATACTGTCCCTGGCCATTTTTACGGCTCTTGGTTCCGCCATTCCGCATATATGTTCGTTTCAGAACCTTCTTCTCTGTCATCACCATCTGACAATATCTTCAACTTCGCACATCCTTCGGATTTCTGTGTTTCGTACTCTATCACGAAGGGTTTTGCCAGCGATACTCCTGAGTACCCTCATTTCGCTGGATCGAAGGAGATTTTTGGTTCTGACAGTGTCGGCTCTGAACTTATTGGGTACATATAAACTTAGTACTTCTAGAATCGCGAAATTCCGTTAATTAGAAAAGCGATAATTCGGACTTTCGCTGTTTTCTAGGTCCCGAAATCTACTTTTCGTAATAAATTCTACTGTTAATTTGAAAAACCGTATATTTTGTTATGTTTATATAATAATTTTTAACCATCTACGCAAATCACGGATCCCCGTAGTAGACGTCTCCGACAGCAGAACGACCGGTGTATTACGAGCGGCTAAATTCCCGGGGTTCCCCCTACACCCAAAGATTCAATATCAAAATATCTCAAGATTATTATCGTAAGTACGGGGTTTTGAGTGTTCTTTTCATATAAACTATAACGTATTTTTAAGTTTGTTTTTATTTCACAATTGTGAACATTAATTTGTCCAAAAAAATAATTGTAACTAGATTATAATATCGTAATCAAGTACGCGACCAAATTAAAACCGACAAAATTAACATCGTCATATGTATACGTTTGGGTCTCAATATTGTGAAAGAAGAGCACTCTGAAACGGTTTGGGAATGTAGAACGAATGAATAAAGAAAGACTAACAAATCACTAACCATCGAATGATCTGGGCAGTAGGCGCAGATTGTCGAGCGTACTGCCTTCGAAATATTCGTTGTGTTGCGACAATATATGCATTGTTTGGGGCACAAATTAATGCGGCGCATTGCTTAGTAAAGCGATTCATTTTTTTTTAAATCGGGTTGATTCTTAAAAATCTGAAAAGACATGGAAATTTTTTTTTTTTAATTAAAACTAATAGAGGGATACAATTTGGGACACCCGTTTGGGTCACAATATTGCGAAAGAAGAGCACTCTGAGATGGTTTGGGCATGTAGAACGAATGAATAAAGAAATACTAACAAATCAGTGCAAATATGAATGGAAGGCGTGGTAAAGGAAGACCAAGGAAAGTATGGTAGGATCAAGTGAATGATATTTTGAAAGAAAGAAACGTAAAACGTGAGAAATTGTAATATTGTATGAGATGGTGCATGAATATAAAAGAGGCGAGAGATGTATGTCGAGATAGGAAAGTCAGATTTTCTGTCCTCTATGCCTATCCCGAAAGGACGCAATAGTATGTATGTGTTTATTAAATAATCTCTTATTGTTTGCTGACCGTAAAATTCTGCTCTGCTGCTAAAACGTGACAATTGTTCGATCCTCATTAATCAAGGTAAGCGAAAAACCATTATCTATTAATCCAAGTACGCGAAAACCATTATCCATTAATCAAGGTAAGCGAAAACCATTTTCTATTAATCAAGGTAATCGAAAACCATTGACTATTAATCAAGGTAAGCGAAAACCATTTTCTATTAATCAAGATAAGCGAAAACAATTATCCATGTGTTATCCATTTTATCTAATATAATTGGGTTAAAACCTGTATCAAACGTAAAATTAAATAAATCGCTAAAACGTGACATTGTTCGATCCTCATTAATCAAGGTAAGCGAAAAACCATTATCTATTAATCAAAGTACGCGAAAACCATTATCCATTAATCAAGGTAAGCGAAAACCATTTTCTATTAATCAAGATAAGCGAAAACAATTATCCATGTGTTATCCATTGTATCTAATATAATTGGTTTAAAACCTGTATCAAACGTAAAATTAAATAATTCGCTAAAACGTGACCACTGTTCGATCATCATTAATCAAGGTAAGCGAAAATCCATTATCGATTCAAGGTAAGCGAAAACCATTATCTATTAATCAAGGTAAACGAAAACCATTACCGATTAATCAAGGTAAGCGAAAACCATTGACTATTAATCAAGGTAAGCGAAAACCATTATCTATTAATCAAGGTAAGCGAAAACAATTATCTATGGTATGTATTATCTATTTTATCTGGCATAATTGGTTTTAAACTTGTATCAAACGTAAAATTAAATAATAAATAAATAAAATAAATTATAATAAAATAAAATTGTCTTTCTATTAAAATTTGACAGTATGGGTGCATCACGAAAGGATTGGAAGATAAGAGAAAATAAAATTTAATAGACTCTCCTCAACGATGGGGTGGATGCCGCCGTGTGGGGAAAAGGATTGCAAAATGGCTAACGACAATGTAGTGTCATCAACCCTCGCTACCCCCTTCATAACGGGCGGCACTGGCCAGACGGCTGGGCGGCGCGGAAAGAGAGAGGGGGGAGGATGTCGACCTTGCAATTTCGTCCAAAAAAAAAAAAAAACAGCCGCCAAGGTCGACGGCGGTTCTTAAACTATAATGAACTGGGCACCTATCAATTCTACAGCTAAACTAGAATAGTCAATGTGTTTGATTTCTTTTGTAAATTAATTTATCTTTTTTTCTTGCTTTCAACGTTTTTTTTTATATATAATAGGCAACCACCCAAACTAGAATGATGGGTGCCACCAAATTACAGTCACTATTTAATTATATGAGTCAATATCTTCTCCCTGGCTCCATCCCAACTCATTGTCTGCGAAGACTGTTGGGGTCAGCTCTCCTCGTCCTCAGGTTGTATGCTCTTCTGTCCCGGACTACGTTCCCCAGGCCGTGCCTCTGCATCAGGTTATCTCTTTGCACCACCCATGAATTCTTTGGTCTTCCTCTGGTTGTTTTTCGAGGAAAATCCATGGAGATTACCTGGTTCACAATGTGATCGGGTGCTCTGCGTCCAACGTGCCCATACCATCTCAATTGTCTCTCCTCCATCTTGCTGTTGATGTCTGTAACACCTAGGCTTCCACGAATGCGTGAGCTTTTTATTTTGTCTCTTAGGGACACACCGGCTGACCATCTTAGCATGCGCATTTCAGCAGTTTCTAGTTGCCTGGAGTAAGAGTTATACATCGTCCAGCATTCGGAGCCATAGAGGAGTGCGGGTCTGACAATCGTTTGGCATACTTTTCCTTTTAACTTGACTGGTATTTTCGGATCACACAGAACTCCCGTCATTGATCTAAACTTCATCCACCCCACACTAATTCTATGTGTTACATCTGCTGCACATCCTCCATCGCTATGGATGAGTGACCCAAGATACTTAAAGGAGTCACAATTTGGTAATGTTTCTCCATCCATTTGCATTACGGGAGTGACAGCGTGTGTTCTCGAATGGTCTATTATATGAGTCAATATACAATAATAAAACTAATTCTAAATTGTGTAAATTCTAGACAATTTAATGTTTCAACTGATCAAGTTCCAAAAATGTAACAATCGATCTATAAGTGGAAAAGTTCCACGAAGAAAGAAGAAACGCAACATTCATTGGACGCAGTAAAGATATGGCTTTTAGTAAATCAAATTGGTCTCACAAAGGACAACCGAAAAATACATGGTATAAAGTCCATCATCCAGACCACACTCGCCGCCAGAATTCTCCACAGTACCCATTATGTAAAGGTGATTACCCACCACACAGTGGCCTGTCCGCAAACGACAAATGATAGACACCTCCATCTTATTCATTCTTATAATATAAAACCGTGGTTTCAGAGGGACACTTTCCGGACAACTTATATTAGTTCATTTTTTTTCCAGTATTTTCACAAAAAAACGTCGAACGCAAAAAAAACTCCTGTGACGCCACTATATCGGAGTAGCCAATTGGTCCGAAGATGAACCGGTGTAAGGCTGAGTGGAGTTGCCATAGGAAATTACTGGCTCGATTATCATCGCAGTACCACAGAATGTGCTCTGCGGGTTGATCCAGATGGTCGCAAAAATTGCAACAGGACGAAAATACAAGATTGAAGCTAAAAACTTTGCTATTAAAGCTCCCATGGACAGAGATAAATTGGGTAGTCCAATAGTTTCGATGTACATATGAAATGAATAATCAATTTAATATTGTAATTTATTTTTATCACTGTTTATTCCACTTTTTATGACGGTATAACCCTACCGGTTTCAAGGCTTTCACCTCATCTTCAGGGGAGCGCAAACAAGACTAAATGCTGTTCGAACTGGCACCGATATACACGCTTCAACGGTTGGGGGCTGGGAGGGGAAAGGAGGGGAGAGAGGCATGGGATAATTTCGGCCAAGAGCGGAGAAATTTTGGGTAAATAACTGTTCAACAGATGTTCCGATCGATGTACTGATTTAGAAATTTCTAGGGCCTCTAATCTGTCCAATTTATTTCCGTTACCACTGATATGTAAGAATTTGGCATCATCGATAGAAAAAGTATGATTCTCGCGGTGACAATGATTAGCCATTTCAGAATAAATTAGAGGATTTGTTAAGGCGGATTTATTCACGAAATCTCTTTTCAAAAGATCTTCCTGTCTTTCCAATATAGAAATTATCACAGTCAGCACATAAAAGTGTATACACACCACTGTTGCTAAGTATTCCATTTTTGCCTTTCCCATTAAATAAGAGTTTCCGGAGATTAAAATTAGTGTAAAAAGCTGGCTTTATGTGACTAGGAATATTTTTGGTTATTTCGTATGATATGTTTTTTTATAAATAGAACTTTGCTCCATTTCTAAGTATGCTTATAGGTGTCGTTTAATATATAATCTTTTATAAGTTTCTTTTTTGTTTTGTTTTTTAAAAGTGAATCAATGAGGTTTCCAGGATAGCCATTATTTGTAGCAATTTTTTTGATGGTTATTAATTCCTTTTTCATATATTGTTTTATTTTTAGCGACCACGTAATTAATTTTTGTTGAGATTGCCGCCTGGCAATAAGTCCGCCAGATTGTTTTTTTTTACGATGAAGTGTTAAATAAATAAATAGCCGTGAAAATCTTTGAACATAAAGAGTTCTTGAAAATCAAAGCGTACCACAGTTTGAGCGCCACCGCAGATTCTTGCAGTTCGGTCGTTGAACGTCGCGACTCGAGACGAACTAGTGAATGCATTACCACGGATCGAATATTATACACAAAGTGTTGAACGAATAATGCAAGTCGACGGTTCGTTCATCTCGGATGCACTCAACAACGTGAATAATACAGGGATACAATCTAGGAAGATATCGAAAGTCGTGTTGCAGCAATAAATAGAGTTGACGAAGAATAAGACCTGTGTTTCCAAAAACATTAACGAGTTATTAAAAATGAACCCGTCTCAACCCGTGGCTCAAATCTACAAGGTTTATTGTATTGTATTACAATTTCGTTGTATACAATACAATCTGGCGAGCTTATTGCCATGTAGCAATCTATTCCAACCAACCAGAAATATATTAAAGAGGCCTTAAGTGAAAAAGAATAAATGGAATCCTTTAAAAAAATTTTGGATTCCAACAATAAAAATTTCGAATTCAATAAAGGTAAAGGTAGGAAAACCATTTAAACAGTCGATCGGAGCGTGGTTGTTATTGCGACAGTATTT
The DNA here is from genome assembly GCA_949825065.1 of Odontocerum albicorne. Taxonomy (NCBI): domain Eukaryota; kingdom Metazoa; phylum Arthropoda; class Insecta; order Trichoptera; family Odontoceridae; genus Odontocerum; species Odontocerum albicorne. The sequence continues at coordinate 10,556,296 of OX463867.1, forward strand.
CGAGTACTTGGGCTTTCAGGATGAATGACGTGTGGAAAAGATTTGTGTGAGCTCGTGAGTGTGGGTTTCTTCTTGTTGTTTTAATTTTGGTTGTTTTTGTATTTGTGTTTCTGTGTATTTTTTGTTTAAATTTTAATTCTTATGATTGTGTGCGGTATATTGTGGGATGAATATTTTTGGCCTTTCTGGAGTGATGATGTGTGAGGAGTTAAATTTCGCAAGATGTTTCCAGTTGTAGTTGAGTGTCACTGTTTGTCAGGTTGGTGAGAACGTGCAACGGGGGTTTGTTTTTGTGTAATCAAAAATCGGAAAGAAGTATCGATTTATTTTTTCATGCTAAATATCCTCAGTGAGATACAGGCAAAAGCCTAGTTTACTGGGGACACGACAAATGAAAGGGAACAAACCCAGATCCATTAAAATTGTATGTCCAAATCAAATTACATGCTGTTTTTTCGCAAATTGTGTATATTTCTTGTCATGTGTAATAATAAATAAATAAAACAGAATTTGAACCCGCAACCTCCATGTTGCGACACAGGCGTCTTACCAACTGGCGACCACGGAGGTCGTCTCAGCTACTCCGATATATGTAGTGACGTCCAAGGATGGTTTTGGTGCATTCGAAACTTTCTGTGAAAATACTGGCAACTGGCTGCTGGTGGGCTATTAGAAATCCAGGTCTTAAGCCACTATATACGAGTATATTTACTGCGCTGCGAATTATTTCCTTTCTCCCGTGATGTCAGACCTTAAGTCCGTCGTCGCTACTATTATTTTCACACACGGGTGTGTCGCCACTGGATGAGTCCCTTTGGACAGTTTATTATTGGTATATTGGGATACCACCTTCTAAGCGTGATGAGGAATGTGATATATTTAAATTGCTGACGGGAGCAACATTTAATCTACCATAAATTGATTAGATGTCGCCCCGGCATTATCGAACCGTTTGAAAGATAAATTGAAGGAAAAACAGCTAAGATTAGCGCGCAAAAAAGCGCTCTTCCACCGGGACAAAGCGCCGTCCCATCAATCAACCATCGCAATGGCTAAATTACATAAATTGGTCCCTCGTCCACCATACTCCCAGGACTTGAACTTGGCCCCGTGCGATTTCCTACTATTCCCGAAATTAAAAAAAAATTACTTAGTGGGAAGGTCATCGCCGCAGTAAATGACTATTTCGCAGTCTTTGAAAAATCTGTTTTTCAGAAGGGATGAAAATTGTGTAGTTTTCAAAGGAGACAAGCGGCGGCCGGTCCCGAGGTGCGCTGGGGCGGCGAACCGGAGAAACAATTCGCTATATAGATAAATAGTCTCACGGTTTACTGTATGTCTCTGTCTGCCCTATAAGAATCTGCGTTTCCGTCCGGTGCGTATTCGAGATCGTTCCAATATGAATTGGCAAACTTGGCCGGTCAATTTGAAAGGAATATTTTTTTTCATTTTACTTTAATTTTTTTTCTATTTTCACTAAAATAAAAATCCTCGTACTACTTGTTAGTATTCTTATATATATTTAATCTATACAAATATTTAACATTTTTGGAAGTCACGTTTGCGAATATGTAATTTAATTATTGCGAATTATTTCTCCGGTTCAGCGCACCAACGCACCCCGAGACCAGCCGCCGCTGAAGGAGACTACGTTGAAAAATCCAATTATTTTCTACCAAAAAATATATTTAACTTGCTAAACCAAACTTTTCAAACTACCTAAGTATTGGGTGTTAACATAAGTTGTGTCCGTTTTTTTTTTCAATTTTAAAAATGAGCACCAAAAGTAAAACAAAATGGTAAAGGTTATACGTCATTCGAAAGAAAATTTTCTGCTCTACAAGATATTGTTTGGTTTTACATTACATATATTATTTTATTTGATTACAAGCCTTCAAAATGGAATGTCAAGTAGACGAAAGTGAGCATTTTCGACACCTCCTTTCTGTTCGCGTTCAATCGAGGGAATAAAGCTGCCAAAGCTGCTCGCGATATTTGCAAATTGTACTGTGAAGATGCTTTGAATGAAAGGACAGATGGTAAATGGCGGTATACAGTCATGTGACTAAAATTCATCAGCCAATTCTACGGTGGTTTGAAGGGGATCTTCATGAATAATATGGTTTAAGCGGTCCTCATCGAAGTCCACTGGTCGTCCGGAACGCTCCATGTCTTTCAGGTCGAAATTATCGTCTTTGAAACGCAAAAACTATCGACGAGGTGTCCTTTCATTCATAGCATCTTCACCGTACACTTCGCAAATATCGCGAGCAGCTTTGGCAGCTTTATTCCCTCGATTGAACGCGAACAGGAGGTGTCGAAAATGCTCACTTTCGTCTACTTGACATTCCATTTTGAAGGCTTGTAATCAAATAAAATAATATATGTAACGTAAAAGCAAACACAATATATTGCAGAGCATAAAAAATTCTTTCAAATTACGTATAACATTTACCATTTTGTTTTACTTTTGGTGCTCATTTTTAAATTTGAAAAAAAAAACGGACACAACTTATGTTAACACCTAATACATAATTTTATAAATTTGTTGTAGAAGTACTTTTCTCGAGTTCGTGTGTAGTTGCTGAAACATTCTGTGTCGGAATGCTGCGAGGTCGCAGAAACTGCAGCGCCATGGATGTTTGTAACATATATGTTATGTGTATTTATTTATATTCATTTATTATTTACATTTTATCTATTTCACTTTAAACACGAAATTGATGAATATATTAGTTTATTCGTTGCTCGACCACGTAGTCAAGGATCTGTGCCGTGGAGTTTTCTTAATAAGAGTCGTTGCACACCAGCAAACTCACCGGCCACACACTGTACTGGATCCGATGGCACACCGAAGTGAGACGACCGGATCACACCGGTATATTCATATTTTTATCTTTTTTGAAATAATAGATATGACCGAAGTCATAGGTATCCTCATACCTCCGAATACCAGGCGGCAAAAATGCTTGTGTCGTTTGAAAGGAGTAGCAGAGCGCGGGGTACGAACCGACGAGCTTCGGAAGTCCAGTGCGTTACCGCACGGTTTTGCACCTCTTGAAAGCCATGCACAACTTTAAATTGAAAGGTTTTTCTTGACATTTATAATTTATTTCTTCCTGCCTGCCTTCGAAGAGTCCTCCAATTCTTTGGGCGCATTGCTCGTGGCCAAGGAGACAGTTTGGAGAGGTTTGTGGTTACTGGAGGCGTGGAAGGACGACGCACAAGAGGAAGAATCCCAATGCGTTGGACTGACCAAGTGAGAGACGCAACTGGACTACCTGTTTATTCTACATAAAGGGGAATAAACAGTGTTCGATAAAACAAATTACAATGTCTTTAAACCTTCACAGTGTTAATGCCTTAACTATTAATAAATTATCAAAATACATTTACAAAAAGAAAATTATGTTCACAAATAAAAACAACAATAAAAAAGATGAAAATAATTAAGCAATAATATAAACTACTCGATACTTCTTACTTTTCAAATTAGTCGAACACCGTGAAAACAACTTATTCAAAACTACTTCTTACTTTTCAAATCAATCGAACACCACGAAAAGAACTTATTCAAAAGTACTTCTTACTTTTCAAATTAGTCGAACACCATGAAAACAACTTATTCAAAAGTACTTCTTACTTTTCAAATTAGTCGGACACCATGAAAACATCTTATTCAAAACTACTTCTTACTTTTCAAATTAGTCGGACACCATGAAAACAACTTATTCAAAAGTACTTCTTACTTTTCAAATTAATCGAACACCATGAAAAGAACTTATTCAAAAGTACTTCTTACATTTCAAATTAGTCGAACACCATGAAAACAACTTATTCAAAAGTACTTCTTACTTTTCAAATTAATCGAACACCATGAAAAGAACTTATTCAAAAGTACTTCTTACATTTCAAATTAGTCGAACACCATGAAAACAACGTATAAAGCCAATGCATCGGATTGCTTTAAAATACCATAATATCATCGGCAAAAACGAAATAAAAGATAAATAAAACGCGAGGTGCCGCCGAGTAACGCAATCTCAAGGTTGAGAAACAGTGACAGTGTCAGCGCAAGGCCTCGACAATGACCCCGCCGTGGGAGAGTGATTCATTCTTGCCATGTGACTTTTTCAAGAACTCTTCAGTGGTAAGTTCAAAGATTTAGTATGACATTTCGTGAATTGCTTTTTATCCATTGAAATTTATATTCCTATTGAAATTTTCACATATCGACCATTTAAAGACATATATTATATGTCGAAATTTTGTTTTCAATGTAATATTTGAGACCTAATTTATTTATTCAATACAAGAAATTTTATACATACATAATTTATATAAAAAATGTAATTTAATATGGACGCATTATTTATATGGATCTAGGTTTGTTGCCTTTCATTTGTCGTGTCCCCAGCAAACTAGGCTTTTGCCTGTATCTTACTAAGGACATATAACATAGAAAAATAAGTCATTATGTTATTGATAGTGTACGGCACCGGTACAAATAACTGTAAATAGGTGCGATGGTTGCTGCGCAATGCTCGGAGAATTCCGGTCAATTTCAAAAGGCGTAGATCGATGAGAAGGTAGCAACGGTGAAGAGATTCCTCTTATGGCAGGTTGTAGCAGGTCTCAAAGTAAAACACAGTGTACTGAGAATAGGCAGGTAGTAGCATAATTAAAATTGAAAGGGACCCCTCTTATGAACGGTCAGTCGGTCATCACAAGCGCTCACACCTCGCGAAATACAACAATTTTCGGGAGTTTTGCGCAATGCTTAGACCGACCGGTCAGCGATCTAGTCTCGAAGCCCGTCGATAAGTCTATATTTCCGGTGCGGTCGCGATGCCGCGTGGACCCAAACAAAGATAAATATTTCATACAAAAGTCAAAATATACCAAATTTACAATTCAAAGAAATATCAAATATAACTAAGAATTTACATATAAAATACACATACAATCAAACATACAAGCATCTATACGCATACAAAGGGTGACGCATACGTCCGATATAGATAGAGATTAGCAATTTCTTTTATTTTTTACTGTAATTTAGACTATAGTTTTTTTATAAAGTCTGTCATGGATTAAAACCAGTTTCACGTATACAATATGAGCTGGTTGGTTGAAAGAAATTGTTATACAACAATAAGCCCGCCAGATGTATTGTATTGTATTACACTTTTATTGTACACAGTACTACCTGGCGGACTTATTGTCATGTTTCAATCTCCTCCAACGAACTAGAAAGCTGTTAAATGGATTGAAGTGAAAACCAGACTGGATTTTTTTATCTGGGTTCCAGCGGGATTTGAATCCGTAACCTCTGGGTTGGGAGACAGATGTCTTACCAACTAGGTCACGGAGGTCGTACCACGTTTAAACAAGTACACAATGAAAATAAATAGTTCCAAAATCGAGCAGAAGTGTAACTGCGGAAGATTTTTTTTCCACTTTCCACGGATTTCTCCTGTCACACAAAGAGGGTCTGCTTCTAGTTAGCTTATTCGTAAGGAAGAATATCAGACAGGATTCTTCTCATACTGCTAGGCGGTGCTGAGACTATATCCACAGTGTCATTCAGTTGGTTCAATATCTCTATACCATGCGTGACTGAGTGTTTAGCCATGATATACCTTCTGTAAGTTGGTATGTAGAACAGAGGGTGATTCCTTGCACGGCTATATTTATTAAGTACATATAAACTTAGTGCTTCTAGAATCGCGGGACAGTTAAAGCAATCTCAGAAAACCTTAAGTAGGAATATCGCAATGGATTCTTGCCTTCTTGTTTCGAGGCTTCTATAGTTACACACCGTGAGAAGTTCAACATGGTGAGCATATTTTGGGTAATCGCCCTTTGTTCTGTACCATAGATATCTGAGATAATGAATGATACGCTGGTATACAAATATTTCTTTCTCAAAACAACTGTAGTGCGGAATCCTAGCGGAAATGCCAAAAAATATTAAACAATACATCAATTAGAGTCAAATAAGATAAGGCGATTGACCTCTCTCTGCTAACGCTAACCATTTTTGTAGCGAAACAAGGAAAAAATGTCTGCAAAAAATGTCAAATGACCTCCTTGAGTGCGGTCGACCTGTTTTTTTTTGTTTTATTTTAATGTGTTTATCATTTTTTAAATTGGACAATCCATTCCATATAGCAGGGATGACCAACAGGTCGAGCGCGATCGATCGTAATCCATCGTAGGCCAACAGGTCTATCACGATCGATCGTAATCCATCGTAGGCCAACAGGTCTATCACAATCGATCGTAATCCATTGTAGGCCAACAGGTCTATCACGATCGATCGTAATCCATCGTAGCCCAACGGGTCTATCACGATTAATCGTAATCCATCGTAGGCCAACAGGTCTATCACGATCGATCGTAATCCATCGTAGGCCAACAGGTCTATCACGATCGATCGTAATCCATCGTAGGCCAACAGGTCTATCACGATCGATCGTAATCCATCGTAGGCCAACAGGTATATCACGATCGATCGTAATCCATCGTAGGCCAAGAGGTCTATCACGATCAATTGTAATTAATCGTAGGCCAACAGGTCTATCACAATCAATCGTAATCCATCGTAGGCCAACAGGTCTATCACGATTGATCGTAATCCATCGTAGGCCAACAGATCTATCACGATCGATCGTAATCCATCGTAGGCCAACAGGTCTATTACGATCGATCGTAATCCATCGTAGGCCAACAGGTCTATCACGATCGATCGTAATCCATCGTAGGCCAACAGGTCTATCACGATCAATCGTAATCCATCGTAGGCCAACAATCGATCGATCGGCCGTCTTCGTAACTTACAATATGGCTTGCGATGTTACCAAATCTCATTACGCGCATGCACTTGTCAACGCATACAATGAGTTACCCTTTTTTAATATTTAGATATGTCTACTGCAAATAAATGCATGTATGTTATATAACATGTATGGTATGTATAAACGTTATTTTCCTTAATAAGTTAATTCCGCTCACACTTATTAATAAACTTGGAGTTATTAGTTGTCCTGTTTTAATATGTAGATATGTCTACTCCAAATAAATGCATGTATGTTATATAACATGTCTGGTATGTATAAACGTTATTTTCCTTAATAAGTTAATTCCGCTCATACTTATCAATAAACTTGGAGTTATCCTGTTTTAATATGTACATATGTCTACTCCAAATAACTGTGTGCATGTTATATAACATGTATGTATAAGTTTTCTTTCCCTTAATAAGTTAGTACTGCTCATAGTTATTGATAAACTTTTAGTTATACTTTTTTTAACACGTGTGTTATGTCCCAATGTGTTAAACTTCATAGGTAGATCGCGACTAATTTTTCACGTAAAAAGTCTATCGCGACAACAAACAAGGTGGCCACCCCTGCCTATATAGATAGAATCTGTTGGTACATGGCCCCGCGCGGTAACTCACTGGACTTCCGTGTGGAAGGTCGTCGGTTCGAACCCCGTTACTCTCCTCGAATGACACATGTATTTTTTCCGCCTAGTTTTCGAAGATATAAGGATACCTATGACTTCAGTCATGTCTATTATTTAAAAAAAAAAACATGCCGGTGTACCATCGGATCCAGTATAGCGATGTGGCCGGTGAGTTTGTTAAAGTGAGATATCATCAATCAAAGGAAAAGGAAAGGATGGTGGAGAGGAATGGAAAAGAAAAATCAGGAATGAAACACGTTATATTACTGACTAGAAATGAAGAGTTTTTTCAGTCGCTTCTTAAAGCATGCCAAGGGCGGAGCGAGTCTAGCATTGGTTTGTAACTGGTTCCAGAGTCGCACTGCGTGGACAGTAAAGTACGACGTAAAAAAAGAAGAGCGGTGAACCGGAAAGGCCAACAAACAATATATGATTGAACGCAGCGCCAGTCTATGATCGGAGGGGCGCTGAAATTTTTCGGCGAGATAAAAGGGGGCGGCGGGACAGTTAAGGATATTATACAATAGACAGTATGTGAAGTGGGCGTCTATTTCTAACGTTCAGCCAGTTCAATGCCTTCTTGTACGAAGTTATATGATCTTACTTTTTTAGCTTATATAAAGGTATACTTACATACACACTAGTTTAAAACGTGTTTCAGAGTTATTGCTTTCAGGTCTTTTACAAATCATCCTTTCAAAATATTATTCAACACACACATATACATACCATCACGCAGTTTCCCTGCTGGGATACGTTGAGAGGAAAGTGGGCCAGACTTATTTCGCCTCTTCCACATCATACAGCTCCTACGATTCCTCCTACTTCTAACGTTTCTTTCTTTCAAATTATCACACACTTGCTCCAACCTACTTTCCTCTACCACGCCTTTCACTCATATTTACACAGTATACAGGGTGTCGCAAAACCTTGAATAGCTGCTGTTTTTTTTTTGTTTTAGATTTAACCGTTGATAAATAACGACTGAAACCAGATTAGGTTTTGAACAAAGAAAGTGTATTTTGAAGTGCTACTGGAAGTAGGAAAACGCGGTAGTAGACCTTTTCTTTTGGGGATTTCTCAAGAATAAACTTATGCTAAAACTTCTGAAACCATTGATACCATACCACACGAGAAGACATTGAAAGAGAATGCACCCAAATACCAAATGAAATGATTCTCGATGTTTGTGATTCCGTTGATTCGCGTTGCCAGCAATGTCTAGACCAGAATGGTCACTAGTTTGAAAACAGGCGCTAAGTCTAAAAAAAATACGTTTATGTAGTTTATTGTTTCGTACACTAATTAAATACAAACTTTATAATCATTAAAATTGTGGATAAGTTTTTTTACGACACCCTGTATTTGTTTTGTTAAGTCTTTCTTCATTAATTCGTGCCAAAACCAAATACACTAGCTTCAATTTAATTTTTGCATTGCATTAAAATAGTGTTACGTAGTTTTTAGATCACAGCGACCCTGGGTTAGCCAAATTAATCTATATACGAGTATTAGCTCGTTTTCCTACAATAATGTGCGGAATAATTTGAAAAATTGCATGCGATTTTTGTATCGTATTTAATAGCCTTTATATCGCTTCGCTTCAACATTAAATACAATTTATTTTTATTTCATATTTTTCAACACGCTATTATATCAGGTCTGTAAATATGAAACCGGATTTTTTTATATAGAAAATACACATTTGTTGTATGAAAATGATAAAAAATATTTTATTCAAAGTATTGCCCATCGCTAGCTACACATTTTTCCCATCTCTCTTTGGCAATTTGTGGATGCCACGCCAAAAACAACTGTTGCTCTTTTGAGGCAAACCTATCATCGAGCCATTTTCGTAACAAATGTAAACACAAGAAAAACGCACCAATGACGCGGTTTGACAGTCACTAAATTGACAACTAGAGCCATCTATGAGCAAATTCCAGACCTGGTATATGTTATATTGTCATTTTTGTTATTTTTGAAACAGAACATCAGGGTCGTGGAGTGAGCAAGAAAAATCCGGCTCAAAATGTGACTTCAGTTACAGTACACATACGAATACATTGCTAACCATATGTTATACATAATTACATGGCGTCACTACTTCAATGTAGACTTTTTTGAAACAATGTCTACGGAGATTCCTCGTCATACTAAACTCTAGTTATACTAGATGGCATATATTGTAGTTCATTAATATAATTTATGAAGCCAATACGTTTTTAAAATTAAGAAAAAAAAAATCACAACTTTTCCTTATAATTCTTTTTATATGTATATTTTTCCTTATAGTACTTTTTATAACCCACGTTACATTGCTAAAATATCAATTTTTATTTTTTTAAATTTTATTTATTATTACACGTGACAAGAAATATACATAATTTATGAAAAAAACCACAGGTAATTTAATTTGGACATACAATTTTAATGGATCTGGGTTTGTTGCCTTTCATTTGTCGTATCCCCAGTAAACTAGGCTTTTGCCTGTATCTCACTGAGGATTTATAAAACACAAAAAGGGCTATAAAATGATTTTATAATCTAAAACATGAACAACATTTACATAGTTATTTATTTTTATCGAACACTCTCACTCTTTTATCGGCTTTCACCTCATCTTCAGGGGAGCGCAAACAAGACTTGTTTGCGATCCCCTGAAGATGAGGTGTGCACCTTGAAACCGGTAGGGTTATACCGTTACAAAAAGTGGAATAAACAGTGTTTGATAAAAATAAATTACAATGTCTTTAAACCTCCACAACGTTAATGCCTTAACTATAAACAACATTTACATAGCTGAATTATCAACAAGTAAAATGGTTTGAATAAAATTTTCTCTCCATGTAGTGATTAATAAGATATTTAGATTATTTACCCTAATTTTCAAAACGCGTCCACGCTGTCCAGACATGTTGACCCGATGTCGTTTGAAAGGTTGTAGCGTTGTCAATATTTATCACCAGATGATACCACTGCACACAATAGTGCGTGTATAGTATTTGAATGTGTTGCCATATTTGAAATTACGTTACAGTTTCTGGATTTTAAAAAAATCCCTAAATTAGTGTAACACCTGTGTTACAAAGCCATGATAAGGGTTAAGAAGACCAAAGACACGCGATTACGCGGCAGCAATGCATGCGCAAAGGACAGGATTTCTTGTTAACACATTGGAGAGGCCTATACCATGCAGTGAATGAATGTAAGCTGATGATGATGATTAAAAAATATCTAAATTGTCGTAAAACTCATTTCCAAGTCTTTCCATACGATTTATAGAAGAGTAAATTTTTTAATTAGTGTATTCATTTTCGGTATAAAATAGGGATACGAGTATAGGGGGAAAACATGATGGTGAACGAGATATAAGAACGGCCAGACAATCGTCCGAATGTCTTGCATATGATATTTTCTAAGAAATTTTCGCTATTATTTGGGATCCGAAAACGTTCCACGAAAAGTTACTAACCACCGTCTCACCTCTCCAATTCCAATGAATCATCGTCCGTATCCATTGAGTCATACCATACTCTCACATAGGATAGGACGTCTGTTTTGTATTTACTGTATATCAAATATTTTGTTGAAAGCTTCGCCAAAACATTTGAGATCTTGGTATGTTGTTTTCCGACTCATCAAATATCTCAAATACTTTAACATAAAAGCTTTTATGGTTCACGTTATAATTATTAAAAAAAAACCTTTTTTAACATGGCAACCTTGGGCTTCGGGCACAATTTAGTAACGTGCGAAATTAAAAAAATATATATTTACATACATATCACGCTGTGTCCCTTGCAGGATAGGAAGCAGATCTCCAAACTTTTCTATCAAATCACACAACTTTCGCCTCCTTCACATTCATACATCTCGTCATGTATCAATTTTCTAGCGAGGGATTGCCTGTATGTATGTAGCACTGCTGCTGGTGTGTGCATGCTGTAGTGCTGTGTGTATGCACACAATAGAGCAATACACGCACAGGCGTCATCCATCCACAGGACGGACTGACAATCTTACTCTATAGCGAGGGATTGCCTGTATGTATGTAGCACTGCTGCTGGTGTGTGCATGCTGTAGTGCTGTGTGTATGCACACAATAGAGCAATACACGCACAGGCGTCATCCATCCACAGGACGGACTGACAATCTTACTCTATAGCGAGGGATTGCCTGTATGTATGTAGCACTGCTGCTGGTGTGTGCATGCTGTAGTGCTGTGTGTATGCACACAATAGAGCAATACACGCACAGGCGTCATCCATCCACAGGACGGACTGACAATCTTACTCTATAGCGAGGGATTGCCTGTATGTATGTAGCACTGCTGCTGGTGTGTGCTTGCTGTAGTGCTGTGTGCATGCACACAATAGAGCAATACACGCACAGGCGTCATCCATCCACAGGATGGACTGACAATCTTACTCTATAGCGAGGGATTGCCTGTATGTATGTAGCACTGCTCAGGTGTTGATCTGCCTGCTGGTGTGTGCTTATTGTAGTGCTGTGTGCAAACACACAATATAGCAATACACGCACGAGCGTCATCCAATCACAGGATGGACTGACAATCTTACTCTATAGCGAGGGATTGCCTGTATGTACGTAGCACTGCTCAGGTGTTGATCTGCCTGCTGGTGTGTGCTTGCTGTAGTGCTATGTGCACGCACACAATATAGCAATACACGCACGGGCGTCATCCATCCACAGGATGGACACAATATTACTCTATAGCGAGGGATTTCCTGAATGTACGTAGCACTGCTCATGTGTTAATCTGCCTGCTGGTGTGTGCTTGCTGTAGTGCTGTGTGCATGCACACAATAGAGCAATACACGTATATGCGTCACCCATCCACAGGATGGACTGACAATCTTACTCTATAGCGAGGGATTGCCTGTATGTATGTATGTAGCACTGCTCAGGTGTTGATCTGCCTGCTGGTGTGTGCTTGCTGTAGTGCTGTGTGCATGCACACAATAGAGCAATACACGCATATGCGTCATCCATCCACAGGATGTACTGACACTCTTACTCTATAGCGAGGGATTGCCTGTATGTATGTAGCACTGCTCAAGTGTTGATCTGCCTGCTGGTGTGTGCTTGCTGTAGTGCTGTGTACATGCACACAATAGAGCAATACACGCACAGGCGTCATTTATCCACAGGATGGACTGACAATCTTACTCTATAGCGAGGGATTGCCTGTATGTATGTACGTAGCACTGCTCAGGTGTCGATCTGCCTGCTAGTGTGTGCTTGCTGTAGTGCTGTGTACATGCACACAATAGAGCAATACACGCACAGGCGTCATCCATCCACAGGACGGACTGACAATCTTACTCTATAGCGAGGGATTGCCTGTATGTATGTAGCACTGCTGCTGGTGTGTGCATGCTGTAGTGCTGTGTGTATGCACACAATAGAGCAATACACGCACAGGCGTCATCCATCCACAGGACGGACTGACAATCTTACTCTATAGCGAGGGATTGCCTGTATGTATGCATGTAGCACTGCTCAGGTGTTGATCTGCCTGCTGGTGTGTGCTTGCTGTAGTGCTGTGTGCATGCACACAATAGAGCGATACACGCACAGGCGTCATCCATCCACAGGATGGACTGACAATCTTACTCTAGAGCGAGGGGTGGCTAATATATCTCACCAGTTTAGAAACCCCCTTTTTAATATAATCTCGTCCTACATTTATATTTACTACTTGGCCAAGTGAGTATATTCACTTCCGACCAGCGACAGACACGCGTTTGGAACAATATTTAATGTGTACGCATATATAATATTTTGAGCGAGGTAAGTGATTTTTTTTTCCTTGTAAAACAATCATTACTCTTGCCAAATGTCCGATTATTTGGGCCGCTTCCCGCTTACATTTCTTGTCAGATGTCAAAATACGAGAATATTTTAGCGAAAATCTCGTGTATACAATACAATACCGAAAGTCTAGTGTAGTATTTTAGTTCTAAGAAAAGTGTAGCTTTAGACATTAAATTTAATAGGTTGTTCGGAAAGTAGTTTTACGAGTAGGTCATCTTCAAATTGTGCCAAATGCTCGTGAACGACACTTTTCGATATTTTCAGTATCTCTCGTGTCGTCGAACGCTGGCCATTTTCGATCAAAGCCTTGATTGGGTCGTCATCAGTGGTAATCGGACTTCGTATATCCGTTACGAAATTTTTCAAAACCACATTTGACACACATACGCGGTCACTTACAGCATCATCGAGACATACAACAAAAAAAATTGGTTAGTGTCGAAATTTTTACTTGCGGTTGCCAAAAAAAACAACTTATTTTGTTCCATCTTCAAAATGATGCCAAAAACCCCGCTTAAGTCATTAATTACCAGTAATAATAAATATATTCAGCACGTTTCGAATGAAGTTAGCAACGAAAATTTTGCTCTAACAACAATTATTCGAAAAAATACGAAACAACTTTCCAGACAACCCAATACTTTTCTAGTAATAGTTTTAAAAATAGTCAGACTTTCCTATCGCGACATACAGTACCCGGCGGTAAGTAATACACATCGGGTTTAAAAAAGCGACCGTCGGCCATAATCGGCTTTGTAGAGCGTCGTCTTCTACAAAGTCGAAGTTAGCCGATTATGGCCGACAGCCTCTTTATTAAGCCCGATATGTATTACTTATCGCCGGGTACTGTACATATTTCGCCTATTCCATTGTACATCAATACACTTTCTCATACAGCTCTTACGATTCCTCTGACTTTTTACATTTCCTCGTTTTAAAATATCGTACGATTAATTCAACCACACTTACATATTAGTTTAAAATGTTTTATCGGAGTTATTGCCTTATTGAATTGGCTTACTCTTTTACAACTCATTCCCTCAAAATATTATTAAACACACAAGGGTCTTTCAAATTGAGTGGTTATTTTAATTTAATTTTTTTTAATTCTTGAATAAAAACACAATTTGCCTCGATTTCAAAAAACTTTTTATTGGTCATTGAAGTATAATGTATGACATTTAAACACAAAAAATAACATCCGCCAAATGTCCATCTCTTGCAGCTCCACACAGATGTCCACTCTATTGTCAACATTTTCGATGACATTTTGGCATAATTGCGGTTCTAACTCACAAATAACGCTAATAATTTAGTCCTTCAGCTCAGGAATTGATCGGGGGTCATTCTTATAGACCTGGTTTTTCACGTAACCCCAGAGAAAATAGTCCAACGGTGTCAGATCACACGATCTCGGTGGGCAATTAACATCACCGTTTTCGGAAATTACAATACATAAAATAATTCAACAATTTGAACGCGTCGTTGTATTGTATACGACTCCGTTTTTATAAATATCATACACTACACTTATCAAATGTCACAAGATCCAGGCAAGTTCGCGACGCCATCTGTGTTTTATCCAAGAATATAAAAAAAAACGCTCAATTTGAAATAGCCTTTACATACCTTCACACGGTTTCATTGCTGGGATACGTAGAGAGGATAGAATGCCAGACTTAATTCGCCTCTTCCACATCATACAGCTCCTACTCCTTATATTTCCTTATTTCAAATTATCATACATTCGATCCAATCATCATTTCCTTGGTCATCATCTACCATCCCTTCCACTCACATTTGCACTATATATTCGTTTTATTAGTCTTTTTTTCAATCATTCGTTTCAAATGGCCAAATCAATATTATTTTTTCATAAATATTACAAACACAAAAGAAATTTTAAAGCTTGACCCCTAGAAGAGTTGCGCGGTTGTAAAAGGAACAAATAAATACATATTGTAATGTATATCGCAGATATGATATCGTACTATGCCGTGAGTAGTGTGTGGCATTGGAACAAATATTGATTATGCACGTTCGTAAATGTCATATCAATTATTAAAGATACGTTGAATTGCTAACTAACTAACTGGATTTATCTATTTCAACTGTCGTGAGGACTGTCCACATAAGATACAGTCAGGACACCCAACAGAATATTCAAAAGTACCTCATTACTATTATGGTTCAAATAATAGAATATTCAAAAGTACCTCATTACTATTATAGTTCAAATAATAGAATATTCAAAAGTATCTCATTACTATTATGGTTCAAATAATAGAATATTCAAAAGTACTTTATTTCTATTATGGTTCAAATAATAGAATATTCAAAAGTATCTTATTACTAATATGGTTCTAATATATATTTCAACTGTCGTGAGGACTGTTCACATAAGATACAGTCAGGACACATAAGAGAATATTCAAAAGTACCTCATTACTATTATGGTTAAGATAATAGAATATTCAAAAGTACCTTATTACAAATAATAGATTATTCAAAAGTACCTCATTACTATTATGGTTCAAATAAGAGAATATTCAAAAGTACCTCATTACTATTATGGTTCAAATAATAGAATATTCAAAAGTACTTTATTTCTATTATGGTTCAAATAATAGAATATTCAAAAGTACTTTATTTCTATTATGGTTCAAATAATAGAATATTCAAAAATACCTCATTACTATTGTGGTTCAAATAATAGAATATTCAAAAGTATCTCATTACTATTATGGTTCAAATAATAGAATATTCAAAAGTAAATTGTGGTTGTCTTGTCTCGTAATTGTCGAGTTGCTTTCGTCAGATTTTAGTTTCCGCTTTCTACAGCCTTTATTGAGTCAAGTATCTTCCATACTACAAGAAAACCTCATTTAACGCGATTGATTCAACCTGTAATTATCTCGTGCTAAGCGATATCCTGTAAATCTAATACAATAAACTTCGTCTTCCTTCTTCCCAGTGTCATGTCAGGTCGCTCCAACGTTGAATATCACCTGAGAGTAAACATCTTTGTCCCCGGCAGTCCGAAAAAGCTCTCCAACTCCCCTTATGCCAGTCTAATCACGTATATTGCGGAGCCAGGAGATTTTCCTCGTGCCAACACCTCTTCGACCCTCTATTTTCCCTTGGATGATCAGGTGCAGTAATTTGTACTTTGCTCCTCTAAGTACATGACCCAAGTAGGGCACCTTTCGGATTTTAATATTAGCAAGCAACTCTCTATCAACTTTGGCTCTTTGAAGAACCCTCGTGTTGCTGACCATATCCGTCCAGGGTATCCGTAGCATTCTACGGTGTATCCACATTTCGAATGCTTCCAGTCGGTTCATACTACCAACTTTGAGGGTCCATCATTCCACTCCATGCAATAACACTGACCAAACGTAGCATTTGACTAACCGTTGTCAAAGTTTCCAGTTTAGATTATCAAGGCAGAATACGCTTCCCATTTTATTAAAAGCCGCACGAGACGATTGAATTCTGCACTTGACTCCGGTTTCTGGGTCGAGGTCTTCCACTAGGATACTTCCGAGGTATTTAAATGTTTCCACTCTCTCTATATCAGCACCGTTCAATGTAAGACGTGTTCCTGCGTTATCCTGCCGGCCAAACACCATGAACTTAGTTTTACTCACGTTTATGTTCAGCCCCAGCCTCACACTGGTCCATTAAGGCAATATTTCTCAGCATGTTGTGGCAAAACATGGTGTGTCAGTCATTATCTAAACAAAATATATATCATTTGGATAAACTTAAGAAATGCTTATTTGTACTGATTTTAACAGCTTATCAATGTTAATATTGCTTCTCCTGTAAACTAAGGTAAAACGGACATGCCAACTTCTGCCATAACGCCACAGAAACAAGACTACAAGTTTCAATCACTTACGATTGGTGCCTACTCTAATGACGTCACTAGTATTCTTTACACGTTCAGGTGTGTCCCCACCAGGGAGGAGTACCCTTTGGGAAGTCCTTTCTTCGTCACTACATGACGTCACGAGTGAGTAAAGAAGATTTTGATCTTCTAGTGAACCATAGACCGGGTCATTGATACGTGATTTATCAATCAGATTCGATGTATTGTGTACCGAATCAGATATGAGCCGGTATCACGTTTTATTGTTTATATTATTGCAGTTTTATTGTTTATATTATTTCTATTGTTTATCGAGTGACTGTAGACTGATAACGGACTTAAACGGAAATCGCTTATAACAATTGCGATAGCAAAAATAAACAACACACTAGAAATAACCAGTTAATAAGTACATTTTTTCGCTCTCAAATGACGCTGTACTTGTCTTTGTGCTATTTCGTGTTGTCGTCGTGTTACTGCCTTTCTAGAGACTCCACTGGTCGTTGGTATTGACGCGATCGTCTCTTCCTTTTAGCTTCTGCAGCTATTTTTGTCTTAATATGACGCTGTACTTGTCTTTGTGCTGTTTCATGTTGTCCTCGTGTCGCTGCTTCTCTAGAGACTCGACTGGTCGTAGGCATTGACGCGATCGTCTCTTCCTTTTAGCTTCTGCAGCTATTTTTGCAGACATCTCATCCTTGTGATCCGTAATACTAAGTCTGCAATACTTTAAATTAAAATGTCTTGCAAAAACGAATATTGTAATTTGATAACTTATTGTAATTTGTTTTATCAAACACTGTTTATTTCACTTTTTGTAACGGTATAACTATATCGGTTTCAAGGTGCACACCTCATCATCAGGTGAGCACAAACAATACTGAATTATGTTCGAACTGGTACCGACATACACGCTTCTAACGGTTGACATTCGGGTTGAGGACTGGGGTTGGAGGGAGGGATAGGATAACCTCGTCGAGCAGCTGAGATTCTAGAGATATATGGATGTGTTTGCCAGATGTTCGCCTCGATGCACTGACTTAGAAATTTCAAGGGCCTAGGTTAAGTTAGGTTATATATCAATAACTTATATTTTCAAATCATGTTTAACTAAATGATGAGTTAAACCCGTTTCTGGGATCAAACTGAAAATCTTTAATACAGTTTAATTTATTTCTGTAATATTAAAAAAGGCGAGAAAATCAACTGAAAATCGTGAATAATTTAGAATTTGAATGAAACGAAACTCAGAGTACGAGGGTTACTACTTAAGTTTTGAGATATGGCAACACCAGTGTAGATACGTCAAATCTGAGGTCGTCCAAAATGCGTGAACTGATATTGCAAGATCGTCATGTCTTGTTCGGGCATTAGTTCCTCATGTTTGGGCATTAGTTCTACTCGCATACAATCAATATTGCATGAACATTTGGCCGTCGAAGGGTTGTTCGCGTTGGATACCGCATAATTTGACAATCGTTCAAAAAAAAGCCTCGTGTCGATTGGTCTAAAGAAATGTTGAAAAAATTCGATCGCGGTGCTTCAAAAGACGTCTATAAGATCGTGACAGGCGACGAATCATGGATCTATGCATATGAGCGAGAAACTAAACAGCAGTCGACTGTATGGGTCTTTCAAGACGAGCCAAATCTAACAAAAGTTGTTCGCGCACGAAGCACTTCGAAGCAAATGGTGGCTTGTTTCTTCGGTATAAATGGTCATGTCGCAACAGTGTATTTAATGGAACGTCGTACGGTCAATTCTGAATGGTACACCACCATTTGTTTGCCAGATGTGTTCGGAGAAATGAGGAAAACCAACCGCCGAAGACGGATCATTCTCCACCACGACAATGCGAGCTCTCACACATCGGCTCAAACAAGTGACTTTTTGAGCACTCAAAACATCGAATTGATGGGTCATCCGCCATACAGTCCTGATTTGGCACCCAATGACTTCTTTTTATTCCCGAACATCAAAAATAAATTGCGAGGTGAACGTTTTTCTACGCCTGAAGAAGCGGTTGATGCGTTCAAAACGCATGTTTTGAAGTTACCTCATGGAGTGGAAAAAGTGCTTCGAAAATTGGTTCAAACGCATGCAAAAGTGTATTGATCATCATGGAGAATATTTTGAAAAAACAATAAAGCCATTTTCGATGATAAATATTTGTTTTTACTTATCTGTCTCAAAACTTAAGTAGCAACACTCGTAATGTAGAATTTGAATGAAACGAAGCTCAAGAGTAGAATATATATCGTATTGACAGAACACTTTACATAGGTATACTTAATATCCAAATTAATTGATTTCCATAGCAACAGTATAAAGTGAGTGATAGTGATATATTAATCTAATTATTGAGTGATAACATTATAAATGTTGGAATAATCAAGCATTCATTATAAACTGCTTTCTCGTTTTAATATTTATATTTAACTGTTCAACAATCAAGTTAACTCCTTTTAATAAATATCTTATTTGCCATTGCTGCTTTACCATACCGTATATTACGAGTACAATCATATCATATCAAGAAATTACAGCTGTTAAATAATATTTGAATAGTAAATTGTTTCTAAGACATTAATTGAATAATAACTATTAACCATAAACATGACAACACGTCTTGTTACACACGGACGTAAGTATAACCAATTTTATATTGTTTGATGATTAATATCCAGATAAATTTATTTCCATAGCAATTGTATAACTATAACTACTCGTATGTGAGTCTAATAATTGAGTAATAATATTATATTATAAATGCTAGGAGAATTGAGCATTATCGCTCATCATAAACTGCTTTCTCGTTTCAATATTAATATTTTACTGTTGAACAGTAAATTCATCTTTTATCTTAATAAATACATTATTTCCCATTGTTATTTTATGTCTTAAAATCATGACAACTGTCAAGCACTTATGAAAAATAAAAATGTTCTAACTATGACATTAAGTAAATAATAACTTTTCAACTATGGCAGCACCTATTGTTACACACGGACGTAAGTACGACCGATTATACATAATTTGATGATGTTTGGATAGGGTAACCAATACACCACGATTTTTTCGGTAAAAATAAATCATTATCCGCGCTTCGAAAATTATAGTTATTCAGAAAATAATTTCGCTTTATTGTTAGCGAGTTTTGATGGTTAATTACGCTTTGCGTATTCGTTGTGACACGGCCTGTTTTTTTTTTAATTCTCGTTTTATTAACATCTGAACTGTGTGTATATTTCAACATAAAAATAAAAATCTCCGATATCCAAAGGGGTTCTATCTCCCGTTAGCGCGCCTGGTGGAATCGTCAGGTTCAAGCGTCTTCCCGATCGCCCCACCCAGTCCCACAGATCCCCGACGGCAGCACCCCGGCTCCCAAGAACAGCAACATACCGTCTGAATGCTGACGAACGATTGAAGACGAGTTCTATTATGTATATTAGATTGCCTTTTCCACGGGCTGGAAACATCGGTGCTGAATAAACAGATTATGCACAAGCTCATGGTGACGCAGAGGGCCATGGAGAGAAGAATGTTAAATATCTCTCTGAGGGATAGGATGACCAATTGATGGATAAGGCAGTAGACCAAAGAGTCGCCATTGAGAAGTGGAACTAGGCGGGACACATTGCCATATGCACAGATGATAGATGGACCCAGAGAGTGCTGGAGTGGCGCCCAAGACAGGGAAGAAGAAGCGTGGGCCGTCCTCAGACACGGTGGTCAGACTGCATTAGAAGAGTGGCCGGGAGACGGACTGATGATGATGATGACCTTTTCCACTGTGATAAAAAATCACTCATTCACGATGACAGAATCTATACCGAACGAATAATTCATACGAAATTGCATGTTATTTGAGTTCTACAGAGGTAAATTGACTCTCTGTTATGGAAGAAAAGTACGAGCCTGTGGGGATTGTTTTTCTATAATATACTCGTATCAATATATATATATTATTGACTTTCGGGTTGATTGGAAGAGTTTGCTACCGTGGCATTAAGTCCGGAAGATTGTACTGTATACAACTAACGTGTAATAAAATACGATACAATATGCATACCATCACGTCATTTCCCTGTTGGGGTAGGCAGAAGACAGAACGTCAAACTTTCCTACTTCGACATGTATCCTTCGCCTCTTTTAAAGACAACTCCTACGATTTATAACTTTCTAAGTTTCCTTCTTTCAAAATATTATTCCCTTGATCAAACTATACTTTCGTTGATCTTCTTTTATCACGCCTTCCACTCACATTTGCACTGTATATTTGTTTAGTGTATCTTTCTTCATTCACACGTTTCAAACTATTTTAAAGTGGTCTTCTTCATGCATACGTTTCAAACAATTTTAAAGTGCTCTTCTTCCAACTTATTCAACACATAAGCCTTGAGTTCACATTCATCCCTAATCACTTATCCCGTATTCTGCCATACACTGACACATGACGACCTCCGTTGCCTAGTTGGTAAGACGCTTGTCTCCTAACCAGGAGGTTACGGGTTCGATTCCCGTTGAAACCCAGATTTTTTTTAAAAGGATTTTAGCCTGGTTTTCACTAAAGGCTTCTTTAACATCTTTTTTTTTTATTTAACCTGGCGAGTTTATTGCCATGTAGCAATCTCTTCCAACCACCCAAAAATATGTTTTAATGCGCCCTCAATGAAAACCAGACTGGAATCCCATGAAAAAAATCTGGGTTTCCAGCGGGGATCGAACCCGCAACCTCCGGATCGGCAGACAAGCGTCTTACCACCATCTTTCTGGTTGGTTGGAAGATATTGCCACATGGCAATAACCCCGCCAGGTTGTACTGTATAAAACGAAAGTGTAATCCAATATACTGTTAACCCATATATATTCTTCTCAGTGCACGCATTTACTCGGCTTTTTTAACTTTTTTTCTACGTCCACGTTTCAGGTGCATTCCTTCCTACCCTATACACTTCATCAGGGGGGAAAACAACACATCGAGAGAACATACTGGGACAATAAATACGGTGCGAACCAGTTTGGACCAGGGGCAAAATATCGTGCTGATACGCCTTTTTTTTTCACCTGGCGAGTTAATTGGCATGTGGCAATCTCTTCCAAACAACCAGAAATATGTTTTTAAATGGGCCCTAAGTGAAAACCAAACTGGAATTGTACGTCTTGTACGTAATAAGAAAAAAAACAGCCCACCACAACTCACTCCAAAAAAATATAGTCCATACACCAAAGTTGGTATGTTTCTTGTATAACAAAAAAAAATCCGCCAAATGTACCATACGAAACAATGAACACGAAAGAATAAATAGATAATAATTCGAAACAATAAAATAAATTCTCTGAACGGCCGGTACAAACGCGTGGTCACCCCATAATCGTTACAATAATTTTTATATTCGATTAGTAATTGAATATTGCTAATGCAAATAGGTAAAATTATAGAGGAAAACAGCATTATATTTGTATGAATAAGGTATCCGCTTTGTGGCAACTCCCCCGTCATACACAGAGTTATTGACCTTTACTTGCTAATGTTAATATTAAACTACACAATATAATAAGAGAGAAAAATACAAATAATAAACCACACAGATAATTATATTTGATAAGAAAACTCTCTCTCTCTTCCTTGGCATTATTATTCCCACACGGTGGTGGGGTCTGCCCTTCCAATAATTCGCCGCCATTTCGCCCGATCCTGTGCATCTTCCGGAGCGATATTGGCGTCCCTCATGTCCCGCCCAACCACCTCACGCCACCCGCGCTTGGGTCTTCCTCGGGATCTCTTACCAGGGACGTTAAGTGTCTGCGTCCTGTTTTCTATATACTCTGGCGGTCTTCTGCCGACGTGTCCACGCCATCGCAGCCTAGGTGCTCTCTTGAATCTTGTCAGAGATGTCGCGTACACCTAGACTCCCACGGATGTAGGAGTTTCAGATCCTGTCAAGCCTTGTGACACCACACATCCATCTCAACTAAAGGCTCGTATCTCGCAACTCCTCAACTCGGCGGTCGGCCGTTCCGTTATAGCGCGTACTTGGACATTTTTAAAGAATTCGAAATAAAAAAATCATTCTTAGCTCGCGGGCCGTACAAAAAGAGGCGGCGGGCCGTAATTTGTCCCTGTCCTCGAGTATGGAGACGTTCGTTCTTCTAGCGGTTCACAGCATTGCCAACATCACAACTCAAAGTAATCGACTCTTAAACGTTCTTGGACTTTGAATGTTCATGTTTCAGCGCCGTACAGGAATACAGGAAATATTCCAGATAGTATTAGATTTGTTTGGGTCTGATTGGAAATACCCTGATCTTTCCATAGTTTTACTAATCGGGTCATGACATTTTTGGCGATTTGTATTCGTCCCTTTATTTCCTTTTCACAACCGCCCTTTACACTAATGAGGATCCAAGGTATTTAACGTGTTCCTCGCGGGAAGCACAAACGCCTGTGATCTGACCTGTAGCATTCCTTTGTGTATTTAACGTAATGTTTAGTTTATCTCATTTATTTAATGAGTCTCCTTAAGAGTAATGACTATTATTTATTATCAGAAAATTACTTGAATGTCATGTTTACTCGGTGGTGTAATCAAATATCAGTGGGTCTAAACAAAATACGCGTTTAAACTTAGAAATTTAAAAACGCCGAAATTGTGCCGCGCACAGGATTCGTAGAATTTGATTTTTAACGCGGTGTACAGGTTAAGAGGGCAAGAAAATATGTAGGATCATTTGCGACACCACAAGGGTCGGTACTGGGGCCGTTGCTTTTGTTCTTCATACGAAGTATATCAGTGATCTCATTGGCACGGAGGGTTTTGAATCTCATGTTTACGCGGATGTTACTCTGCTTTTTAGATTATGCGATTCAAGTAGAAAAAATATTCTATTGTAAAACAGGATACTTCTAACAGCATTCTCAAATTGGATATAAAGAAATAAATAAAAATTAAACTCAAATGTAACGTTATTTCTCTGGTTGACTTCTCCGCATAGACAACACCTTCTTGATGGGGATGCTGTATCAGTTATGGATGTTAGTTAGTATCTTTCCTAAAGATAGCATCGAATTTCTTGGTGTCTGTCTTTATAGTACCGTATTAGCCCGACTATAAGGCGAGTTTTTTTTTATTTAAAAAGGCGACACGTAAATAGGGGGTTCGCCTTATATTCGAGTTTTATTTTTCATAATATTATAATGGTGAGGGAAATGTTTTTTTCTCCAAAAACCAGATAAAAAAATAGGGGTCGCCTTATAATCAGGGTCGCCCTATAGTCAGGTCAATACGGTAAGCTCTCCTTCGGTAGACAAATTGGTTATACAGTTTATTCAGGTTTCTATAGTCTTAGAGAGTTCAAATTTGTTCGTCGATGTCTTCCAGCAAGGGAAATAAAAATTCTTATTGATTCATTTGATATGTCGGGTCTGGATTATTGTAACTCTGTTTATTCTGGTTTGCCTGATTCACTAATTCCTAGACTCCAGTCTGTTTGCAATGCAGTTGCTAGGCTGATATATGATAGTCATAAATATCGCTATATTGGTCCACTTCTAAAAAAGTCTACACTGGCTTAAGTGTCACGAACGGATTTTATTTATTTTATTTATTTATTATTACACATGACAAGAAATATACACAATTTGAGAAAAAACAACAGGTAATTTGATTTGGACATATAATTTTAATGGATCTGGGTTTGTTGCCTTTCATTTGTCGTATCCCCAGTAAACTAGGCTTTTGCCTGTATCTCACTGAGGATATTTAGCATGAAAAAATAAATCGATACTTATTTCCGATTTTTGATAACACAAAAAAACCCCGTTGCACGCTCTCATCAACCTGACAAACAGTGACACTCAACTACAACTGGAAACATCTTGCGAAACTCAACTCCTCACACATTATCACTCCAGAAAGACCAAAAATATTCATCCCATAATATACCGCACACAATCATAAGAATAAAAATCAAAACAAAAAAAAAAGAAGAGAAAAAGAAAAACACACAGAAACACAAATACAAAAACAACCAAAATTAAAACAACAAGAAGAGACCCACATTCACGAGCTCACATAAATCCTTTCCACTCGTCATTCATCCTGAAAGCCCAAGTACTCAAAATCCTGTCGCAATAACAACCACGCTCCGATCGACTGTCTAAATGGTTTTCCTACCTTTACCTTTATTGAAGTCGGCACGCCATTGTATGTAATGGGAGCCAAATAAGCATATTGCCTCTGGGCAAAAGAGGTTTTAACTCTAGGGATGGTGAACATTTCATTAGTTGCCATGCGTGTCATGTGTGTCTGCTGAGTCTGCATCTTCCCTTCCTCTCGATGGTAGTGACAGAGAATGGATTTGAGATGCAAATTGACTATGTTGATTTCAAAGTTTGTCTCTTTGTATTCAAGTCCCTTAATGGGATGTCTCCATTGTATTTTTCCAATATATGTTAGGGATGTTTCTTCTGACAGAAGTAGAACGTTGAGGTCGATTTCTTCTTCGTTTAATAAATTCGCTGTTCCAAATCAATCCAAAATGGCGGGGAATTATAATAGAGCTTTTGCCGTTGTTGGTTCTGTGGTGTGAAATAGTCTGCATGCTAGTGCTAGATATATGAGTGGCGTGGGCAGCTTTAGGAATAAATTAAAGACAACCATTTTTAGGAGGTCTTTACAAAATTTATGAGTTGGTACGAATTCTGAGTTAGAACGCTCTTGAGGAGTCTGCTCTCTAAACGGCGCTATAAAAATTGTCATTTCATTATTATTATTATCATTTGTAAGTTTTGTTATTTTTTCCTTATAACCCTAGATAATCGAGTGTCTACTATATACCAATTTGAAAAAGAAATGGCAATCTCAATGGTAATAAATATTTTATGAGAATACGTCGATCAATTTTGCAAGCGCAAACTCGCAAAACGCGAAGGAAAACTGTATTTAAATATAATTATTGTGTCCATTCTACATTTCCCCGTTATCCAGGGTTATTAGCCGCTAGTCACTGCTCGCTAATGCAAATAAATGACGGGAGGCAAAAAGAAAAGGAAAAAATAACACAATATTGCAAACAAAGAAACTAAATAGAATCAACGAATTATCCGTTGCAAAATCCGTCTAGATGCGGGGCGGAGGCATTTAGATGTTTATTTGATCGATTCCCCGGCCGATTCGGCAAACATCGACTAGGGAACGTGCTAAAAAAACTGCAATGTTTATGAATAAAATTGTTTTGACAAGCGAACTAACAGCGCCTATACATTTACAGATTTCTCGGTCGCGAACAACCTACAAAAAACTGAACTGGTCTTTTTAACGAACTGGAGAAATAAAAAATATATAAAAGCTTTAGGTCGTTTTATTTGATTACGTGACGATATCCATGGCCTAGTTGGTAATATGGCTGTCTTCCGATTCCGAAGTTGCGGGTTCCATTCCCGCTGAAACGAAATATTTTTTAAAGAAAAAAACTTTTAGTCTGGTTTTTACTTAAGGCCTATAAAAATATTTCTACGTGACGCGTACTGTATAGTACATTATAATTTGTTTAGTCAAACACCGTTTATTCCACTTATATAACGGTATAGCTCTACCGGTTTCAAACTTTTTTCCTCATCATCAGGGAGCACAAACAAGAATGTATATAATTCAAAGCGTTATACATGATTCGCTCGGGTGCTATTATAGCTGCCAGACGTGATTATTTAATAATAATGGGTTCGAGTTAGGGCGGAGTTTGCTCTCTAAACGGCGTTTATAAAATTGTCATTTGAATTGAATTGAAAAAAAAATACAATACATATCTACCATCGCCCCACGACCTTTGCGGAGTAGGCACAGAGAACAGATCTCCTCATCTGTCTATCCATGCACACAGTTCTCGCCTGATTCACATTCACATATCTCGTCATACATGCTCTCTTGTTTCTCATATTTCTGACCTTTCTCTCAGTTGAAATTTATCTAACTATCTCTTTCCTCGGTATACCCCTTCCTCGCTCCCCATTCTTTCAAACAAACATATTTGTTTTACAACTCCTTGTCAACTCATTATTTTAATGTGGCCAAACCATTTTAAGATTCCTTTCTTAATTCCACTTGTACCATCCATTTCTAACAGTTATTTTTTATCCTTGTCATTTTGTCATTTCTTATTCGTATCAAAATCGTAATCACAAATAATTACGCAAAGAACTTATTTTACAGTTTATTTATACATTTTGTCAAAACATCTAAGTCCTCCTCGCGGCTGGGCTCGCCCTTCTATTGGTGGGGGGTGTATTTCGATTGTGAGGATGTTATGAGATGAGCCCAAACCGTTCGATAGCTTCTATCTCAAATGTACATTTTCTCTTTTTTTCTTGAATCTTCGAAAAGACTATAGTTTCACTTTGTGGTGCCATGTTTTACATAAAAGGAAAAATAAGTAAATAAAAAACTTATTTTATATTTTGTGTTCACCCCAGGTTTATTTTAGGTTCACAGCCGGTTTCGAAGACCACCGTCTTCATCGTCAGGTGAAGATAAACAAAACTGTTAAAAATATATTCTGTACAAGTGTAAATAATATAATATAATATAAGAGATGGGGTAGCGGAAGAGAAGTGGGGAGAGATGTGATACAATGGAGAATGGGGCGGGTAAAAAATGTGAAAGTGAATCTTTAAGACAGGGGGGGATTTTAAATTGGAAACATATTAAGCAGAGGGCTATTATGAAAATTGGTTTGGTTGTTGATAATATTTAAACTTAATCTCGAGAATTTCCAAATTGTCAAGCTGCAATCCCCCTCGGCTTATGCGTAGAATCCGCAAACCACGATTAATATCGAACGAATGGTTGTTTACAATTAGGTGGTTAATGAACTCTGAAAAATAATTGTTGTTCAGGCATCTTAAATGTTCCTTAACTCGTTTTTCAAAACTTCTTTGTCTTGCATTTTCTT
This sequence comes from Odontocerum albicorne, assembly GCA_949825065.1. Taxonomy (NCBI): domain Eukaryota; kingdom Metazoa; phylum Arthropoda; class Insecta; order Trichoptera; family Odontoceridae; genus Odontocerum; species Odontocerum albicorne. Next base: position 10,584,437 of record OX463867.1, read on the forward strand.
TTCCATTGCTAACTCATGTGTAAATTCATAATATATATGTATTTATATACTATGTTGCTATCAATAAACTTATTATTGATTAATTTATTTCTACCGCTTTTATTCTGCTCTTATCACTTCCTTATATCAATTTTGGCACTGACACACCACTGTGGATAATTATTTTTGAAGATTTTGCTTTTTATTTTATAATGAATCAGTAAGGCCGAAGCCACACCAAAGTACTAAGCTAGGTTTTACGTGACTCATATACTAGGTGACTTCATGCTTGGCCACACCAAAGTGCGTCGCACAAATTTATTTGACATTTGGGAGCGGTTGAGTCAACAAACGATGCCACTCTCAAAACTAACCAATTTCATTAATCATCCTTATTTACTTCCTGTGCAACTTCATTCCAAAGTGATTTTATTACAGGTACATTTTTTGTTTAATTTGCTCGATGGGTTCCACAAACGCTCCCTTTTATACACAGCTGTTATTAAAACTTTCGCCATCTTGTAAAATCACGGTGCCACAATAAAATTAACCAACACGTCTGTTCGCTAGGAGATTCACTCGGTGACTAATCGTCATGCAACGTGGCGCGAAGCGTGCAGTGTGGCCATTGCGATAGCATCCGGTGCGTTGGTTTGCTAGGATATGTCGCCTAACTCGCAGCGTAGCTCTAAGCATCAAGCGAGGCCCCTACCTGTGTGGCCGAGGCCTTAAGGTTCTCATTAACGCTGGCACATGTTGTATAATTGTGTGCAAAGAAAAATGTCGCTTTGAATTGGATTCGGTCTTTTTAATATGATTGATTATAAGATATAAAATATTGTAACAATGGCCAATAATTTATTAAAAATTTATTAATAAGAGATGACTTTGCTGTTGATCAGTTAAATATAAATATTAAAGCGATATTAATTAAAAATAATATATAGTATTATTATGAATCTAAATTATAAGATGGTTGCAAAAAGAGCTGCAGATGATAAAAGGAAGAGACGATCGCGTCAATCACAACGAGCAAGCGAGACTAGAGAAGCAGCAACACGGCGACAATATGAAGCAGCACAAAGGCAAACACAACTTATTCGTCATTATTGACTGGTTATTGCAAATTTATTTAAAAAATGGTTCCAGTCTGGTTTTCACTTAAGACCTCTTGTAACACATTTCTGGTTGGTTGGAAGAGAATGTCATATGTCGATAAACCTGCTAGGTTGTACTGTATACAACGAAAATGTAAGACCGTATAGGACATTAATGATTTCATGTGTCGTTGAGTGTTTTGAATTGTGCTGATGTTAGGGGTTGTTTATTTTATCTTTTATTTAGTAAATATACTTCCATGGTTTGTAACCGACACTCAAGTGTTGTAAACCTTTTCTAATAAATATAAATTAAAATGTTTTACGACATTAAGACTAGACCGAAATGCAGTTGGACATGAAATGTGGCTAGACAAGCGGGGGGTCATTGGACGAACAAAACTGTTCGAATATAAATCGCAAACCACAGTTCGAATAGTTCGACGACCCCCAAAAAGATTGCGAGCAGACATAAGGGAGACTGCGGGAATAGGGTGGACGCTAGGGTTCAGAAACATACGAGAGTGGAGGTCGTTGAGGGAGATACACATCTAGAAGTCGACAGACCCAGGATGATGACCCTGGAGAGCAACATCCAGAAGTTCGAAGACAGTATTTTTTTCGAAGGCCGTGTTGCGCGTTAATGATAAGGTCATTGATTCAAGTAACAATCCAACAAAGGTTGTGATAAATCATGCTTTAGATGAGTGCATCAAAAACTATTTCTAAATTACTTATTTAATTCCACTAAAGTAATCATAATTAAGCTATAAAAAACGGTCTCAAATTAAATTAATTTAACACGAAAACTATTCATAGATACATAAATCCCAATAAGGTCCAAAAGTTCTCAGTCTGAACAAGTTATGTATATATAGCTATGGTCACCGCATTGTAAGGTTACAGTTAAATTTGATATCTTTATTCTCAGTAGCATGCCAATTAGACCAGATAGAAGACATGTTGTTTCGTTATATTTTGAAATGCTATATCGTGTGGTAATGAGGTTTTTTTTTCAAAAAGGAAAAACCCAGCAGTATTTAAACGTAGTTGAATTTTGACTAGGGTTTTCCCTTTTGACTTGGAAAGAGACTTGATACACGTGCGATAGTCAATGTTTATTATTTCAGAATATAATGAATCGACATCATTTCAATCGGCTCTAGTTGACATTGTACATAAAATTTTAACAGACATCGCTGAAATTATATTTTTTTGTGTTTTTTTAAATGTACTCATTTTCGATTCATAAAAAATAACACATTCGTTATGACTGATATTAAAAATACATTTAATAACACGTTACTATTTTAAGTGTTAACAAAATACACTAAAACAAAGAAATGCATTAAACATGGCGAGCCGATAACAGACGAAAACGCCCGAATGTCTCCGATTCGTTATACTTCGGAAAGTCTAGGATGAACCGTGCGACGTTTGTCACAAACGGATGGGGTAAAATCGTTTTTTTTTACAAATCGAATAGTTTTTTTACAAATCGAACAATTGTTTTTCTCTAAACTGACGTTTTAATTCCTAATTTTCATTATACTGACTTTCTAATGTATTGTATGATTTGTATCTATCTTTAAATAGGCCAAGATCCACTATGAATTAATACTAATTACGAACATTTAATTTTAGGTATAAAAAAATCGAAAATCCAATTATCGTATAGCCCATCCCTAGCCAATGCAGACTAACGTAGTGACTTTTGATAAACGTCACCAAATATTATTTGATTTTAACAAACTGCCACATTTTTGCTAATTTGTAACAAGATGTATTAATTTGTCATTACTGTTAGTTTTATGTAATGTATTTACCTGAATAACTTGCTATTTATTAGAATCGAGGCCTATATTAAAGTTGATAAAATAATTAAAATTACTGAACATCGTTACAAGGTTGTATTGGGGCAAATTTGTGAGCTGTCATACGGTTCATCCTAGATTTTCCGAACTATAATAACGCACGCCATAGAATTAGAGATGAGATGATGTTACTGCTTGTATAGATAGCATGCTAGACGTTACTGATTCGTAATATTGTAGCAGACAATATCTTATTACAATGACACGAGCATGCTACTATAGTTGACAATTTCGCACATATATGATATACATCGAATTTGTATTTGCTTTACTCATGGTATATGTGCACATTTTATAAATTTCAGATGATCACGCGATCGACGATCCAAATGTATGCATGCGATCGACCAGTCGATCCCGATCAATAGTTTGCTCTAAACAAAGCATATAAAGTATTGTTCAAATGAGAATAAAAAATAATAGTGCGGGGTTATTGGATTTAAAAACTAAGTGATAAATATTCATTGTTAACATAACATTTAAGATAGATAAGAAAAAGATAAACAATATTCAATGATTCTCTTTATTTCGACCAATTGTTATCACGTTACAACAAAGATGTCTCTCGGAAATGAAAAAAGCATATATTAGGGGTAGCCGTCTTGTTTGTTGTCGCGATCGACTTATCACGTAAAAAGAACTCGCGATATATCTATCAAATTCGCGAGATTTAATACATAACACACATGTTAAAATAGGGTAACTAAAAATAAAAAGTTTGTAAATACGTATGATCGAAATTTACTTCAAAATTATTAGGGAAAAGAAAACTTATACATCCATTGTAATATGTTTTATCAAACACTGTTTATTCCACTTTACATGACGGTGTAACCCTACCGATTTCAAGGCTTTCACCTCATCATTAGGAAGCACAAACAAGACTGAATTATGTTCGAACTGGTACCGACATACACGCTTCTAACGGGAAAAATCGGGGCGGGGATCGTGGACAATCCCCAACCTGATTTTTAACCGTTAGAAGTGTGTGTATGTCGGTACCAGTTCGAACATAATTAAGTTTAGTTTATTCCCCCCTGATGATGAGATGAAAACCTCGAAACCGGGAGAGTTATACCGTCATACAAAATGGAATAAACAGTATTTAATAAAACAAATTACAATGTCTTTAAATTTCAACAGCGTTATTGCTTTAAGTATAAATACTATAATAATTTATACATACGTGTTAAATAACATAAATACATTTATTTGGAATAGACATATCTACATATTAAAAAAGGATAACTAATTGACTGCGTTGACAAGTGCGAGCGCGTGATAAGATTTGGTAACATCGCACGCCATATTGTAAGTTACGAAGGCGGTCGCGATCGTCAAAAAATAGTTTCGTGATCGACCAGTCGATCGCGATCAGCCTGTTGGCCATATCCCCGGCATTTATCATTGAACAAATCTCTTCAAAAACTGGGAATATTTGGCATTTACCATGACACAACATATTTGCGAATGGCAAACGTTTGGAATTGATATTTTAACCGGAAATACTATTTTTGGACAATGGAAAAATATGCAAGTATTCTGGAATCATATATTGGAAGGAGTTTCAACGTTTACATTGAAATATATCAAAAACAGCAAAATGTTAATAACAAATTTGTGCCAGAAACTCGACGATGTCAATCGATTATTACATTACATTTATTTTATAAAGCTTACATCTACAGGTAAAATCCAATAACATGTAAATCTTAAAGATAAATATATACAGGAACAAGAAATAAAAATTAACAATAATAAATGTTAAGCCAAAAAAACGAACTCACATTTCTAAGAAAGCTCTAAACGTTTTCTTTAGAAATGTTGCTGATGTCAATATCCGAGGTTCTATTCAAAAGGGACCGCCCGGCGCCTGCGTGACAAAGGAAAAGCACGTGGAAACTTATTGCCAGTCTAAATATAACGATATTTCAGTACCTTGGAACAGTTGTTAGGAACATAAAACCATATTTTTTTCCAACGTAGTAGGATTGGGCGTTGCTCACGCCATTTTTCATCACCACAACACGTGTTCCTACCTCCAATCCCCGAATAAAGTCAGGAAGAATGAGATCGGTTTGTTTAAAAGCAATGTTAAGGTTTAATTGGCGTCATTTTTTTTTTATAATTATATACTTTGTACGGATTTCTCCTGTTACACAAAGAGGGATTTCTACAGTTACACAAAAATCATATTTCATGAGAAGTGTCAGTGAAAGTTCATTGCATTACAATAAAACTAACTGGTGGTACATCAACGTAGTACCACCAGGTAGGTTTATTGTAATGTAATATCTTCCAACCAACCACAAATAATATATTAGAAGAAGTTTCAACGTTTAAATCGAAATGCATTTCTTAGAAACAGTGTTAGTTAACAATTTGTGGCAAAAACTTGATGATATAGAAAACAGTTAATAAATCATTATCGAATAAATACTGTAGAGATGCATGAATTGAGAAGAATACATGAAGTGACAATGTATGACAGAATACGGAACGAAGTGATAAGGGATGAATGTGAACTTAAGGCTGATGATGTGTTGAGTAAGATGGAGAAGAGTACGTTGATATGGTTTGGGATATACGAGTAGAACGAATGAAAGGAGAAAGAATAACAAAACAGATAGATGTGAGTGGAAGATGTGCGAGAGGAAGACCAAGGAAATGTTGGTTGGATCAAGTGAATAATATTCTGAAAGAAGGAATTTCTTATTGTAAAGGTTTTTAATTTAGAATTTAATTTATTTGGTTTGGTCGTGCCACGTTTTTTTCGTCTGCAATTTTTTTCTACACTTTTTGTACCTTCTATAATACTCGTATATAATATTTTTTAAGAATCTTTTGTCATTCGTTCTTTTTACACGGCCAAACTATCTTAATTTTCTTTTCTCTTCTTGAACACTATTTTTTTTAATATTTCATAATGTCCTCATTTCTTATTCTGTTATACATTGTTTTTCCACATATTTCACGCAATGCTCTCATTTCTACCACATTTATTTTACTTTTACGTCCAAGTTTCGCTTCTGCCACATCCATAAACCTCGTCATGCATTCTCTCCTAGTATAAATGTTGCTGGATGGTTGAAATATAATACCGAATGGCAAGATTATTTTTACAATGAAGTTTTGAATAAGTAAATAAATAAATGTATTATTTATAGTTACGGCATTTAAATTGTGGAGGTTTAAAGACATAATAATTTATTTTATAATATAATATAAATAAATAAAGGTCGACTACCTTTTCTCAGAATTTGATAAATTAGGTCGTACCACGTTATTCTCAGTCTAGTAAAAGAAACATTTCACTATTTTTATAATATAGAAATAAAAAAAAACATAAAAATTGACGATTGTGAATTAGTTCAAAAGACAAACAAAATTTCCCATCACTAGTACATAAGACATTCCAATATACTACGCCGTGTTCATCCTTCACAAAAATGCCATTTTTTTCAGAAAAACTTTTTTTACATAAACAGTTAAATGTACAAAAATCAAGAAAAATAATTTCTACACAGTTTAGCGTCGTTTAAGTGTTTGTTTTAAGGTTTTAAATGGTTTTAAAACGTGTTTGAAAAAACATAACAAAGGCGAAACAGGACCGGCATACCTATAAGATAGATCAGCTGTTTCCGATCAAATGGTAAAAACAAACATTTCTATATATATATACGAAATGAAAACGTATTCATTCGCTTACCTCGAATTTATTCCTGCCCGAATAAGTCATGGCTGCATCGAATGTTTTTATGTTTTCACGAGTAGAAATGTTTTAAAATAATTTAAACTCCACCAAGCACTGTTTCACAAACCAAACTGTACACTCGCGAGAAACAATACAAAACATGGACGTCTGAAACGGCCCCTGTGCTCGAATATGCCTGTCATCTGATGATGTTCGTGAATGTAGCTCGAATTGGTGTTCGTAAATGTAACTATATTATTTTCAGCACCAATATTTAAAATTGTATATTTTCAAAATATCTCCTTTGAATTAAAAAAAATTGTACCTTAAAGCTGAATACTCGGAAGTCAAATTATTTTAATTATGCAAAAATTATTATTTAAATCAAATTATTTAAATTATGCAAAGATTCGATTCATATTTTTTTTAATAATTTTCATTCTAAGCCTACCTACATAAATTTGAAAACAAATCGCATTCATATACTTTAGTTACATACATACCATCATGCCATATCCCTGTTAGGTTAGACAGAGAGAACAGAGCGTCCAATATTCCTTTTTTGACATACATCCTTTGCCTGATTTTACAATATCTACGATTTTTCTTCATTAATTTGTTTTATATGCCCAAACCATCTCAAAGTCCTTCATCTTACTCAACACATAAGCATTAGGTTCACATTCATTCCTAATTTTTGATGAAGTGAACAAGCAAAAAAATATAAAAATAATATTTTATATTCAAACATTGAAATGAACGCACACGTTTTATAAATTAAAAATTCTGTCAGCTTAAATTGTAATAATCATAAAAACAAAATGAAAGTAAGTTTATTTAACATATTAATTGTTTAGGCATGGCAGATTCTAGGAAACATTAAATAACAATAATGGAATTTTTCAAGATTAAAAATAAATATAAGTACAAGTATTATACTCGTAGAGTAACCAGAGGAAGACCAAAGAATTCATGGGTGGTGCAAAAAGATAACCTGATGCAGAGGCACGGCCTGGGGGACGTAGTCCGGGACAGAAGAGCATACAACCTGAGGACGAGGAGAGCTGACCCTAACAGTCTTCGCAGACAGTGAGTTGGGATGGAGCCAGGGAGAAGAAAAAAGAAGAAGTATTATAAAGTAAAAATGCTCCTCAGCTTTAAATTGTACCATATAAAAATAAAATGAATGTAAGATTATTTAACATATTAATGTATCATAATTACAATGCCAAACAATAAAGTTTTAAAAAAATAGTGGATGGAGTGATACTCAATTCTAGAAAACTTTAAGTTATAACAAAGTACATTCTTAGCCTTTGAAAAATTTTGAATTAAACATTACATTAAACAAAAATCGCACTCCTAATTTCGACATGGTAGTGTTTTTCTAATCACCGAGTATTTTAACAACAATACAAACGTGCGTTCTGCTCTGCGCGAACCAACCGTGTGGCATTCTAAAACCAATACCACTACACAAGTTGTGTAATACAGAGAGTGCTACTCACACTATTGCAAAATGACTCTTCTGGCTAAACGATCTATACCGATGTAAGGCTAAATGGAGATCCCTTCAGAAATTCTCATACAATTTTTCTTTTTAGTATCACTAGATCGGAGTAGCCAATCAATTCGAAGATGAAGTGTTGTAAGGCTGAGTGGAGTTGTTTTTCGGAAATTATTGACATGATTATCATTGCAGTGCCACAGAACGTATTCTTTGCAGGTTGATCCAGATGTCCGCAAAAATTACGATAGTACAAAGGGACAAGATTAAAGTAAAAGTGTTGACCATTAAAGTTCCCATGGCCAGAGAGAAATTGGGTAGTCCAATAGTTTGAGGACCCACGGAGAGCGAAACCGTGCCCTGATACAAGGAATAAATTTGAATGGCTGTCTCTTCACAGAAGAAGATGACCAATGATGTTACCAAGTTGACAATTGGACCTCTAGGCAAGTTTTCATAATCGCAATCGCATGAAGGGTCATTCCTAGCAAGGGATGAAGGCGAACATCACCTATACTTGCTAGCAGACCCTTACCGAGACATGTTAGTCAATCAACAAAGGGTTTGCTATTCATAGTGACGAAACTCCAAAAAATAAATTTTCGAGTTAAGTCTTCCAAATGTCACTAAAATGACTCATTTTTTACGTGCGTAAGTAGCGAAAATATATTTCAACTCCTCGACGCTTCGAGGAGTTGAAATATACTTTTGCCACTTACGCACGTAAAAAATGAGTCATTTCAGTGCCATTTGGAAGACTTAACTCGAAAATTTATTTTTTTGTAGTTTCGCCACTGATTCTCAACAGGCGATATAACAGGTGCATGGATCTGTTCTAATGCTTAAGGAGTAATAGCCAAACATACTCATTAAAAACATAGAGTGATGGGTAAAATCCATATTCTCTAAAATAAACGTGTCGCATAAATCTCTTTTGGGTTTACTCAACTATCAGAGGTTCTGGATTTTTCTCAGATTCCATATCATTAAGTCGCACTCCTCTCTTTAACCACTTGACAGTTTTTCCCGAGCGGGAATCGGGCACGAAGTTTCTTTTTATACTGACGAACCCAAGCCTCGTTCGGGCAAATCTTGTTTCGACTTGTTGGGAGTGTTTCTCCCGAGCATGGTTTGGGCAGATCTTGTTTCAACTTGTTTTCATATAGAATTTATTCATTCATAGTTCGTCATTGTGTTACGTCGCGTGTTAAAAATCTGACTGTTAAGTGGTTAATAACAGGGCTACCACTAAATACCATCGATTCTTATTAAAATAATCAGCATAATGAAACCAACAAATTATAATTAAATAATTTTATTTTGTTACAAAATAATAATTTATATCACAGAAAATATACAATACATAGTAAATCCAATATATTTTAAAATGTTAACACATTAATTCATTCAATCAATAATATAACACACATTAACAATACTATCTCATCTTATTTTATAATAAATCATTCATTCGTATAATACCATTCAACTTATCCGAATCAATGATTCAGACATTAAACAAGTGGCTAGGAGACAACATTGTCTTCGGTCTCATAGAGCGAGCCTTTGGGGTAAGAATTCATGATACAATAGGCTATCCCTCGAGATCCAGATATAATGTATTGGTTTATTGTATGCAAACTTTTTAACTTCAGCAAGCACATAGTCTAGACCAGACCTGAGCAAATTGCAGCCAGCGAGCCACATATGGGCCACTTCGAATTTAAATATGGCCTACAACAGATACTTTTGTTTGTTTAGTTTTGTATTTATATATTGTAATTTATTTTTATCAAACACTGTTTATCCCACTTTTTTGTGACAGTATAACCCTACCGGTTTCAAGGTTTTCACCTCATCTTCAGGGGAGCACAAACAAGATTAAATGCTGTTCGAACTGGTACCGATATACATGTTTCAACGATTGGGGGATGAGGGAGGCATGGGACAATTTCGACCAAGAGCGTAGAGATTTTTGGGAAATAACTGTTCAACAGATGTTCGGATCGGTGTACTCACTTAGAAATTTCTAGGGCCTCTAATCTGTCCAATTTATTTCCGTTACTACTGATATGTAAGAATTTGGCATCATTGATAGAAAAAGTATGGTTTTCACGGTGACAATGATTAGCCATTTCAGAATAAATTAGAGGATTTGTTAAGGCGGATTTGTGTTCACGAAATCTCTTTTCAAAAGATCTTCCTGTCTTTCCAATATAGAAATTATCACAGTCAGCACATAAAAGTGTATGCACACCACTGTTGCTAAGTATTTCATTTTTGCCTTTCCCGTTAAATAAGAGTTTCCGGAGATTAAAATTTGTGTAAAAAGTTGGCTTTATGTGACTTTGAATATTTTTGGTTATTTCATAAGATATGTTTTTTTATAAATAGGACTTTGGAGCAAAGTCCTATTTATTTAGTCTTGTTTGTGCTCCCCTGATGATGAGGTGAAAGCCTTGAAACCGGTAGGGTTATACCGTCACAAAAAAAGTGGATTAAACAGTGTTTTATAAAAATAAATTACAATGTCTTTAAACCTCCACAACGTTAATGCCTTGACTATAAACAACATATTGTATTTATATAGTCTTTGATTCAAACAAATTAATTTATCTGACTGATATATTCAGTAAGATGTCTAGAAGTGCCTAAAGACATTCTATACTAAGACCTCCATAATAACAAGAGATCTCACGGAGGTCAGCTCATGGTTTCAAAGATGTGTGTAAGAGACACCCTCAAAGATTTTGAAATGGATACTGGATAGTGCGAGTTTGTTGCTCAAGACCATTTAAAGCTGCTTGAGATGCTCTGGACGGGAAAGGTTTTCCAAGACATCTCCTCATTGAGGGAGCAGTAAACGAGAATATAAAACAAGGTTGCATCTCTATCATTTTTCGTTGATGGATCGCTGCTATAGAATATTTGTCACTTTGGTTTCAATAATTTTTTATTGTACGTTTTACAAAAATCCCTACATGCTAGGAGACTCGCATCGTCGTTGACATCCTTAACCTTTCCCGACCTGTGCTAAAAAAATCCGCCAGTTCCGGTGCTGTGTATTCAATACACATGTAAAAATGAGTGATTTAAAGTCGGAAAAATAAGAATATTCATAGCCAATCGCTTAAATGAATTAAATTTGAAGTCAAAAGTGATAATAATTGAAATTTAATTGCTGAAAACATGAAAAAAAAACATCGGATGACGTTCACTAAACGGGCGAAGCGACCACCTTGAACGAAAGCCCGCTGGCCACTGAGCGAGAGAAGCGAGCGAACTGAGATTCTATTTCTTGCGTTCCCATATACCGAATTAGAGTGAGACGTGAATAGCGTCGCTTCCTCACCCATAGCGGTTTTTTAGAATGAATATACCTACGTCACACATTGGCACACGTTTGATTGTATTGGTGAATTTATTTCCGATATTCACAAAATATCTCTGATGTGGCCGATAAGTGCTAATTATTATTAATATTATTTTTTCATTCAATGCGTAAATGTATGGTGTTACGGAAGAATACCTAAAATCTGAACCCAGTATTTATTATACTTATAGAGATATTAAAGTGTTTAGAAGCAATGTGTACTAGTTACACATCACAGGGAAGGAAGGGTTAACTCTTTCACTGCTGAGACAATTTCTATAACAGCCGATCAGTGCGCAATATATTTGAATAGTTACAGGCCGTGATATTTTCACGGAAGTAAAACAAATTTTACATTTAAGAAAATATATATTCATAAATATAGAATTTGTTTATATATATCATTTATACATCGTCCCCTTTTACACCGGTTCAAAAATTTCATCGACGAATCAGCGAAGGCCATGCTGTAAAGGTGGGGTTACACATGTAAAAAATATTCTCAAATAAATTAAAAATTTTCAGGCAAATATTTTTTTGTCCTTTTTCAAATGTGTTTATTTTTATGTTATTTTTATTTTGTCCATTGGTAATTCGGCGCAAAATGAGATACCCAGTCTTTTTTTATTTTTATCAAACGTACTTGAGTGACTTTTTTGTGTGATAAGAGTGATGTCGGTATTTTGACGCATACCGTAATGGTATTGAATGAAGGTTTTTATGAAATTTTTCGAACAACATTATATTACAAAAAAAAAAAACAATATTTTATAAAAACTAACAGAAAAATATACTTACTAATTAGGTGTACACAATATTTTTTTTTAAATAATTTAATATTTGTGGTAAAGTTGGAAACAAGGATCCAAACAAAGACCAGGTTGTGTGGGGCATCTGGACAAAATAATAATGAAGCATTTCTTTTCTTAGCTGTATCCCAGCATTGCCTACATCTGCGTCTTTTGATTTTATTATCAGTGTCTTTTTCACAAAACTTCGGAAGATGTATCTTGGTTTTTGATTGTACTGTTTGTCTCGGAATTGATGATGGAGGTGGACCTAGTAATTTTTTGACTATAAATAGCCTGAAATCATACAACGGCATTTTCTGTGAATTGTCTGCATTGTATAAATGCCAAGAATTCAATAACATCGTCTGGAATAGATGAATGGCCAACTTTTTGTACCAACGTAATGTTTTCCTTTTGCATGGGTAGTAAGCTAACATCTGGTCATGATAGTCTATACCACCCATATGATTGTTGTAATTTATTACCATATTTGGTTTGGTGACCACTTAACCATGTCGGTTTTTACTATCAGACAGCTCCCCATCAAATTCAGAAGAAATCATAGACTTCTCGGCGGTCTTTCCATTTGGTAACGCATATACCATTTTCTGTGTACTGACTCACACTTTCTCCTTTCTTTAGTTTTTTATTTATAACATCGATCGGGTTTTCTTTTCTATTTGCTCGTAGTGTTCCTGTGACATATGTGTTTTGGTTCAATAAATTTTTTGTAAGAGGAACGCTATTATAGAAATTATCCATGTAAACTGAATATCCGGCTCCCGTCTTCCCCTCTAGCAATTTCTGAACGACTTTATTAGTGTGGCCTTTGCCACCTAACTCTTCATCTGATGATCCACCATATACAATTATTTTTACGGCCAATCCACTTGATTCCCCTAACATGTAAAGTTTTATACCATACTTGGCCTTTTTGCCTTTTATATATTGGCGAAAAATCAATCGGCCTCTCCAAAGAACCAATGATTCATCTATCGATAGTTGTCTGTGTGGATCATAAATTACTTCCATCCTTCCATTGAAAAAATCAATCAATGCCCTGACTTTTGCCAAGCTCGACAGATCTTCTTCATTATTGTTAAAATGAAGTGCCCGTAAGATGAGTAAAAATCTATATCTTGACATGAATTGTGAAAATGCCGGTAAATTGAATAGGTAGTCCGTATTCCAGTAGTCACTCAACCGGTTCAAACGTATTGTTCCGGTGTGTAGTAGTAAACCTAGCCCCACCCTCATTTCATCTTTAGTGACATTTTTCCATCGCGTGATTCTGCTTGTATCACCTTCTGATTTCGACAATACTTCAACAGCATACAAATTAGTTTGGGTTGTCACAAGATTGTACAAATCTTCATTGAAAATCAAATCAAAATAATCTATTGGTTCTTTACTTGACAACCCGGGTATTTTTGAAAATGGTATAGAGGCTGGTTGTTTTTTTATATTCGACCATTGCGTAGAGCTAACATCTGGTGTTCTAGATGTTTGTGAAACAGTTTCAATTTGAATATCGTCATCATTTTCAATATCTGACTCAAATTCAGAATCGTCCTTGATGATGGTGAATTCCTCATCACTAACGTCACTAAATGAATCATCCATATCATCCTCAATCTTTTGTCTTTTAGAGCTCGATGGGCGATCCATTTTTCAAGGTAAACGTATTTTTTTTCGTAAAATCAAAAAGGAAACTTATATGATACTAAATATCACTATGTATACACCAATTACTATAATATATTTTTCAAAAGGCACTTATTTTTGCTCACAATTCACTATGTCACTCATTCAAAATTGAAAATAACTAGAAAACATAAACAAAATATCCCTTGCAGTGAGTGACCTTTTCACAAAACAGCGCTAGAGAAATAGTCCAATTATTTTTATTATCAAGTCTCACAATGAAAACAAATGCAATAAGAACTAGAAAAAATATTATTTAAAACTGCGGGTGTAACTTCAACTTTACAATGCGTTGCACATGCGCAAACGCCCGAATGCTCGGAATCTTCAGAAATAATGACGAATATCATATGCTGATGTAATATACTAACAATATTTAGGCATGGACATGCCGCGCGTGTTCTGAGCATGAAGCCGATGTTCACATGGACACGCCACGCGTGTTCTCAGCACTGGACGAGTTAAAAGTAAGTTAAAAAATATTACATCTCCTCTCAGTGACATAGCATGTTATTCCTGGTTTTCCATAATCTTTTTTGACCATCTCCTAGCCACCATTGAAATTGTTCAACTGTTTTTCTTTTTTTAATTAGTGTTGCCTGTTTTTGCTATTATTTACTATTTCTTTTGTGGTACTTATAAATTTATAATATATGTACATTAATTTGTAATTATATAAACCGGCATCTACCGAAAAATTGTATTTTTTAGTCCCAAATCGCATTATAAAAGTTATTTCCAGATTTTCCTTTCCTTTATACAATCGCTTCCTATTTCATTTCATTGATTACAGTACCCGGCGGTAAATAATACACATCCGGCTTAAGAAAGAGACTGAGGTTTGTAGAGCGTCGTCTCTGTCATTCATACACATTCGTACAATTTTTTTTATTTTGGCTACATAAGCCGTCAAATGCACATACTCTCTCTCTCTATTGTATAATATCCTTAACTGTCTCGCCACCCCCTTTAATTTGGCCGAAAATTTTCAATGTCTGATCATGGGACTTGCCCTCAGATAAAGATTGTTTATTGGCCTTTCCAGTTCACTGCTCCTCTTTTTTTACGTCGTCCTTTACTGTCCATGCAGTGAGGCTCTGGAATCAGTTACAAACCAATGTTAGACTCGCTCACACTCAGGAGTGTCACCACCAGAGGAGTCCCTTTGGGCAGTTGCTTGTTTGTCACTACGTGACGTCGCGCACAAATAAATTACAGAAGATTTGGATCTTCTAGTGTAGATGGCGCTGGATGGAGACTTATTTTGTCCCCCATAACAGCGGGGGTGGGGGTGGGATTAAACTTAACTGAACTAGACTCGCTCCGTCCTTGGCATGTTTTAAGAAGCGACTGAAAAAACTCTTAATTTCTAGTCAGTGAAATAACGTGTTTCATTCCTGATTTATCTTTCCTCTCCACCATTCCTTCATTTCCTCTCCACCATCCCTTTCTTTTCTCTCCCCCATCCCTTCCTTTCCTCTTCCCCATCCCTTCCTTTCCCTTTGAATGAGGATATCTCACTTTTACTTTAATATGTTTATGTCCATAAATTTCATAAATATGAATAATCGTTCATGTATAGTGCATTTTAATATTCATGTATAGTGCAGATCATTTGAAAAAGAGAGTGTTTGATTCATGCATCTTATCAATCCTCACATATGGAATCGAAACCTCTGTCCTAACAAAGCGAATAACGCAAAAACTACTAGTGACACAGAGAGCCATGGAGAGGAGGATGCTGGGAGTTTCACTGCGAGATAGAAAGACCAACAAATGGATAAGAGAGAGAACCAAAGTCACGGACGTCGTTGAGAGAGCAGCTGCCTTAAAATGGAGCTGGGCAGGACATATTGCCAGATGCTCTGACTCTCGATGGACGAAAAAGGTCCTAGAATGGCAGCCTAGAACGGGCAGAAGTGTGGGGAAACCACAGGCTAGATGGTCGGATGATATAAGACGGGCCGCAGGGGTGAAGTGGACGCAGTGTGCCCGAGATAGGGAGTTGTCGAAGACAGATGGGGAGGTCTATATCTAGGGATGGATCCAGAATGGCTGAAGAAGAAGAAGTGCAGATACTTGGACTTTGAGAGCAAGCGAGAGTCGTAGAATAGATGCATTTGAAATATGGTGCTGGAGAAAGATGTTACTAATTTCATGAACAGTAAGGCAAACGCCTTCATTCTTGAAGAACTGAGATTCACTGACAGATTGTCGACAATATGCCTTCGACAAGTATTCCGATTCTTTGGGCACATAAAAAAGATGACACACAAGAGGAAGAATCCCAATGCATTGGGTTGATCAAGTGACCGCAACAGGACTACCAATAACAACTGACTTTCGAACAACGTAGTGCAGAGATAGAAGGAAAGGAGTTCTCAAGGGCTATCATGGGAGTCACAATGCTCAGTCATGAGCTACATTCCATGGACAGCAAGGCAAACTACCTACATTCTAATACCTACATTCTCGAAGAACTGAAAATCACCGACACCGATTGTTGACAATATGCCTTCAACGAGTCCTCCGATTTTTCGAGCACATTGATCGTAGTCAAGAAGACAGTTTGCGGTTACTGGAAGCGTGAAAGGATGACGCAAAAGAGGAAGAATCGCAACCCGTTCGATTGACCAAGTGAGAGATGTAATTGGACTACCCTTAACAACTGCTTTTCGAGTCCCGGAGTGCAGGGATGGATGGAGAGGAGTCATCAAAAGCTATTATGGGAGTCATGATGCTCAGTCATAAGCTACACGACAGAATGGATGGCTTGGACTTTTTCCTCCATCTCTCTCGATCTCGCCTATCACTCGGAGATAATCCGAGTCTCGTCATGTCCTCCTCTACTTTCTTACGTAGGCTTTTCTTGGGTTGTTTATCAATTTTTTTTTTTCTGGGTTACAATCCTAGGATTGGTCTGCACCAAGCACTCGATCCCTCCACTCATCTCTGTCATCCGCCAGTCTCTTCATCTCCTGGTAGCTGGCACAGCGCACATCCCGGATCACCCGGTCCATGTAGCTATATCTAGGGCGGCCTATATTGTTATTGCCCTCAATCATTCCCTCGACGATGGTAAGGAGCAGGCCTGGATGCCTGATGTTATGGCCTATCCAACTGGATTGTTGTTGGGCAATTTTATTTAGGAGTTGCCTTGTTTCTACGACCCCGCTCAATACCTCGTCGTTTCGGATGTGATCTGACCAATGGACCCTGGCCATGCGCCTGTAGCACCACATCTCAAAGGCAGACAGATGCCCAGACTCACTCTGGCTGATGTTCCACGTTTCGCAGCCATACAGCAGCACACTCCAGACAAGAGTTTTCACTAAATTCTTCCTAACATTGATACCAATGTTAGGAGATTCAAATATCTTGGATTTCTTGTTAAAAGCAACTCTTGCCTGTTGAACCCTACTTATTATTTCTGCCTTTGATCGGCCATCTTGGATTATTGATTACCAAGTTATTTGTTGTCATGAATTTGCTCATATATAAAAGAACTGTAAAAAATATTTAGTATTAAATTTAATCTTTATCACTCAGTGGTCCGTCTTGCAAAATAACCATTTGTTTCGTCTCTTTTGTATGTTTCAAAATTTCCCGAGCATTATCGCAAATATTGTCAGATGTAAACTCTTTTTGTATGTTCAAAACAGTGACTGTATCACTTAAACTAGAAAAATTATCTCTACTGTATGTATTATTTACGATAATACTAGGACTATTTTGAAAATGACAAACACCCGCTTCGTTATTTAACTGGATTAAACTATTTGTACGGTTATTTACTGTTTCACTGTTTCGTTGATTATCAAAATCACTCGTACCTATGATATTGTTCGAATTTAAACTAACAGAAGGCTTAAAATTGTTATCAATATCTCGTACGTTAATAACGCTAACTATTGGACCGTTGTTATTGTCTATCGGCATTGTCAAGTGATTATCCGCTTTGATATAACTTTGATGAACGTTCGAACCTCTCATATCTCGAATCGAATGATTTCCATCTTTCGAGACATCCGTTGCATTACTATAAACGTCCGTTGTATTTAAAATACTCGAATTATTAAAACTATTATCGATATTTTGAGGATCCGGGTTATGAATAATTGTTCTGTTGGATTCTGTTTCGAGTATAACATTGTTCGAACTCCGGTTGAAACTGTTAGCATTTCTAGGCATCGATTCTTCACTTGTTGTATTCATATCAGTTAAATGCAACACTGGCATGTTTTTGAAACCGGATTCTTTGACGATAGTCGAGGTGCTTGCTGTACTGTAGATTATCGTGCTTCCTTCGGTACTGTTTACGTTGCTGATGGTTTGGTAAGCTCCGGTGTTGGCTGCTGGAATTAGAGCCGTGTTTAAATTGCTCGTATTGTTTATGAATATAACCGATGTCTGCTCTGGTGTGACTCTCTGAATATCTGGAATTGCGAAAAAAAAAATACATCAAATTTCGGGCTCCATATTATTTGTAAATTTTGTTTAATCTAAACTTATGGTGATAGAAAAGCGTGAAAGGAAAAGTAAATGCGAGATATAGGTGAACAATAAAAGATTAGATCAAGATGAGGAATTCTGCTATTTGGGTAGTATTTTCTCAGATGATGGAAGAGTTACAAGAGATAGTGTGTAGCAATAGGAAACAAAGGCAATGAGACACTAAATTATATAAGAGGCGTATCCAGAAAGTAAGTGTACCGAGGCTCTCACAACCGGATGGATTTTATTTTCGACATGTTGGCTACACTTCCGTGTAGCCTGACCCTTCCCCTCCACAACGAGACCGGTTCGAGGTCAGTACGTTGAGAAGTGTCGACGCGACAACACGTTTCGTGAAAAATGTCAATCCAATCTCCCGTTTATAATGAGGTGAAAACTGCATATGGTGATAAAGCTATGAATCGTACGAGTGTGTACAAGTGGTGTCGCGAGTTTAAAAACGGTCGTACGTCTGTGCATGATGATCAGAGGAGCGGAAGACCTTCAATTGTGAATGACGAAATTGTGAACGAAATTGACGAAATTGTTTTGGGACTGTCAAGGCATAATTTTAATTGAATATATGCCTCAAGGGGAGACCATCAACTCTGCAAGATACTGTGAGACACTAAAAAAATTGCGGAGGGCGATTCAGAACAAGAGGAGAGGCATGCTGATAAAGGGAGTCTGCCTGCTGCACGACAATGCCAGACCACACACGGCCAACGCCACGAAGCAACTGCTCGCCTCGTTTAAATGGGATGTCCTGAACCATCCCGCGCATTCCCCTGACCTAGCACCTTCAGATTACTATCTCTTTACCTCCCTGAAGCTGCACATGGGTGGAAAAAGGTTTTCAACCGACGAGGAGGTAAAGGAGGAGGTGAAGAAGTGGACGGAGGGGTTGGCGGGAAACTACTTCGAGGAAGGCATCAAAAAGTTGATACCCCGCTTCACCACCTGCATTGAGAGGAATGGCGGCTATGTCGAAAAATAGCTTACATATGTACTACGGTAATCACGTAATTTTTTTGTTTAAATAAAAAAAATTGTAACCTACAAAAATTCAGTACACTTACTTTCTGGATATGCCTCATATATATTGTAATTTATTTTATCAAACACTGTTTATTCCACTTAAGGTGGAATTACTGTTTATTCCACGTAAAGTGGAATAAACAGTGTTTGATAAAACAAATTACAGTGCCCGGCAGTAAGTAATACACATTGGACTTAAGAAAGAGACTGTCGGCCATAATCGGCTAACTTCAGCTCAAGAGCGTCGTCTCTAATTCATTTCTAGTCAGTATTATAACTTGTTTCATTTCTGATTTATCTTTCCTCTCCCCCATCCCTTCCTTTTCCTTTGATTAATGATATCCCAATTTATATGAGATATCAATCAAAGGTATCATTCAGGTGATTGTTCATCTTTTTGGGGTTTATGGACGTATGCTCACGTATATGTTAATGAATTTCGTGGGGATGTTTTTTTGCTATAATGTAACTTGTTTAATTTACATTTGTCTGGTTGGTTGAAAGAGGTTACTATCCGGCTATAAGACCGCCAGATTCAATTCGCAATAATAAAAGTGTTTAATAAATAAATTTCTAGACTTCATCCCAACTTTTTAAAAGTATTCATTATTTTGATTCCATTACCAGTTTACCAGAGACATGTCCTCAATCTCACCTTCAACAGCAGTTGACGGATTGTGCAGAACCCTCTCTCCGATGACAGTATGATGAGATGGTTTCTCTTGTTCATAAGCCCCGATGGTGTAGCCGGTCAACTTCTGCCTGAGGTTGCGTATCTCACGCATGGCTTGCTCCAGTTTCTCCATCAGGTCGTGGTTCATCCTCTCGAGGGCCTCTATCCTCTCCTGCGATTCCTTGGTCCTCATTTTCTCTTTCATCCTGAATCGTGTGATAAAGGGAAATGTTTAAAATATATAATAGAAGAGTTAAGAGATACATCGAAGGGTTTGTAGCAATAGGAAACAAAGCCAACGAGGCAATAAAATATGCTAAGATTATAGTCTACAACAGTATTCTGGTGGCAACTTTGATGTATGGGAGTGAAACGTGGGTGTGAAAAAAGACTGAAAGGTCTCGAATAAATGCTGTAGAAATGCGTGCATTGAGAAGAATGCATGGAGTGACAATGTATGAAGTGATAAGGGTTGAATGTGTACTTAAAGCTGAAGTGTTGAATAAGATGAACAAAAGCACTATGAGATGGTTTGGGCATGTGGAAAAATTAAATGAATAAAAATTAAAAAATATATATATTGTGAAAATGTGAGTACAGTCGAGCATCGATTATCCGAAACAATTCGGGACTGGGGGTGTTCGGATAACCGATCGCCACAAGTGAAAGCTCACACGCCACCAATGACGCGAGGTTGCTCACGTGGGCCGGTTGGCAGGGAGGGGGAAAGTGCTGCAGCGCCACAGCAATTTGAAATTCTATACATACTATAAAACTAAGTTTTCATAAAATTTAATTTCTATACTAGCAGCCACAAATTTGAACTTTCGGTTAACAGATGTTTCGGTTGATCGGTATTCGGAAAATCGATGCTCTACTGTAGAAGGCGTGCGAGAGAAAGAACAAGAAAAGTGTTCTTGGATCAAATGAATGATATTTTGAAAGAAGGAAATGTAGAAAGTCAGAGAAATCGTAGAAGTTGTAGGAGAAGATGTACGGATGAAGCAGAGGTGAAAAATGTATTTCAATATAAGAAAGTCTGGTGCTCTTATCTCTGGGAATGGCGTGGCTTAATTAAACTTAATTTATTAATAAATTATTTATAGTTAAGGCAATAGCACTGTGAAGGTTTAACCCTTTAATGGGCATAAGCAGAAATTGGTTGCATTTGCGACCATCCTTATGATTATACTTATAAGGATTCATTTTCTTAATGAAACGTTTTTAAGTAACACAAACGTCAAATTGCCCAATGTAGTGGACGGGCAGAGGTCTTATTTAAGACGTTCGTCGTGAAGTTAGCTGCATGTTCAGTAGCAACAATTTATACATGCGGTCAATTCACTGTCTAAAATGTAAATAGGTATTATAAGTATTGGGAGTACAAATTAGTTCGGTCCATTTCCAAAAGATGGCTCTGGCTGTTATGAATGGTTCACAGTGACAGCCGATTTTGGCGGTTTCAGAGAGGTTAGACATCTGCCAATAATATTCAGTTTATATCGCTTTGAGTTTCATGCTAAAACCTTGTTTTGTACAGTGTTGAAAATGTCGAATTTTGTGTTAACCAAGCAGCATTTGCAGGAGGTTTTAATTTTCTGCTTTAATTGGAAGAAAAATGCAGCTGAAGCCCATCGAATACTTGTCGAAGTTTATGGTGACGCTGCTCCAACTGATAAATCATGTAGGGAATAGTTTCGACGTTTCAAGGATGGAGATTTCAGCGTCGAAGACAAGCCTCGCTCTAGACAGCCAAAAAATTTGAGGCATTACTCAAAGAAGATCAGAGTCAAACGCAAGAAGAGCTTGCAGAATCATCGGGAGTGACTCGACAAGCCGTTTCCGTACGATTGAGAGCCATGGGAATGATTAAAAAACAAGGAGATTGGGTGCCTTATGAACTGAAACCGAGAGAAGTTGAAAGGCGCTTTTTCACTTGCGAGCAGCTGATTCAAAAGCAACAAAGAAAAGGTTTTTTGCATCGGATTGTAACTGGAGATGAGAAGTGGATATTCTACGACAACCCCGAGAAGAAAAAATACTACGCTAAGCCCGGTCAATCGTTGCCATCGACCTCAACATCAACACCAAAACCGAACATACATGGTTCGAAGATCATGCTCTGTATCTGGTGGGACCAAAGGGGTGTTGTTTACTATGAGGTGCTGAAACCTGGCGATTCCATTACGGGCGATCGGTATCGGCTACAATTAATTCATTTGAGCCGTGCATTGCGAGAAAAATGGCCGGAATACGAGCAAAGACATGATAAAGTTGTTCTTCTTCATGACAACGCTCGGCCTCATGTCGCAAAAGTCGTAAAAAAATATTTGGAAACGCTCAAATGGGATGTTTTACCGCACCCGCCGTATTCCCCGGACATTGCTCCTTCTGATTACTGGTTGTTCCGAAGGATGCAGCACGATTTGGCTGGGCACCGGGATCACTTCTTTCGTAGAAACTGGAAATTGGCTCCAAACTTGAATCGCCTCAAAAGACGAGTCATTTTTTCGAGATGGAATTCGAAAATAGCCTGAGAGATGGGAAAAAGTAGTAGCCAGCGATGGACAATACTTTAATTGATCTGTTCATTCATTTTGTTTAGAATTAAATGCATTTTTGAACACAAAAAAACGGACCGAACTAATTTGTACACCCAATAAATCACCATTAATTATATCTCATATAAGAATTTTATTTCCTAATACAACCTCAACTTAGATATTATTACCTAAACATTCATTGGTCACTTTTGCGGCCATTGACATGACCCCTGAAATGGACACAGGTCTCATATGCGACCCCCTCATTTCAAAATAATATATTTTTTTTATAACATTTTTATAACATATTTATTCAACAAAAAACTCAATATCTCAAAAGTAAAAATTTGCGCCTTAAAGGGTTAAAGACATTGTAATTTGTTTAGTCAAATACTGTTTATTCCACTTTACGTAGAATATCAAACACGGTTTATTTCAGTTAATTACAAGACATGTTTGTGCTCCCTGATGATGAGGTGTACACCTCGAAACCGGTAGGGTTATACCGTTACATAAAATGGAATAAACAGTGTTGATAAAACAAACTACAATCAATTTATTCATAAATTTTTAAGCACTTTGCACACGACAGGTTTTCCCTAATTCGTACAAGGATCAAACAAAACAAGTACAAAAAGACATGTATAAAACAGCGGTATTTAATAGGTTGGGGAAGATTGCGTACGTACGTAGGCCAGTTTTTTTCTCTAAAATGTTACGTTTTCCACACCTCTTTTTCCCATGATGAAATAAATGTACGTGATTTTATGATGAGATGTGTTATTCCAAAAAGGACGAAGGGTGGTGTTATGCATTTGTATTATTATAAAGATGGAGTTTCTTACCTGTATCTGGAAACAGCAGCTCTATTCCGCGCTTGAATGGCAAGTTTTTTCTCATTAACAGTTCCAGTCATTCTAAATTCCCCGTCTAAAACCATCTCATTGTTGCTATTATTATCAAATGCCTTTTTAATAGTTTTATTAGCTTTCGATCCGCTGGCAACATTTTTATGAGACATCATAACTATTGATTTAGAGCTGTCATTCCTGAGCATATTTTTCTTATTCACTCCTTCAGGTGAACGAGATGAAATGAACGAACCGTCGCAAATCTTCCCGTTCAACACTTTACGAATGACAGGTTGAGCTATCGTATTATCGATAGGCTGAACCAATTGTAGCTCATTTAAATTTGTAGGCAAAACGTAATTCTGATTATTCATCGGCGTAGGGACAACGGAAACGAATTGTATGTTCTTCGAAAGGACGGGTATTTTCGAGTCAGGTACAATTTGAGGCATTATAACATTAGGTAAAACTGGGATTTTCGAATCAGGAACAATTTGTGGTACTATTACGTAATTATCTGGTACCATTACATTCTGAACGGGTACTGTGTTGATAACGATCGGACTGTTCGTATCTTTAACGTTACTAACAGTGACTTTACTAGCGTTACTTTCTATCATATCTTTTAATTTTCTTTTTAAATTCACTTTATTAGGTTCTTGAATGATTTCTACATGTTGATTCGGAGAATTAAAAATATTCGACACACTAACACTTGTATCGACGCTATCATTTTTTTTATTTTGATCCTCGTCACGATAGACTTCTTTCAAATATATTTTCTTTCCGTCCGGCCATTTCAACATAATTTCGTAACCTTTATCACTATTTTCACCGAGTGTATTACCATCAATAGCCTCTATAACGGGAATAGTTCTGATATCTTCCATTTGAGTTCCACTTTGTTCGGAAGAAATTAATTTAAACATTTCTGT
Organism: Odontocerum albicorne; assembly: GCA_949825065.1. Taxonomy (NCBI): domain Eukaryota; kingdom Metazoa; phylum Arthropoda; class Insecta; order Trichoptera; family Odontoceridae; genus Odontocerum; species Odontocerum albicorne. Next base: position 10,608,990 of record OX463867.1, read on the forward strand.
ACCTTCGGCAGAAGATATATTGTCAGACGACCGTTTAAAAGCCAACAACCGTTTACGTCTATCAGATGTTTCAACGTTCGTACCTTCACTTAACCTTACACACTCATTCAAATTAGGGTCTTTAACACCAGTCATAGTCTCCGGCAAATCCTCTATAGAAATATTATTTAGATCCATCGTTTTGCTCTGCGCCTCGTTCGTAAAGTTGACAAGAGCCATGTCGATCGATCGTTGACTGATCAATTTCGTGAAATTATTTTTCAAACATGTTTTAACATCTAAATAATGTTTATCGTCCTTTTTCGATAACATCACGTCATTAATAACGTTAATTCTTTGAGAATTTGGTATATCCGTCTCGAAACACTTGTCCTTCCGCATATTTGAGCTTTCGATAATAGCATTCTCCATTATTTGAATATCGTCATTATTTTGAGACGTTTCTGAAATCGCTATTACGGGTATTTGAGTAACACGACCGATTTGACTTTCTTTCGAACCATCGTGAGAATCGTTTGTCTTTTCTTTCAAATCTGTTTTATTGAGATCGCTACCGTGGCTATATTCTCTTATAATACGTTCACTGTTTAATTCATCCGGATAATCGATCGAATCTTGTCTGGTTAGTTTGAGTTTCGACGATGATAATTCTAACCTCTTTTTGATTTTTCTTTCCACCAAAACCGTCGACTTTCTATATCCTTTTTCGGGTTTGTCATCATGTAATCCGACAGATGATAAGTTGTCTTCGACACTTGTAGACAAACATTTGACTACGGTCAGTTGGTTGGATCCCTCGTCACTAGAAGATCTATGGACGGTTAAAGTGGACCTATCAGCACTGTCGGTGAAGAGGCCGGATGTGTTTTCATCAGGCAGGTGAGGAAAAATGTGAGGTGTGTGCAAGGTGTCATCAGGGTTCGTGATAGTTAAGTGGCTTTCCAAATCAAGGGTGCTGCTACCTCCAGTCCTAAAAAAAATTGTAATATTACATCAATATAGGGTGTCTTTTTGGGTGTGATAGGATTTGTTTTTGAAATACAACACATATAAATTATTTAAATGGCCGTGTATTTGAATTCAATTGATAGGTTGTTTAATGACCATTATTGTTTGAAGATAATTTCATTCGTATGTTGACCGTAGCTGGCTCTTATGTACACATCATAAGATAGGTTTCCTATTAAGAACGATAGAACTAAATAAAACAACAACTAATAAAGCAAAAATGTATCTGAAGGTTTAATTTGAAAGAATATTTCAAGCCGTTTATGATTTAAACAAGATATCATTAAAATGGCTTCCACGATTTCTTTTGCACTGGCCAATTCGATCACGCCAATTTTCGATGACTCGGTGCAGCATTTCCGGCTGTATGGCGCCAATAACACGACAAATGTTGGCCTCAAGTTCATCAAGAGTCTTGGGTTTGTCGGTGTAAACCTGTGATTTAACATAACCCCAAAGAAAATAATCCAGAGGCATTAAATCGCACGATCTTGGCGTCCAATTCAAAATTCTATCACACCCAAAAAAAAAACAACTTTTTTTTTTAACCTGGCGAGTTTATTGCCATGTGGCAATCTCTTCCAACCAACCAGAAAGATGTTTTTATAGGCCCTAAGTGTTAACCAGACTGGAATCCTATTTAAAAAAATCTGGGTTCCAGCGGGGATCGAACCCGCAACCTCCGGATCGGCAGACAAGTGTCTTACCACCAGACCACGGAGGTCGTCTTATAAGGATATTGAATGGTGTGTAGCGATCGGAAAAGTAAATATCATAAATGGGTGAGCAATGAAAGATTGGAGAAATTTATGCGAGATATCGCACGGTGTGTAGCGATAGGAAACAAAGTTAAAACATACATACATACCATCACATCATTCCTTACCTTCTAAGTTTTCTGATAGCAGAATTATGCATTTACTTCTGTATACTTTTTTGTTTTTTTCTGCCTTATACTATTTATTTTGTTTTTTTTTTCTTAGTCTACATGTACATCTGGTATCCATGCGGCCGGGCTCGCCTTTTATTAGTGGGATGTAACTCGGCCGAGAGATGGAATGAGCCTGAACCTTTTAATAGCCCATTAAATAAAATAAAAATAAATAAATAAATAGCTTCTCTCTTAAATGTATTTTCAGCAGTTTATTTTGAGATATACGTGTGATTTAGGAATATACGAGGGTGGATCAAATATAAACGAGACTTTTATTTTAGAGTGCGTAATTTTAAACGGAGTGTGCGGCCGCTTCGAGGAGTGTCGGATGGGGAGAGCGGTTGGCCAGCCTTGGCAAATTCCATCATTAGTATGGCACATGATATCTGAGAAAGAGGTGCACCCATCGATTGCGCAATGTATAATTATCAAGTTTCTCGCTCGTGAGGACGTAAAAAATTGGCCGAAATTCTGCAGACTGACGGAACAGTTCGGGGATCAAAAACTGTCAAAGCCCCGTGTGTTTGCCTGGCATAAACAGTTCATGAAAGACCATGAAAGCGTCGAAAATGAGAGTCATTCATGATCTTCTGGAAGGGGATCGATGTTTGACGGTTTCCAAAATTTGTTTTGAGATAGGAATAACTTATGGGAGCACTCAATTCATAATTACAAAGTACCTAGGGTTCCGTAAAGTATCTGCTCGATGGGTCCCACATCCTTTGACTGCAGAACAAAAGTTGGCACGTTTGCACGTCTATGAGCGGCTCGGTGCGGTTTTCAAAGAAGGGAACGCATTTTTGAGTCGCATCGTTATCTGCGATGAAACTTGGGTACACCACTACACACCCGAGTCGAAACAAGCCAGCATGGAGTGGAGAAAGAAAGACGAGCCAGCCTCTATGAAAGCCAAGACTCGGCTGTCAGCCGGTAAGGTGCTTGCGACAGTTTTTTGGGACTGGTGTGGCATTTTGCATACCGAATTTTTGCACGATCGTCGCACCATCAATGCAGCTGCTGCAGGAAGCTGCAGCACTATATCAAGACATGCTTGTTCGGGATGAACGTTAACATGACCCGATTGGCTGAGAGGTAAGTTTTTTTCAAATTGTTTTTAGATTTGGTCAAAATATAAAATATTCGTAGTTACCTAACTTCCATGGCTCTTTTGAATGTCTCCTCAAAAGGGTTGACATTCTGTAGGTCCTGAAATAACCCCACTTCCTCACAGTTTCTGATGAACCGTGTCGGCGTTGGAGTCTGATCGGCTGAAAAAATATAACACAATTGTTAGATCCCAACTTCAAATTATTTACATATCAACATACTCTTCATATCAGTATTGATTATTCAATCAAGCAACTAACTATTCTTACAACAAATCAATAGTTGAGTTGCATAGGTTGGGAAATCAATATGGACATTGTGAAGACCCTTTTAAATTTTGTCATTTTTTATATAAAGTGGAACCTCGGTTCTAGGACATCTCTCATCTCCAACAAAAGTTACAAGAGTAATTCTCAAATTAGAATTTTGAGTGCGCATGAATATAAATAAAACTTGTCACGAAAATATACAAAATAAAAACAAAAGGACAGGTCAAGGTTTAGGTAATCAAAGACCCTAATATACAAAATGAAAGAAAAAAAATATTAAACTACCCATACGTATAATTGAACCACTCCCAATAATTATAACAGGTCATACCATGTATTCATCACTTAATAATAATAATAATAAAAAGACAATTTATATAGCGCCATTTAGAGATAAAATTCTCCTCAAGGGTGCTCTAAGTCAAGATTCAAACCCACTCGTAAATTTTAATAAACCTCCCAAAAAGGAACGTCTTTAAGTGTTTCCTAAAGCTGCGCACACCACCCATATCTCTAATAATAGGAGGCAGACCATTTCACTCCACAAGACTAACAATGGAAAAAGTCCAATCATGATATCCCACCCAATTGGATTGATTTGGAATAACTAATTTAGTTGGCATTCAAATAATATGTGATCCAATTAGTTGTTAAGGGTCTTTCAAATTGAACGGTTTGTTTAATTCAATTTTTTTTAATTCTTGAATAAAACACACAATTTGCTTTGATTTTAAAAACTTTTTATTGGTCATTGAAGTATGTTATAATGTATGATATTTAAACACAAAAAACAATATCCGCCAAATGTCCACCTCTTGCAGCTTCACAGATGTCCACTCTTTTGTCAAAATTTTCGGTGACATTTTGGCGTAATTGCGGTTCTAACTCGCCCGACAACGCGACTAATTTCGTCCTTCAGCTCAGGAATTGATCGGGGGTCATTCTTATAGACCTGGATTTTCACGTAACCCCAGAGAAAATAGTCTTACGGTGTCAGATCAAATGATCTTGGTGGCCAATTAACATCACCGTTTCCGGAGATAACAATACATAAAATAATTCTCAATTTGAACGCGTTGTCATATTGTATACGACCCCATTTTTATAAATGTCATACATTGCAATTCTCAAATGTCACAAGACCCAGGCAAGTTCGTGACGCTATCTGTGTTTTATCCAAGAATTTAAAAAACTGCTCAATTTGAAAGATCCTTTATAAGGTATTTCAGAGTGTTGTACAGCGTGGTTTGGTTTATAATGCCGATGATTATAAAACGTTGCTGTCCATGTAATTCGTAATATTCATGGACGGCAAGGCGAACTAACGCCTCAATTCTCGAAGAACGGAGAATCACTGACAAATTGTCGACAATATTTCTTCGACGAGTCCACCGATTCTTCAGACGTATTGCTCGTGGTCAAGGGGACAGTTTGGAGAGGTTTGTGGTTACTGGAGGCGTGGAAGGACGACGCACAAGAGGAAGAATTCCAATGCGGTGGAATGACCAAGTGATAGACGCAACTTGACTACCCTTAACAACTGACTTTCAAGCCGCGGAGTGTAGGGATGGATGGAGAATAGTCGTCAGAGGCTATCATGGGAGTCATGACGCTCAGTCATGAGCTACACAACAGGCTAGTTATCAACTTCACCATAAGTATATGTGCACCGGATACCGTTGGCCTAAAGTAAAGTCTCAACCATCATAATGTGAGCGCATGAGTCCATCCCACCACAGGAAGACAAGAGCACGGCTTCCAGAAAGGTTGAAATGATATGCTCGCTCCTATTAAATATCAACTATAAAAAAAATTACTCACTGACATAGCTTCCCCCTTTGGCGCCCAGTTGTAGAACCATGTCGTGCTTCCTTGCATGCACGGACAGGCGGTCTTCATTGGTGAATGTGGCTCCGCAACCGCTGCAGGAGAACGGCTTCTCTGGTCCACTCATTGTAGAGGATTTAGCATTGTCACTCTTTACAGATGAAGACCCTAAAAAGTTGTATAGCGTTGGTTATAATTCTAATACCGTTGACGGTCGTATTCTGATTGTTAGAATTCACGCTAAGAAGGTGGGAACCGTAAGAACAAGACACTTCCGAGCTAGTATTATTCTTAGACCATATTACTTCAGAATTTGTTTCTCTATAGCTTATATTTATTAACCTGAACACCGAGTTAAAAATCAAATTCCACGAATCCTGTGCACGGCATAATTTCGGCGTTTTTTAATTTCTAAGTTTAAACGCGTATTTTGTTTAGACCCACTGTTATTTGATTACACCACCAAGTAAACATGACATTCAAGTAATTTTCTGATAATAAATAATAGTCATTACTCTTAAGGAGACTCATTAAATAAAGGAGATAAACTAAACATTACGTAAAATACACAAAGGAATGCTACAGATCAGATCACAGGCGTTTGTGCTTCCCGCAAGGAACACGTTAATACATCATACATAACAAATGATAAAATTTTAAAAACAATATTAAAAAAATTACATTTAATTTTTTGTAATTTGTTTCATCAAACACTGTTTATTCCACTTTTTGTAACGGTATAACCCTACCGGTTTCAAGGCTTTCACTTCATCATCAGGGGAACGTCAGTAGGGTTATACCGTTACATAAAGTGGAATAAACAGTGTTGATAAAACAAAACACAATCAATTCACAATCAAAACACAATCATTCGCCGCTTGTGGCTAATAGAGAACGCACGTACACTTCGCTGCTCAATATTCAGTGAATCTCAAACTTTCATCAACATGTACGAGTGTGCTAGCTGTGGAACACTACATCTGAATGGAACGTTATGCAGCGTTTGCGAGAAGCGATTCGACTTTCCATGCTCTGGAGTCTCTAAGATGGGCTACCGCAAACTCGGTGAAAGGAAGAATACCTGGAAGTGCCTTAAATGCAAGGCCGATCCTTCTCAGGCCTCATCGCCTGCTGCGATGTCTCCGCAACCACTTCAGCTGGATGCAATACAAGAACAACTTAAATGCAAGGCCGGTCCTTCTCAGGCCTCATCGCCTGCTGCGATGTCTCCGCAACCACTTCAGCTGGATGCAATACAAGAACAACTTAAATGCAAGGCCGGTCCTTCTCAGGCCTCATCGCCTGCTGCGATGTCTCCGCAACCACTTCAGCTGGATGCAATACAAGAACAACTTAAATGCAAGGCCGGTCCTTCTCAGGCCTCATCGCCTGCTGCGATGTCTCCGCAACCACTTCAGCTGGATGCAATACAAGAACAACTTAAATGCAAGGCCGGTCCTTCTCAGGCCTCATCGCCTGCTGCGATGTCTCCGCAACCACTTCAGCTGGATGCAATACAAGAACAACTTAAATGCAAGGCCGGTCCTTCTCAGGCCTCATCGCCTGCTGCGATGTCTCCGCAACCACTTCAGCTGGATGCAATACAAGAACAACTTAAATGCAAGGCCGGTCCTTCTCAGGCCTCATCGCCTGCTGCAATGTCTCCGCAACCACTTCAGCTGGATGCAATACAAGAACAACTTAAATGCAAGGCCGGTCCTTCTCAGGCCTCATCGCCTGCTGCGATGTCTCCGCAACCACTTCAGCTGGATGCAATACAAGAACAACTTAAATGCAAGGCCGGTCCTTCTCAGGCCTCATCGCCTGCTGCGATGTCTCCGCAACCACTTCAGCTGGATGCAATACAAGAACAACTTAAATGCAAGGCCGGTCCTTCTCAGGCCTCATCGCCTGCTGCGATGTCTCCGCAACCACTTCAGCTGGATGCAATACAAGAACAACTTAAATGCAAGGCCGGTCCTTCTCAGGCCTCATCGCCTGCTGCGATATCTCCGCAACCACTTCAGCTGGATGCAATACAAGAACAACTTAAATGCAAGGCCGGTCCTTCTCAGGCCTCATCGCCTGCTGCGATGTCTCCGCAACCACTTCAGCTGGATGCAATACAAGAACAACTTAAATGCAAGGCCGGTCCTTCTCAGGCCTCATCGCCTGCTGCGATGTCTCCGCAACCACTTCAGCTGGATGCAATACAAGAACAACTTAAATGCAAGGACGGTCCTTCTCAGGCCTCATCGCCTGCTGCGATGTCTCCGCAACCACTTCAGCTAGATGCAATACAAGAACAACTTAATAAAGTCATACTCCAATTGAAGCCGCTGTCGTCCCTGGTGGAAGATATTAAGGTTATTAGGAGCGAGGTGGCCAGCATGAAGGATTCGCTGGAGATGGCATACCAGCTGATCGGAGCTCATTCAGAAAAAGTCAAAGACCTGGAATCTCGAGTGATTGCAACCGAAAAAACAATGCAGGAAGTTTCTGCCTTAAAGACTGAAATCGTTCGACTCAATCGGGATTTGCAGGAACGAGACCAATGGGCACGAGCAAACAACGTAGAAATAAGAGGGATTCCTCAGAAGAATGGCGAGAATCTGTATGAGATAGCGGAAGGGATTGGTCAAATATGCGATTTCCGTTTAAATAAACAAGATATTAACTATATTGCGCGCATACCTACTCGTGTACCAAACTCTGAAAAACCAATAGTGATCTCATTAAACAATCGCTATTCTAAGGAAGAACTTGTGGCAGCGTCGCGTAAGAGGAGGAACAAACTCAAACTGGCTAATCTTGGCTTCAGTGGTGCGGACATCTTCTTCGTGAACGATCACTTGACGCAGCGCAACAAGACTCTTCTGAGTAAAGCGAAAGCGCTAGCTAAGGAGAGGAACTTCCAGTACATATGGGTCAAACACTGCAAAATAATGGCCCGGAAATCGGATACCTCACCAGTATTTTTTATCAAGAACGAAAACGATCTCTCAAAAATTACTTAAACTACTCAACTACAATACTATTTCGTCATTTACATAAATCCACGCTCGACAGTTTGGGAAACACAACTGAAGCCGGAGTCCTTTGTTCGTCTTGTCTATGTTCGAGTGTCGTTGGGATAGTCAACCGGTTTACGCACGTAAGTCAACACAAACTCACGCGATTAGCGCCCAAGCGCGGTTGCATCTACAGTTCTATAAAGCATATAATTGTTCGCGCTGACACTACATATTTACATCGGAGTTGTCTTGCGGGGCCTGACATTCAATCCTTACAAATTATTTTTTATCTTTCTAAAGCATCGATTGCACTTTTTGTTTTGTATTTGCGTATTCCACATTCAAACTACAATGTTACATATTTATTAATTACCGTAAACTTAACCGGTCATATTCTTTGCATTATTGTGTTTCTATTGGAAACAACACGAATAATAGTTTATATTTTTTACACGCTGTTCGCACTATACATTCTTGGGGTCAATTATTAAATTGTAACAACTACCTAGATATTAAGTGTACATATTGAAACTATATGCGAAAACTGTGAAATGGTGTTTCGAAACCCATAGATATCAGTAATAATACCGACATAAACACTGTATGTTTTCCTAATAAAATAAAATAAAAAATAAAATAAATAAAATAAATTTATTCATAAATTTTTAAGCCCTTTGCGCACGACAGGTTTCCCTAATTTGTACAAGGATCAAACGTAACAAGTGCAAAAAAACATGTACAAAACAGCGGTATTTAATAGGTTGGTGAGGATTGCGTATATGTCGTAAACAAGTGGAATAAACAGTGTTTGATAAAACAAATTACAATGTCTTTAAACCTTTACAATGTTAATGCCTTAACTATAAATAATATAATTACATTTAAAATAAATGTGAATAAACAATTGTAATATTATTTTTTATGAGTGCGATGCCATGTTGTGACGAAGAAGGAACTGCCCAAAGGGACTTCTTCTCTGGTGGCGACACACCTGAGTGTGGAAAGAACAGTATTGACGATGGACTTAATATCCGACATGACGGGAAAAAGAAAATGACTCACAGTGCAGTAAATATATTTATAAAGTGGCTTAAGGCCTGAAACTCAAACAGTTCAGCAAGTACTTTCACAGAAATCTTTCACAGAGCACTTTGGGAATCGGAGAAGATAACAATTACTTGAAATTGAATGGAGAGCACTTTGGGAATTGGAGAAGATAACAATTTCTTGAAATTTAATGGAGAGCTATTTGGGAATTGGAGAAGATAACAATTACTTGAAATTGAATGGAGAGCACTTTGGGAATTGGAGAAGATAACAATTTCTTGAAATTGAATGGAGAGCTATTTGGGAATTGGAGAAGATAACAATTACTTGAAATTGAATGGAGAGCACTTTGGGAATTTGAGAAGATAACAATTTTTGAAAAGTTTAAGTACTCGCAAATTCTAAAGGCCTCTTTTACTGCCACATATTCCGGGGTTAAAACTGTAAAAAAGATCAGTTAAGACAATATATTAATGAAGACGAAAACTGGTATTTTTAACAAGATTTTTTTCCAGAGTTTCTTTCATATTTAAAAAGCAATTATGCGTTAACTAACATCACTTTATTATAGTAGTTTGCTTTCAGCAAGAGTTAAACTAATAATTTAGGTTCTGCTCAGTTATTAGTTGTAAATCAATTATTTGTTTTGGGACACGGGCAAAAATTTGTTTTTGTCAAACTCACCTTTGAAAAAATAATATTAGAAACTTTACCACAAATCTGCCATGGTCAGTCACTGAATCGAATACTTCAATTTCGTTTCCAGTCTAGAAATATTATAAACAATATTCCGGTATAACATTTTAATTCAGAATCATCCAAAAATGGATTTGTACAACAAACTGCTTGATAAATGTCACATAAACGTCACTCAATTTGCGTCATAGACAAAAGAATGATACAATAGACAAATTAATACTTTCACTTTTCTTAACTGTTGAATGGTAGTGAGAATATTTACATTTTACAATATTAAAAAAATAAAAAAATGGGATATTAAAATTTGTAAATCTAGTACATTTCCATTTGTTTTTTTTTTTTAACTTTTTATTTGCAAGGCTAATTTAGTAATTCAATGCGAATTATTATACTTAAATCAAGTTTTTGCAAAATACAATTAATGTTATTTACTAAAATAAGATTAACTTGTTATAAAAATTGTATAAACACGTACAGTACCCGGCGGTAAGTAATACACGTCGGGCTTAAGAAAGAGACTATCGGCCATAATCAACTAACTTCGTCTTTGTAGAGCGTCGTCTCTGTCATTCATACATATGTTCCGTCGCAATTTGTTAGTCGTTATCAAGCGTTCTAGGGTACTTCGTGCGACAGAGACGACGCTCTACAAAGCCGATTATGGCCGACAGTCTCTTTCTTAACCCCGATGTGTATTACCGCCGGGTACTATATATACATCTATAATCATTTTAACTGAAATCATTCGCTCGCTTACTACATATCTGATATTCGTCTTATTGTAAATATTCTTTTAGTTGTACTCGTAAATCATGTATTTTAGTTGGAAAGTAGTTTCACTCCATAGTATCTCATGAGATAGCAGTAGTCTCGGGCCGAATCACTTTTAGAATACTCAAAATACCAACTACGGACGCGGCAACACAAATGTGTTGATACGTCGCTCATTTGAACAGAACTAACAAGATTGTATGAAGTGGACATCACTTAACATTGGCGTATACTCCTTAATATATAGGAGTTCATATATATTATTCAAGAAAAAATTATATAGATCAGTGATTTTCAAACTTTTTTGTACTACGACACCTTTATTGTAGAATAATTTTTTCACTATACCTTAAAAAAACTAACGTATTAACCACACAGTTTCTCAAATCTTGGAATCAATCTAGATATAGTTACCCCTATTTCTTGTTCCATGTTAAATTTTGAGCGAAATTTGGTTTTTATGACAGTTACCTTTATATAAAAGCCAGCTTCACAGAGGTAAATAGTCGCAAATGGAATCAAGATTTGACGAGTTTTAGCACTTAGCAAATGATATTCATATCAAAATCTCAATCAGTTCCAGATTGACAGTACAATGATAATAAAATTTACATGAAATTATTAAAATGTTCAAATATATTGCCGCACTCCACACTTAAAAACTTCTGATATAAACAATGAAATTTTTATGCGTGGCAATACAAATCTTTCAAGAAATTAAAAATTATTAATGTTGTGAAAATACATAAATTTTTTATTAGTGGCGTAATTGCACCAATGCTGTCAATACAATGCATTGCAGTTCACATTAGATAGTGCCCTGAAAGTACCAACTACCATACACGGAATTCTTCATTATCAATAACGCAAGGTGCTCCTGGACGGGATGAATGTTCAAATGATTCTCTGCGGTATATTCTTTTATCACATCTTTTTCAAATACCATACATAAGCATGCCAGCATGCTTATGTATGGTATTTAAAGAAGATGGGATAAAAGAATATACCGCAAAAAAATTCAAAAAGCAACCACACCGGCATTTTAACCTGTACACCGCGTTAAAAAGCAAATTCCACGAATCCTGTGCGCGGCACAATTTCGGCGTTTTTTAATTTCTAAGTTTAAACGCGTATTTTGTTTAGAACCACTGATATTTGATTACACCACCGAGTAAACATGACATTCAAGTAATTTTCTGATAATAAATAATAGTCATTACTCTTAAGGAGACTCATTAAATAAAGGAGATAAACTAAACATTACGTAAAATACACAAAGGAATGCTACAGATCAGATCACAGGCGTTTGTGCTTCCCGCGAGGAACTCGTTAAAAGGGTTTAAAATCACAATACCAAATTACGTACCAATTCAAAGCATACCGATTGACTAATGTACACGTATATCTCTGCTAAATTATACACATAAAATGGACTCTACAAGTCAAAAAAGTCGTAACAGCGAACTCTATCAAAAACCATACAAACTTTTTAGGTTACATAATATTTGTAAAGAGTTGTTATATCTTATTTGTTTCATAAATATTTATCTCAAAAAAATAATGTGACGTCCAAAAATAAAATCTTGTATAGGGTTCTTAAAAAAATATTTAAGACACTGACAGAGTAATACAGTACCCGGCGGTAAGTAATACACATCGGGCTTAAGAAAGAGACTGTCGGCAATAATCGGCTTTGTAGAGTGTCGTCTCTGTCATTCATACACGTGTTCTGTCGCGAGACTGTTAGCGCTTTCTTGTCGCGTGTTCTTCAAAGAGCCAAAGTTGATAGAGTTGCTGACTAATATTAAAATCCGAAAGGTGTCCTACTTGGGTCATGTACTTAGAGGAGCAAAGTACAAATTACTGCACCTGATCATCCAAGGCAAAATAGAGGACCGAAGAGGTGTTGGCAGGAGGCAAATCTCCTGGCTCCGCAATATACGTGTTTGGACTGGTATGAGGAGCGTTGAGGATCTTTTTCGGGCTGCCGGGGACAAAGATGCCTGATGCCTACTCTCAACTCTACTAACAACGACTGACAAATCGCGATTGAACATGTGTATGAATGACAGAGACGACACTCTGCAAAGTCGAAGTTAGCCGATTATGGCCAACAGTCTAGTTCTTAAGCCCGATGTGTACTACTCACCGCCGGGTACTGTAATTCCTAACAATTTATTTTCGAATAGACTTATTGTATTCTGTTTATAATATCCGTCTTGTCATCTATTTGATTTGATCTTACTTTCCAAAATATAATAATAAATTAAATAATTGACTGTCTTTAAGTTATTAGAATTTATTAACTTCCGAATTCCTTCAGGAGGTACGAGACTGCGGAATATATTCCGGTGTGAGTTTTGTGGAACTAAGTGTTATTCGAATTCTCTATAAGTGTATCGGACAGGGTACAAATGAACTGTAACTAGGTGCGTTGGTTGCTGTGCAATGCTCGGAGAATTGAGGTAGCGAATTCCAGAAGCGTAGATCAGAAGAAGGTAGCGGGGTGGAGAGATTCCTCTCAGGCAGGCCAGTAGCGGGTCTCAAAGTAAAACACAGTAGAGTCGGTTGTTACTGAGAATATATTTTTTCCCTAAAAAGGGACCTTCCTTATTAATGGTCGGTCGGTCATCACAAGCGCTCATTCCCCGCGAAATACAACTTTCGGGGTTTCGAGCACTGCTTAAGCCGACCGGCCCGTGCCTTACTCACGACGCCCTGCCCGCAAATCTTTTATTTCCCTTGCGGTCGCGAACACGATCGGAATCAAATAGACTAACATTTTTCAACACTATCAGATAATTTACATTTCAACAAAGTATCAAGGATTTACATTACATATTCACATACAGATCTACACATACAAGAAATTCAAACATCATATCAAGGACATATAAAAATATAACACACATATCAAGAGTCAAGGATTACACATAATCACAAGGGTGACCGCACACGTCCCATACAATAAGAGTTCCGCATTAAAGGAAAGTGAGTAATTAAAAAAAAACAGATACGGTCAAGGAGTATTCAATATTTTTCACACAAATAAAACAATTTTTTTTAGTTTATAATTTTATTCTTAAAATTATCATTTGCTTAAATTAAATATTTCAATTCCAATGAAATAAAATATGGAAATTAAATAAATACAGGAAAGCCTCGCTTAAAGGCATTTTGCTTATACATTAATTAATGACTATTATCCCTAATAAGTATAATAGAAGGCGCTAAAAAAAAAGGCAAGAGTATGCTGAAGAATTCTGCTATTTAGGTAGTATTTTCTCAGATGTTGGAAGATTTCCAAGTGATATTGAATAGCGTGTAGCGATAAGAAATAAAGTCAATGGAGCAAGATGTGAAATATGTGTATGTGTGTTGAGATAGGAAAATCTTCCACTTGATCCTTTCTGTCTATCCCAGTAGGGAAACGGCATGATGGTATGTATTTATTATACTTTTGCTGCGTACAGTACAACCTGAGAGGTTTATTATCATATGGAAATCTTTTCCAACCAACTGGAAATATGTTTAACAAGCCTTAAGTGATAACCAGACAAAATTTTTTTTTGAACCTGAGCATCAAAAATAATTGAACTTACGATCCTCGGCTTGAAGATAGGGGTCTTATCAATTAGGCCACTTAACACATTGATCAATAAGTCCCGGGACTAACCCACAGATGGCGCCTCTAATAACAAATTCATACCATTCTCAGTTAGTACCAACCTTAGAAGTTACGTGTCAAACTTTCATGACATTCCGACATTGTGTCATTGAGTTCCGTTGGTTTTATTGGTGCTACTTTGCTATTTTCAAAACAATGGAAAAAACCGAATTCCGTGTGTTGATAAAACATTGCTTTTTAATGGAAAAAAATACCGTTCAAATCGTCCAAAGTCCGATGGAAAATCGCAAAGTAAAGTTGCGTGAGATAGCTGACATCCTGAAGATATCATTTGGTAGTGTTAACACTACTTTGCATGAACATTTGGTCATGAAAAAGTTTTTTTCGAAATGGGTGCCACGTTTGCTCACAATGGAACAGAAACAACAACGCATCGATGATTCAGAGCGCTGTTTGGCACTGTTTACGCGAAATAAACATGAGTTTTTGCATCGGTATGTGACAATGGATAAAACTTGGATCCACTACTATACTCCGGAAACAAATCGGTAGTCAGCTGAGTGGAGAACAGCCGGTGAAAATCGTCCGAAGCGACCAAAAACTCAACAGTCGGCCGGGAAGGTTATGGCCTCCGTATTTTGGGATGCGCATGCTATAATATTCATCGATCACCTTTAAAAGGGAAAAACCATCAATAGCGAATATTACATAGCGTTATTGGAGCATTTGAAGGTAGAAATTGCAAAAAAACGGCCCCATATGAAGAAGAAAAAAGTTCTCTTTCATCAGGACAATGCACCGTGTCACAAGTCCATGTTAACGATGGCCAAATTACATGAGTTGAACTTCGAATTGTTTCCGCACTCACCGTGTTCTCCAGATTTGGCCCCCAGCGAATATTGGCTGTTCGCAGACCTCAAAAAGATGCTCCAGGAAAAGAGATTTGGCTCCAATGAAAAAGTGATTACCGAAACTAACGCCTATTTTGAAACCAAAGATAAATCGTTCTACACGGCTGGCATAGAAAAGTTAGGAAAACGTCGGAATTAATGTATCGTTCTTGAAGGAGACTATGTTGATGAATAAAGAAAAAAATTTGCCAAACAAATGTTGTTTTAGTAGTTAGTCCCGGGACTTATTGATCGATGTGTTATTGTCTTGGTATTCTGGTTAATCTTTTTTTGATCCACCCTTATCCAAAACGGCACCCAATTGCCGGTGTACTCTGATCATCTCAATCCAGCGTGTCATCGGATCCAGTGCGGTCGGTGAGTTTGCTGGTGTGCAACAGCTCACTTACTTTAAACGAACTTCACAACACAGCTTCAATTTCCAACTGGTGCATCTAGGGTCGGGCTGTTCTCTCACAGAAGATCATATGATTGACGTGGAGGAACTGCTTGAGATTATTTATTTATTCTTTTATGTATAGGGTTATATACATAAAAATACCAGACACCTACCATGATTAATATAAGTTCTCATACAATAGAATGTGTAAACACCTTCACCTACCTGGGATCCACAGTGACAAGTGTTAATGATGCATCTATCGAGATTAAACGTCGAATATTCATGGCAAATAGATACCAAAACACCTTATATCTCGGTTGTTGTCCAGAAAAACCAAACTTACCATTTACAAGACACTGCTACGACCTGTCCTCACACATGGGGCTGAATGCTGGGTATTGAGTAAGAAGGACGAATCTTCCCTTCTAATATTTGAAAGGAAAATACTCAGAAAAATATTCGGACCCATACAGGAAAATGGATCTTGGAGAGTGAGATATAATGAGGAGTTATACAGCATATACAAAGAGTCCAACATTATAAAATACATCAAAATTGGGAGGCTACGTTGGGCGGGGCATGTAGCAAGAATGGGAGAAGAGAGAATGCCTAACAAGGTACTCTTTTCCAAGCCCCAAGGAAGACGTAGCGTGGGTAGAGCAAAACTCAGGTGGATGGATGGGGTGCAGAGTGATACAAGCGTGATTGGCACCAGGGGCTGGAGGAATGCATCCCAGGATAGGAGGGAATGGCAACGACTGCTGGAGGAGGCCGGGGCCCACAATGGGCTGTAGTGCCATTGATTGATTTTTTTGGTAGGGTTATATATGGTACATTTATCCAGCTCATTGTTACACCGAAATTTCTTCCTACCAGCTTATCTTAGGCCCTGTCCAGATGAGGCGTTTTACACGCGGTTTAAGTAGCGCGTTTCGAATTAATCAAGGTAAATTGATCTAGCTTTGCGGTATTTATGAAATTTACGCACGTGTATGTTTCTGTAAAATATCTTCTTCGTCTGTGCGATTGAGTTAGGAGGTAGAAGACATTTTACAGAAACATACACGTGCGTAAATTTCATAAATACCGCAAAGCTAGATCAATTTACCTTGATTAATTCGAAACGCGCTACTTAAATAGTTTATAAAACGCCTCATCTGGACAGGGACTTAGATAAGATAAGTTGTTTTTATACATGACAAATTTTACTAAAATTATATATTAAAAACAGGATAAATTTATATAGCGCTATTTAGAGTGCAAAATCTTCTCAAAGGCGCTTAGATTGGAACTATTACAAAATAAATATACATAAGATGAGTATAAAGATATGAAAGTAGTGGCTGCAGCCATTAGCTAAGTTTTTTTCCAGCATCTGCATTTGTTTAAATTCAAGTAAAATAAAATAAAAATTAAAGTAACACCTTTTGGGTAAATGTAGGTTTTTCGGATATAATATCGACGGGGATTCCTCATCATACATAGAACACGCTATTTGTACTAGACGGTACATAGTTCATAATGTAATTTATGTAGTCAATAAATTTAAAAAAATGTAAAAAAAATGGAAGTTGGAGTGGAATTTAGAATAGTCTCCCAATTCCAGTTCTGATTTCAACTCCATAAAAATCCAACCAATTCCACGACTCCAACTCCTGACTACGACTCCCCAACCGTGCACTATGACAGATTTAACAAAATAAACATTTGTTTAAATAAAAAAATAAAAAACAAATAAATTACCAATAACGATCAACTAGAAAAGGGGTCTCCAAACTACGGCCCGCGGGTCAACACTGGCCCGCGAGCACCACCAATCCGCTGGGCTGGATATGCCCGGTATCCGGCACGTCATAGTTTATTTTGATTACATTGTAAAATTTACAATGTAAGCAAATCAAACAAAATAATAATCAGATGTTTTTATTTAACGACCAATTAAGAAACACAATAACTGACATACATAATGAAATTGAACATTTTAACGGTAATTAATGATTTGAGAACGGAGCGGAGTCCACCCCCGCACCCTGCGCCATAGATATTTCACTCACCGGCTAGTTCCAATACAAAAATTTGCGGGTAATTCAAAACTACAGTATATTGGTATGGTGAGCTAGCTAGGTCTTGGCCCTTGGGACTTAGTGGAGGAGTCAGTGTGGCCCTTAGGCTAAATTTTTTGGAGACCCCTGAACTAGATGATAAGAATTCATTCAAGGATAAGGAAGGGAAACAAAGAAAAATTAAGATAAAAGGCTATTCTGCGTAATAGCGAGGGAATCCTCGATTACGAGGCCCAGCAACAACGATGATGACAATGGTAGTCCATATGATGGGGATTCTTCTGTTTTCTAATTACCCTAAATTAATAACATTATCGACACCAAAAGGTAAAACATATTCAACAGAATTTTCTCCTCTCATGGACGTCGGGGCCAATCTACGCCTCTTTTTAGTCGGTACCAAGTTCTTGCTCTTTGAATCTCGGGCCTTCTTCTCTAGCTCCTTTCTACACAGTGCATATTCAGTCCCAGAGTCAATGCCGTTCTCATCGCCGCAAAGACCAAAACTATCAGGATCCACATCTGAAAAAGTTTTGTTTTATCAATGAGACATGTAAGAGATGCGGTTTAACATTTTAAAAGAGGTATAACAAGGATGCTGAGGCTGGTGTTAGTCAGGGAGGGAGACAGGGATGCTCGATGTCACCGACATTGTTCAATTGTTATATACAGCAGGCTATCGACAAGATGAGGGAGGAGATGAGAGATTGGCCCGGCATGAGGATCCAGGGGAGAAAGATTGACATGATAAGGTATGCAGACGATATTGCACTGCTTGTGGAGACGGAACAGGAATTGAACGAGGCCTTAAGAAAGATGGAAAATGTTTTGTCATCCAATTACAATCTGAAAATAAACAAAGGCAAAACAAAATGTATGGTTGCTGGAAGAGAAGAGGTGACCGCGAGGGCTGTTATGGGTGGCGTCAGTGTTGAGCAAGCGAGGAAATTTGTTTACTTAGGCAGCAGAGTAACCCAAGATGGCCGATCAAAGGCAGAAATAATAAGTAGGGTCCAACAGGCAAGAGTTGCTTTCAACAAGAAATCCAAGATATTTGAATCTCCTAACATTGATATCAATGTTAGGAAGAATTTAGTGAAGACTCTTGTCTGGAGTGTGCTGCTGTATGGCTGCGGAACGTGGAACATCAGCCGGAGCGAGTCCGGGTGTCTATCTGCCTTTGAGATGTGGGGCTACAGGCGCAAGACCAGGGTCCATTGGTCAGATCACATCCGAAACGACGAGGTATTGAGCGGGGCTGGAGAAACAAGGCAACTCCTAAATAGAGTTGCCCAACAATGATCCAGTTGGATAGGCCATAATATCAGGCACTCAGGCCTGCTCCTTACCACCGTCGAGGGAATGATTGAGGGCAATAACTATAGATGCCGCCCTAGATATAGCTACATGGACCGGGTGATCCGGGATGTGCGCTGTGCCAGCTACCAGGAGATGAAGAGACTGGCGGATGACAGAGACGAGTGGAGGGATCGAGTGCTTGGTGCAGACCAATCCTAGGATTATAACACAGAAAAAAAAAAAAAAAACCGTTGAAATTTGAAATGATTTTATGGTTACATCATTTACTTTCCGTACGTTATTAAAATAATTAATATTTTCGTGTTACATATACTTTTAATTCTATCAAATATTTTATAAATGCATGTTTCCGTATTTTCTGTGATAAGCTGTGACAGCCCTGACATTGTGTCTGTCTGAGTGAATGGCGGCACAACCGACACATATTGTACATATTTGGTCTTACAAGTCTTCGTAATATCCTTTGAATATACCATATATTACAATATGTACAAAAAAGATACTTCTATTATATTGGTTGTACAAATTAGTTCGGTCCGTTTTTTTTTTTGTTCAAAAATGCATTTATTTCTAAACAAAATTAATGAACAGATCAATTAAAGTATTGCCCATCGCTGGCTACTACTTTTTCCCATCTCTCAGGCAATTTTCGAATTCCATCTCGAAATAATGACTCGTCTTTTGAGGCGATCCAAGTTTCGGCTGTCCAAGTTTCGGATCCAATCGGCTGTCACTATGAACCATTCATAACAGCCAGAGCCATGTTTTGGAAACGGACCGAACTAATTTGTACTCCCAATATTTTATTTTGGCTGAAAAATTTACGGCCCTCCGGAATCAGCCATACTAATTACCTTACGGCACTTAAAAGGCAAAGGGCACTTTCACCATATTGCTGACTATAATACGAGGCATATCCAGAAAGTAAGTGTACTGAATTTTTGTAGGTTACAATTTTTTTATTTAAACAAAAAAAATACGTGGTTACCGTAGTACATATGTAAGCTATTTTTCGACATAGTCGCCATTCCTCTCAATGCAGGTGGTGAAGCGGGGTATCAACTTTTTGATGCCTTCCTCGAAGTAGTTTCCCGCCAACCCCTCCGTCCACTTCTCCCCCTCCTCGTCGGTTGAAAACCTTTTTCCACCCATGTGCAGCTTCAGGGAGGTAAAGAGATAGTAATCTGAAGGTGCTAGGTCAGGGGAATGCGCGGGATGGTTCAGGACATCCCATTCAAACGAGGCGAGCAGTTCCTTCGTGGCGTTGGCCGTGTGGTCTGGCATTGTCGTGCAACAGACAGACTCCCTTTGTCAGCATGCCTCTCCTCTTGTTCTGAATCGCCCTCCGCAATTTTTTTAGGGTCTCACAGTATCTTGCAGAGTTGATGGTCTCCCCTTGAGGCATATATTCAATTAAAATTATGCCTTGACAGTCCCAAAACACGGATGCCATGATTTTCTCGGCTGAAATTGTGGTTTTGAACTTTTCGGCGGAGGGTGAAGAGGTGTGACGTGACCGTTTTTAAACTCGCGACACCACTTGTACACACTCGTACGATTCATAGCTTTATCACCATATGCAGTTTTCACCTCATTATAAACCTCAACCGGAGGTTTTCCCTTCCAAACGAGATAACGGATGACGCCGCGTATTTCGCACTTGGCGGGAGATTGGATTGACATTTTTCACGAAACGTGTTTTCGCGTCGACACTTCTCAACGTACGGACCTCGAACTGGTCTAGTTGCGGAGGGGAAGGGTCAGGCTACACGGAAGTGTAGCCAACGTGTCGAAAATAAAATCCATCCGGTCGTGAGAGCCTTAGTACACTTACTTTCTGGATACGCATAGTATATACAAACTTTCACCATATTGCTGACTATAATACATACAAATCGTTCTGCTTAGAAACTGTTCTCCCACAAATAAACTAATATTCTTACCGGAAAAATAAGATGTTATATTCCCAAAGTGGTTCTTCTGGTTGAATTCAAAGAGCCACTTCTGCGACTTGGCTTCAGCGTCACAGACCCTTGCCGTTAGTTTATCTCCACTGGACAGCCCAGCCGTGTCCAGGCATAGTCTGCTCTGGACGTGGTGAATTTGGTTGGTCCTTAACACCTGCCATTCCTGGAGAGAAATATTTTTAAAATATAGTTATCATTCCATTTACGTCAGGAATGGCTACTCCGCAGCTCGCGAGCATTTTTTTTATAAATGATTTTTAATAAAATATAGCCGTTTTCTTATAGCAACACACTCAAGATTTCTGAAACAAAGGTTTGTATGAAAATATAAAAGATTTATTGAAAATGTGACAAAATGATAGTGATGTTATAAAGGGTCTTTCAAATTGTTATTAAATTTTTTTAATTCTTGAATAAAACACACAATTTGCTTTGATTTCAAAAAACTTTTTATTGTTCATCGAAGTATAATGTATGACATTTAAACACAAAAAAACAATATCCGCCAAATGTCCACCTCTTGCAGCTCCACAGATGTCCACTCTTTTGTCAAAATTTTCGATGACATTTTGCCATAATTGCAGTTTTAATACACCAATAACGCGAATAATTTCGTTCATCAGCTCAGGAATTGATCGGGGGTCATTCTTATAGACCTGGCTTTTCACGTAAACCCAGAGAAAATAGTCCAACGGTGTCAGATCACATGATCTTGGTGGCCAATTAACATCACCGTTTCCGGAGATTACAATACATAAAATACTTCATTAATTTGAACGCATTGCTGTATTGTACATGACTCCATTTTTGTAAATGTCATACACTACACTTCTCAAATGTCACAAGACCCAGGAAAGTTCGCAACGCCATCTGTGTTTTATCCAAGAATTAAAAAAACCGCTCAATTTGAAAGACCCTTTATCAGTTATTAATTATAACGAATACATAAATAACAAAATTTTCAGTATAATGAATTATTTTCGCAGTTACGAACAAAATCACTTAACAGCAGTTTTAAAATAATCTCATTTTAACTAAATAAAAATTCCGATAAGCGAATATTTTTAAAAGAAATTTATTAAATTATTTAGAGATTAGCATTCCGTGTAACATCGCAACTTCACTTCAGTTTAGGACTTAGGTCGTCTAATTTCGGTCTCCATCGGAATGTTGGAATTGTTTTTACTCTCACCAGAGCGAGTCTAGATCAGAGTGAGGAAGTCGTTTTCAAGGAGTCGTCAGTATTTTATTAATCGTTGCAGGGGTATATTTAATTTTGACGCATACTTTCGTTATCTTATAAACTTTTTTTCTGTTATTTATTTACTGAAAACAGGCTTAGCCCAATTACTTTAAAAAATACAAGGATTATTAACATTAAAAATAAAGAAAAATTAGAAACTAGGTAAGTCCAGAAAGTAAGTGTACTGAATTTTTGTAGGTTACAATTTTTTTTATTTAAACAAAAAAATTACGTGATTACCGTAGTACATATGTAAGCTATTTTTCGACATAGCCGCCATTCCTCTCAATGCAGGTGGTGAAGCGGGGTATCAACTTTTTGATGCCTTCCTCGAAGTAGTTTCCCGCCAACCCCTCCGTCCACTTCTTCACCTTCTCCTTTACCTCCTCGTCGGTTGAAAACCTTTTTCCACCCATGTGCAGCTTCAGGGAGGTAAAGAGATAGTAATCTGAAGGTGCTAGGTCAGGGGAATGCGCGGGATGGTTCAGGACATCCCATTTAAACGAGGCGAGCAGTTGCTTCGTGGCGTTGGCCGTGTGTGGTCTGGCATTGTCGTGCAGCAGGCAGACTCCCTTTGTCAGCATGCCTCTCCTCTTGTTCTGAATCATCATCATCATCAATGGCGCTACAGCCTATTATGGGCCCCGGCCTCCTCCAGCAGTCGCTGCCATTCCCCCCTATCCTGGGATGCACTCCTCCAGCCCCTGATGCCAATCACGTTTGCATCATTCTGCACCTCATCCATCCACCTAAGCCTCGGTCTACCCACGCTACGTCTTCCTTGGGGCTTGGAAAAGAGTACTTTGTTAGGCATTTCCTCTTCTCCCATTCTTGCTACATGCCCCGCCCAACGTAGCCTCCCAATTTTGATGTATTTTATGATGTTGGGCTCTTTGTATATGTTGTATAACTCCTCATTATATCTCACTCTCCAAGATCCATTTTCCTGTATGGGTCCGAATATTTTTCTGAGTATTTTTCTTTCAAATATTAGAAGGGAAGATTCGTTCTTCTTACTCAATACCCAGCATTCAGACCCTTGTTCTGAATCGCCCTCCGCAATTTTTTTAGTGTCTCACAGTATCTTGCAGAGTTGATGGTCTCCCCTTGAGGCATATATTCAATTAAAATTATGCCTTGACAGTCCCAAAACAATTTCGTCAATTTCGTTAGTCACAATTGAAGGTCTTCCGCTCCTCTGATCATCATGCACAGACGTACGACCGTTTTTAAACTCGCGACACCACTTGTACACACTCGTACGATTCATAGCTTTATCACCATATGCAGTTTTCCCCTCATTATAAACCTCAACCGGTAGTTTTCCCTTTCTAACGAGATAACGGATGACGCCGCGTATTTCGCACTTGGCGGGAGATTGGATTTACATTTTTCACGAAACGTGTTTTCGCGTCGACACTTCTCAACGTACTGACCTCGAACCGGTCTCGTTGTGGAGGGGAAGGGTCAGGCTACATGGATGTATAGCCAACATATCGAAAATAAAATCCATCCGGTCGTGAGAGCCTCAGTACACTTACTTTCTGGACTTACCTCATAGAATAAAAAAAATTATATAAAATAAAAAATAATGTATACGATATGCATACATACATATATACACACAAACATACACATATATTCAAAGTGCTTTCTACCGCGCTCAATCTTAGAAGAAAATTCACTTTTGCTTTTGGTAATGTGATATGTCAATATCCGTAGCAGTCCCGTTCAGAAGAGTTAAGGCCCTTCCAACAGGCATAGCGGCTGGAAGACCCGTTCTTGCGTATGTTATTGAGAACAGTTCTTGCCGGCGCAGTCTAGTGTAATTGTTAGGAACATTTAACGCTAATCTTTGTAGTAATGCTGGACAGCTCATTACAACTCCTCGAACGAGTCTGACAACGTATACCAGGAGACGCAGATCTATTCTTACACTCAAGGAGTTATACCCGAGCATGCCCAGCAGGAACTGAGTAGGATAAAGGATAAGTATCAACACTTGAAATGGATAAAAGTAGCGAGAAACGACGAAAACCTTGAAAGAAAAAAATGATATTTTGGATGCAGTAAGCACGGGGCAGAAGAAAACTATTGTTCCGACCCAATAAGAAATAACGGATCTTACTACTAATTTCTGTCCTAATACTTTATACACATACTATTTATGTTTGCAGTTGCATATGTAAAGGTGTTATTATGTATCATGATTAATTAATAAAATATATTATAGTTCGGAAATTCTAGGATGAGTCCTGTGACAGCTCACAAATTTGCCCCAATACAATCTTGTAACGATGTTCAGTAATTTTAATTATTTTATCAACATTAATATAAGCCTCAATTCTAATAAACAGCAAGTTGTTTAGGTAAATACATTACATAAGGTTGTATTGGGGCAAATTTGTGAGCTGTCACAGGGCTCATCCTAGAATTTCCGAACTATAATATGTGAATAGAAATGTTATTTCTTTCCAGTTTTGTTATAACAAATTTTCAGTATAACGAAGCAATTTAATAGGTCATTTTCTTTTTATACTTTTCAATTAACAGTGACTTTGGAGTTTGAAATAGAGTATATATTACCTGATCATCCTTAGCCCCGTGGCAATCGCCCATTTCAACTACGTCAATCAATGAACTATTTCTGAAAATGAAGAGAAATGTTAACAAACGTGCGAGATACATCGTTTTATCGATTCTACTAGTAAAAAAATATATTTGGTGAAGTATTTTTAAGTCTGTTTAGTTTAGGAGTCTTTCTCAGAAAAAAATCTTTATATTTATGTTACTTACGCAGCATGTACGTATGGGCGTCTGCCAAGACCAGTTTATACATGGGTCAACCTCGTCCATGACTTTGTGGGGATATTGTATTATATTACACTTTTGTTATATACAATAATCCGATCCGATTTTGTTACATACAGTAATGCCGATCCGGAGGTTGCGGGTTCAATCCCCGCTGGAATCCAGATTTTTAAAATGGAATTCCAGTCTGGTTTTCACTTAGGGCCCATTTAAACATCTTTCTGGTTGGTTGGAAGAGATTGCCACATGGCAATAAACTCGACAGAGAAAAAAAAAGTTTATTGCCATGTGGCAATTCCTTCTAACCAACCAGAAAGATATTAAAGATACCTTAAGTGAAAACAAGATTGGAATCCTTTTTAAAAAAATCTCGGTTCCAGCGGGATATAAACCCACCATCTTCGGGTCAAGAAATAGGCGTCTTACCAACTAGGCCGCAGTTTTCTTTAAAAAAATTCCAGTTTCAAATTTACAGACCTACGTAACATAAATAAAGACGAAAGATGATTTTTCAACATTTAATAACTTGGCACTCGGTGTGCCTATAACATATTACCCAGAATTGAGGATCTGCGCACAGTATATCTCCGACCTCAGC
Source organism: Odontocerum albicorne (assembly GCA_949825065.1). Lineage (NCBI taxonomy): Eukaryota > Metazoa > Arthropoda > Insecta > Trichoptera > Odontoceridae > Odontocerum > Odontocerum albicorne. The sequence goes on from OX463867.1 coordinate 10,634,589, forward strand.
TCTCCCGTCTCGAGCAAATTCAGATTCTGCGTGGAGTAGAGTCTATCATTGCAATAGTACACTCCCAGAGGGCCATAATGTGCAATGTTGTAGTGTAAGAGATCCAAACACAGATCACTTATGGGGTTTTTAATCCTTAAAGAAAAGAAAATACAATAAAAAAAATTATGAATGGACAATTTACGAGTATAACACCATTGATTGAAACCCATCATTAATAGGTTTCTGGGCCATGTCAATTTTAAAATAGGTCTGAACCTGAATGATATAAATTATAGTTTGTTATTATCTAACCTTAATTTAATAATTAACAGCTATTTCCGGATGTTTAAAGAACACTATCTGGAAAAACAAGCATATGAACATCCAAAGCAAGGTGAGGATATACAAGACCTGTGTCCGCCCCATAATGACATACAGTATAGAGTCCAGAGCCGACACTGTCAGAACCAAAAATCTCCTTCGAACCAGCGAAATGAAGGTACTCAGGAGTATCGCTGGCAAACCCCTTCGTGATAGAGTACGTAACACAGAAATCTGAAGGACGTGCGAAGTTGAAGATATTGTCAGATGGGGATGACAGAGAAGAAGGTTCTGGAACGAACACGTATCCAGAATGGCGGAACCAAGAGCCGTAAGAATGGCCAGGGACAGTATCCCCCAAGCAAGCAGACCTCCAGGACAACCTCCCAAAAGATGGAAAGACAGCTGGCAGTCGACGTCGCAAGAGGCAAACAATGATGCAGGACCATAACAGGCCAACAGGCCTAAAATAAGATGAAGAAGAAGAAGAATTTAATAAGTCTCTTTGATCGGGGAATATTAGCTGACTTGATTGAACTTTTCAAAGTCGTGAATGGAATGATCGATTGTCCGAAACTCTTGGAATTGATTAACATTCGAGTTTCAACAAGAATGACAAGGCTGTAAGACACATTTCTATGTGAAAATTATAGAACAAATTACGAGTATTTTGCAAATTCTCCCATACCTATGATAGACTGCACAGAATTAGAAATGAGTATGCTGCGGTCTCGGATATCCGAGTCTTGAAGTGGGACCCCGCGTGTCTTTCGAGGACTTTTGAAGACCTTTTTTGAGCTGTTTATTATGTTTTAATTGATTATTGTGTTTTTTTACTATTTTTGTGATTTTTTCCTCCGTGCTTTTGAGGATTTGTAAAGTTGTACCTGTCTGATTCCATCTTTTATATTTTGTTTTCAATGATAGAAAAGTCCTCCCCTCTGTACTGTCTGCTGTGGTGGTATGTATGTATATATCATTTTTCATTGCAAATACAATCTGGCGAGTTTATTGCAAGGTGGCGATCTCTTCGTCAGGAGCTTACAAGGAACACGGCATATAACTTACCTTCCATGTCCGATGGTATTTTCCCCAGGTACAAACATCTCCGGATAAATATTTTTGAGGTACCACTGGAAGGACTTGCACTGTAATTTCTCTCTGAGGGCCTTTCGTTGGATTATGTCACCTTGCTTCACTACTCCTTCCAGCTCAGGTTTGTAGGTGAAGAAGATTTTGGCATAGTTGTCCATCCACACTAGCGCCATGCGAGCTGTGTTGATTCCTAGAAGAGAGATAGTGGAATTAATATAAGGATTATTATATAGTGCCGTTTAGAGAGCTGACTCTTCTCGAGGGGAGTCTAACTCGGGATTCGAACCTATTAATATTGACAGATTAAAAATATTACAAAAAAAATAATATTAAGTGTAAGAATAGGAATGTAGTGGCTGCAGCTATTAGATTGAGTTTTTAGTCACTTCAGCATATGTTTAAAAAAAATATTGGGTAATCAAAATGCAGAAGACTTACCGCAGAAAGACGAACTAAAGGGTCGGTTTTTTTTATTTAAATTTTTTAAATTCTTGAATAAAACACACAATTTGCTTTGATTTCAAAAAACTTTTTATTGGTCATTGAAGTATAATGTATGCCATTTAAACACAAAAAACAATACCCGCCAAATGTCCACCTCTTGCAGCTCCACAGATGTCCACTCTTTTGTCAAAAAATTTCGATGAAATTTTGGCATAATTGCGGTTCTAACTCACCGATAACGCGAATAATTTCGTCCTTCAGCTCGGGAATTGATCGGAGGTCATTCTTATAGACCTGTCTTTTCAAGTAACCCCAGAGAAAATAGTCCAACGGTGTCAGATCACATGATCTTGGTGGGCAATTAACATCACCGTTTCCGGAGATTACAATACATAAAATAATTCAACAATTTTAACGCGTTGTTATATTGTATACGATTCCATTTTTATAAATGTCATACTTCTCAAATGTCACAAGACCCAGGCAAGTTCGCAACGCCATTTGTATTTTATCCAAGAATTAAAAAAAACTACTCAATTTGAAAGACCCTTTACAAAGAAACCTTCATAGATCTTTCGATATGTGATAGTAACACATTTGTCTTTAGGTGTAGTATAGTTTATGTGTGTCGATTGTTATTACTAGACCTCGTAATCGAGGATCCCCTTGTCATTCCAACGCCAATTGAGTTCGAAAGCAAAGTTGTACCGTGAAGTTTTTTTTTTTAAGTGAGTGAACCATTGCACACCAGCCACACTGCTTTGCTGCAATCAGAGCACACTAGCATGTTATTTTTTTTTTTTTGAAAGAATATATATGAACGAAGTCACAGGTATCCTTATACCCCCGAATACTAGGCAAAAAAAATACCTGTGTCATTCGAGGGAAATACCACAGTGTGGGGTTCGAACCGATACCTTCATACGAAGGCATTTTGTAGGTCATACCCATGTTCCTGACGGAATAGAAAAAGTCTTGGATAGGAAAGCTGATTGTGAATGAACAAGACAAGATTACACAAACCTAATGTATTCTGATCATAAGAATAAGGGAAGGCCCGCCGAAACATGTGTCCAACACGAGAGCATGGGACAGTCTCCAGTACTCCACCACCTGTAAAATGAACAAAGATTCTTCAACAATAAACAAACACTATTAAGAGAAGTTTTACTTGACTTGGCACTTATTTCGGTAAATAGCGCCTCTCATCCCATGAGTAGCTGTAAAATAGCATCATTAATACTTCCTACTTACCCGCTTGACTAACACTGTACTTGACTTGGCACTTATTTCGGTAAATAGCGCCTCTCATCCCAAGAGTAGCTGTAAAATAGCATCATTAATACTTCCTACTTACCCGCTTGACTAACACTGTACTTTAGATTAAAAAAATAGCTAAAACAGTATCATTTTTTCAAAGCACCTTTAACAATACTGCTTCTCTACGTACATCTGCAGGGTTATGGGTTCAGAAAAGATTTCTCCGTTGTCTCTACATGAGAGAGTATGGATATTATCCCTGACTTTATCCAAGTGTCTCCTTACTGGGCATGCTGAGTTACAGATCATTAGAGAGGGGAACATCTCTTCGATTGGGTGGCCACTTGTTTTGTTTGCTCTGGGGTAATCTAGTTAACCCATCCGTCCTGAACAGTCTTGGTTTGTATGTTCCAGATGATTATTTGAGACAACCAACCATAGATTGTTCTATCAACCTATAAGTGGAACCAACCTGCCTTTGGAGATGCCAGTGGTAGGTAGAGCAATCGCACTGTTTAACCGTGTGTGTGCTCATATAGACGTGTTTCATGTGTCGCTCAGCTTCTTCAGAAAAAATCTCTTAAATTTAGTGGAATACTTGACAATAATTTAATATTTTTACATTACATAATCTAACATACTACATTTTGTTATAGTGTTTTAGTGTACTCGTAACATATACATTTTTACAATTATTTTTATCAAATAAGATTTAAAATGTTGAACTGTTATGTTTGAACCTTGTACGAATTAGGGAAACCTGTTGTACAGCACCGAAACAAAGACTGTAAAATGTTGAACTGTTATGTTTGAACCTTGTACGAATTAGGGAAACCTGTTGTACAGCACCGAAACAAAGACTGTAAAATGTTGAACTGTTATGTTTGAACCTTGTACGAATTAGGGAAACCTGTTGTACAACACCGGTACAAAGACTGTAAAATGTTGAACTGTTATGTTTGAACCTTGTACGAATTAGGGAAACCTGTTGTACAGCACCGGTACAAAGACTGTAAAATAGGTGGATGGCTGCCGCTTAATACTCGGAGATTCCGGTTTACTTCTTTCTTTGCCGGTTAAAAGTAGCAGGGTGAAGAGGTTCCTCTTTAGTAGGTAGAAGTTTGTCGTAAATAAAACCCAGTAGATAGACATTCCAGAAACTCAGAACATATTTTTATGACGATGACGATGATACGATATCTTTATACTAATAATCAGTTTGTGACTTGCGCATTTTACTGCGCAGTAAACCTTTTTGTCAGTGATTTGAGGAGTACCTTTTCCACTGTTGTGTCATATGTGTTGTTTATCAGTGTATACTTATATTAGAATATATTTTTGAGATTCGTTCCTCGTGTGCAGCTCATCGCTAATCGTAAGCGCCTTTATTCGCCCGTGTATGCCGTCATGGCTTACTAGATACTATGTATATCGCGCATTCTCCACTTGTATGGGCCGATCGACTTTTTATAGCGACTATTGCGAAGGCCACGCAGAAGGAACGTTTCATTACAATAGGGACACAGCAATTACAAATAAATCATATATTTTAGGTGACGCATACGTTCGATACACCTGTAATGTGCAAAGGATCTGAAAAAAAATTGAGTTTAAATGTTAAAGAGGTCTTGGAGTTTAACACTTCCCTTACTGTGCTAAAAAATTACGCCAGTTACGGTGATGGCTACTGAGGGTACACTAAAAATGTATGTTTTAAATTAAAATTATGCAAAATCTATTTGTTTTTTTTTTTAATTAGCTATAAACATCATTTTATTGTGTAATAAAATGTCGAATAATATAAAATAAGTGTAAGAAATGATAAAATAATAGTTGAAACAGAGAAGTGAAATTTCTATATGAATATAATTTTCCCACTGCGTCGTTCGGTCTGCGCAACGTTCAGAATGCGCATGACTGAAAAGAGGTCTCCAACCTTTTAACACTTCCCTTACTGTGCTAAAAAATTACGCCAGTAACGGCGTTGGACACTGAGGGTACACTAAACATGTATGTTTCAAATTAAAATTATGCAAAATCTGCTAGGTTATTTTTTGTTATTAGCTATAAACATAATTTTACTATGTAATAAAATGTCGAATAATATAAAATAAAGGTAAGAAATGATAAAATAAGAGCTAAAACAGAAAGGCATTTCTATAAGAATATTATTTTTACGCTGCGTCGTTCGGTCTGCGCAACATTCAGAATGCGCATGCGTGATAAGAGATTTCCAGCCTTTTAATTTTTTTTCATAAAATTATACAATAAAATGTAGCGTGTATTTTTTTGGCAATAAAACCATAATTCGAATAAAGACAATAAATAACATATAAACAAAATATAAAATGAATATATAAATTCAAAAATCAAGGTTTTAGGGCGAGAAATTTATATAGTATAAACAAACACGAAATTCAAAATTATATATAAACAAATACGAAATTCAAATCAATAAAATATATGCAATTTGGAAAATATAAACACTACAGAAAATTTGAAAATAGGACAAACATATCATATAATCAAAGTTTAATCCTGTGGAGAAAGTTATCGCTATTGGGGCATGAAACCACTTTTTTTTTACTATATTCTACGTACTAAACACGCAGGTGTTTGACAAATATTGCAGAATAGCCTGGTTTTTTTTCTCGAATGTTTTTAATAAAACCCACAACTTCCTCTTTTGAGGACCTCACGGGGTGCCAACAGGGTATTATTTACTAATGTTTCGGATATTGACTCGCCACAATATGTTAAAACTGTATTAAAAGCATCTTGTTGTTGCTATTTTTCCTTTTTAAGATATTGGGCATTGAAAATGAAATAATAAATAAAATGTACATTTATTATAAAAAGAGTAATGGTACAATATAACATACCAAATAAAAAATGATAATAGAAAAAACATACCAGATAAAAATAAAAAATAACAATCAGGATTATAAAACTGGTGACGAACCCCTGGAACGGGGCGGTATACAACTGTCAAAAAAGAATGAGTGTTTGACATTTCGTCAATTCGCGATTTAAAATCATTAATTTCTGTTGAATTAACTATGAATGTTTTGTTTCCTAATGACATCATTCAAATCATAGAGGTTTCGATGAGGAATACATAAAGTATGAAGACCCTGCAAGCAGTATATTTCGAGAAATTAAATAAAATATAAGTCATGATCACTCGCTATCCATCACCGTACGGCAAGTGTTAAATGGTGTGATTGCTTGTACATAATAAGCCCTGCTTTGTGATAATTTTTTTAATGCTATTTCTCTAACATACGAAGAATGAAATAAAGTCAATATGTCTTCAAATAACACAAGTTTGAATAACAAGTGGGTTTTTCAGATACAAACAAGAATCAAACCTAAAACCTCTGGATGGAATACAAGTATTTTACCAACAGGATCACAGATATCGATGTTGCTTTAAACCTTCCTTCTCTGTGATGTGTAACTAGTACACATTGCTTCTAAAAACTTTAATATCTCTACAAATAATAGATAGATATTTTGTGAAAATCGGGAATAAATTCACCGATACAATCAAACGTGTACCAGTGTGTGACATAGGTATATTCATTCTAAAAAACCACTACGGGTGAGGAAGCGATGCTATTCTTCACGTCTCACTCTCACTCTACTTCGGTATATGGGAACGCAAGAGATAGAATCTCAGTTCGCAGTTGTGCTTCTTCCTTCGAGGTATAACATACACAATGTTAGTCCATCTCAGTCTCAATAGCTGTAGGGCATCCATTTGAGGTGGTCTCTTCGCCCGTTTTGTGTACGTCGGCCGATGTTTTTTCATGTTTTCAGCAATTTAATTTCAATTATTATCACTTTTGACTTCAAATTTAATTAATTTAAGCGGTTGGCTATGAATATTCTTATTTTGCCGATTTTAAATTGCCCATTTTTACATGTGTGTATGTATTGAATACACAGCACATATACGCACATCAATATGTGTATTAATATGTGTATTATCAATACATACACACATCAATATGTGTATTGAATACACAGCACCTGAACGCGCGGGTTTTTTTTAGCACAGGAAGGGAAAGGTTAATCAGTACTCAGTCCGCTATCTTAGTCATGGACTATTTAACTAACCAGGAAACGAACAGTCTCCTAAAGATCCTACTATTTGCAGACGATATCGTATTAATAAGTGAAAAACATGAAGACCTGCAAAATAGTCTGGAAAGGTGGAGAAGAATCTTAGAGGACAATGGATTGAAAGTGAGTAGAAAGAAAACAGAGTATCTGTACCTACCATTCGAGAACACAAATGCTGTCACTCCCGTAATGCAAATGGATGGAGAAACATTACCAAATTGTGACTCCTTTAAGTATCTTGGGTCACTCCATCCATAGCGATGGAGGATGTGCAGCAGATGTAACACATAGAATTAGTGTGGGATGGATGAAGTTTAGATCAATGACGGGAGTTCTATGTGATCCGAAAATGTCAGTAAAGTTAAAAGGAAAAGTATACCAAACGATTGTCAGACCCGCACTCCTCTATGGCTCCGAATGCTGGACGATGTATAACTCTTACTCCAGGCAACTAGAAACTGCGCATGCTAAGATGGTCAGCTGGTGTGTCCCTAAGAGACAAAATAAAAAGCTCATGCATTCGTGGAAGCCTAGGTGTTACAGACATCAACAGTAAGATGGAGGAGAGGGGGATGGATTGAGATGGTGTGGGTACGTTGAACGCAGAGCACTCAATCACATTGTGAACCAGGATCTTCCTCGAATAACAACCAGAGGAAGACCAAAGAATTCATGGGTGGTGCAAAAAGATAACCTGATGTAGAGGCACGGCCTGGGGGACGTAGTCCGAGACAGAAGAGCATACAACCTGAGGACAAGGAGAGCTGACCCCAACAGTCTTCGCAGATAGTGAGTTGAGATGGAGCCCTGAAGAAGAAGGAAGGGAAAGGTTAATGAGGATACACTTGTCATTGATAGAATAGCTCAAATTCTCTGGTCATTGCTAGAGCCGTCCATTCTTGACGGAGTTCCTCTCTATATATATTGCAAACAGTATGTTATATTGGGTAAGTACTGAATGGTATATATTGTACTGACACTGCCATATCCTGAAGCTCATCTCCAAGTTCTCTCCGCCCCAGCCTTCCATCATCTCGTCGTACGAGCCCATATCCCAGAAGTAGTTCTTCTCTATGGCAAACAGTCCTCCAGACATGGTTGGAGATCTAGAAATAGAGTAAATCAGATCTTAGACTGTATTTCAGAAACACTTAAGACTTCAGCATGTTTTACAGTAGTAACACAAATGACTCCAAGAAATTTAATGTAAGTACCTATAAATTATAATATACTATATTAACACTCTCTCATGGCGAGATCAAATAAATGAGGTAAGCCTAAGGATCTTCTTCAGCCTTCATTCCCTTAAAGTGCTGCAAAGATTCCTACCAACTATAACCTAAATTTTACTCGTACAATCTCTGCTCTTTCCGATTCTGGACTATGCGGACGTATGTTACAGAGGAACAGCAGGACAAATTACAGCGTCTTCAAAATGTGTGTCTAAGATTTATTTTCAACCTACGTAAGTACGATCGTATCACTTCATACCAGAAGGCATTGAACTGGTTGAATGTTAGAAATAGACACCAAATTCAAATACTGTTTCTATTGTGTAATATCCTTAACTGTTCCGCCACCCCCTCGTATCTCGCCGAAAATTTTCAGCGCCTACCAATCATGAATTAGCGCTACGCTCAAACAGAGATTCTTTATTGGCCTTTCCAGTTCACCGCTCCTCTTTCTTTACGTCGTCCTTTACTGTCCATGCAGTGAGACTCTGGAATCAGTTACAAACCAATATAAGACTCGCTTCGTCCTTGGCATGCTTTAAGAAGCAACTGAAAAAACTCTTAATTTCTAGTCAGTAAAATAATGTGTTTCATTCCTGACTTTTCTTTTCCTTTCTTCTCCACCATCCCTTCCTTTCCTTTTGATTGATGATATCTCACTTTATATGAAAAATAATGTTCGGGTGATTGCCCGTCTTTGTGAGGTTCGTGGGCATGTGCTCACAAATATGTTTATGGATTTCGTGGGGATGGATAGTCATTTGAATGGTTTATGCGACCACGTAACTTGCTTCATTTACTTTTGTCTGGTTGGTTGGAAGAGATTGCCGCCAGGCAATAATCCCGCCAGAGTGTATTTGCAATAAAAGCGTTAAATAAATAAATAAATAAATTATAGCACAATTATATCTGAAAATGAAGCTTGTGGTGCTATAAATAAATAGCACTGAGACAATCATGTTTATCTTAGTAGTATAGTTATTAAAACAATTTGTAAATCAATTTCAAACTCATTGATACATACCATAACACTATTTCCCTTTCGTGGTAGGCAGAGAAGATAGAGCGCCTGACTTTCCTATCTCGACACACATCCTTAATCTCTTTTACACCCATATACATTTTCATTCAATTGCGATTTCTCTATCTTTCTACGTTTCATTCTTTCAAAATATCATGCACTTGATCCAATCATACATTCCTTAGTCTTCCTTTCACACGTCTTTCCACTCACATTTGAACTATACATTTGTATTGTTAGTCTTTCTTCATTTATTCGTTTCACATGTCCAAACCATTTCAGCATGCTCATCTTCGTTTTACTCAATATCATCCCTTATCACATTAGTCCATATTCTGACATACATACATACGAGGCATATCCAGAAAGTAAGTGTACTGAATTTTTGTAGGTTACATTTTTTTTTAATTAAACAAAAAAATTACGTGGTTACCGTAGTACATATGTAAGCTATTTTTCGACATAGTAGCCATTCCTCTCAATGCAGGTGGTGAAGCGGGGTATCAACTTTTTGATGCCTTCCTCGAAGTAGTTTCCCGCCAACCCCTCCGTCCACTTCTTCACCTCCTCCTTTACCTCCTCGTCGGTTGAAAACCTTTTTCCACCCATGTGCAGCTTCAGGGAGGTGAAGAGATAGTAATCTGAAGGTGGTATGTCAGGGGAATGCGCGGGATGGTTCAGGACATCCCATTTAAACGAGGCGAGCAGTTCCTTCGTGGCGTTGGCCGTGTGTGGTCTGGCATTGTCGTGCAGCAGGCAGACTTCCTTTGTCAGCATGCCTCTCCTCTTGTTCTGAATCGGCCTCCGCAATTTTTTTAGGGTCTCACAGTATCTTGCAGAGTTGACGGTCTCCCCTTGAGGCATATATTCAATTAAAATTATGCCTTGACAGTCCCAAAACACGGATGCCATGATTTTCTTGGCTGAAATTGTGGTTTTTAACTTTTTGGCGGAGGGTGAAGAGGTGTGACGTGACCGTTTTTAAACTCGCGACACCACTTGTACACACTCGTACGATTCATAGCTTTATCACCATATGCAGTTTTCACCTAATTATAAACCTCAACCGGAGGTTTCCCTTCCAAAGAGATAACGGATGACGCCGCGTATTTCGCACTTGGCGGGAGATTGGATTGACATTTTTCACGAAACGTGTTGTCGCGTCGACACTTCTCAACGTACTGACCTCGAACCGGTCTCGTTGCGGAGGGGAAGGGTCAGGCTACACGGAAGTGTAGCCAACATGTCGAAAATAAAATCCATCCGGTCGTAAGAGCCTCAGTACGCTTACTTTCTGGATACGCATAGTATATAAACAACCTACATGGCCTAGTTGGTAAGAAGTTTGTTTCCCAGCCGGGGAGTTGCAGGTTCAATCCCTGTTGGGGACCAGTTTTCTTTGAAAAATGAACACTCACGCCTCTTGAACACCTTTTGACGACCTCCCTAAGCCTAGTTGGAAAGACGCCTGTCTACCAACACGGAGGTTGCGGGTTCAAATCCCGCTGGAAACCAGATTTAAAAAAAAAAAAAGGATTCCAGCCTGGTTTCTACTGAAGGCCACTTTAATATCTTATGGTTGGAAGAGATTGCCACATGACAATAAGCCCGCCAGGTTGTACTATAGACAATGAAAGTGTAATACAATACAATAAATTGTTACCCCACGTATTATTCTCAGTTCACTAATTTCTACATGATTTATTCGTTTCCTATCAGTCTTTTCCACGTTCATGTTTCACTCCCGCAGATCCAAGAGAAAATAAAATAAACGACAATAAACAATACCTCACAGGGGCTATTTCATTTCTGCGATAGGCACTTTCTCGATTACCGAGCGATATCCATTTAAAATTGCCGCTAAAATCAAAGCCCCCAATCTGCAATCAAATGTGTCACAAGTTTATACAGTTATAAAATTATGGTAACCTTTATAATTTCACACGCCGATATATCGGCTATACTTCAGAAAGTCTAGGATGAACCGTGCGACGTTTAAAACGTCATGTCTCAAAGGGATGGGGTAAAATCGTTTTTTTTTTTACAAATCGAATAGTTTTTTTATATATCGAACAATTGTTTTTCTCTAAACTGACGTTATATTGACTTTCTAATGTATTGTATGATTTGTATCTATCTTTAAATAGGCCAAGATCCACCTAAAGCCCAATATGTAACTATCACTTATCGAAAGATCTACAAAGGTTTCCTTGTCGTTCGTCTTACCTTGCGCTCTCTCCCCTCTGCCTACACTGAGAGATATATTATGTACAGTACCCGGCTGTAAGTAATATACGAGTACATCGGGCTTAGGAGACTGTCGGCCATAATCGGCTAACTTCGGTTTTGTAGAGCGTCGTCTCTGTCCCTAGAACGCTTGACAACGACTGACAAATCGCGACGGAACACGTGTATGAATGACAGAGACGACGCTCTACAAAGCCGAAGTTAGCCGATTATGGCCGACAGTCTCTTTCTTAAGCACGATGCGTATTATTTACCGCTGCCGGGTACTGTATCTGTGATTTTGGAATGTATTTATATATGTACACACTGTGTTGCTATCAATATACCTATATTTATTTATGCATCGCTTATACTTGGGAAAATGTAGGATGGTTCCTGTGACGTTTGAAACATCAAGTCTCAAAGGGATGGGGTGAAATGTTTTTTTTTTACAAATCGAATAGTTTTTTTATAAATTGAAAAATTGTTTTCTCTAAACTGACGTTTTAATTCCTAATTATCATTATACTGACTTTCTAATGTATTATATGATTTGTATCTATCTTTAAATAGGCCAAGATCCACTATGAATTAATACTAATTACGAACATTTAATTTTAGGCATAAAAAAAATCGAAAATCCAATTATCGAATACCCCACCCCTAACCAATGCGGACTAACGTAGTGACTTTTGACAAACGTCACCAAATATTATTCGATTTTAACGAACTGCCACGTTTTTTTCTAATTTATAACAAGATATATTAATTTGTCATTATTGTTAGTTTTATGTAATGTATTTACCTAAATAACTTGCTATTTATTAGAATCGAGGCTTATATTAAAGTTGATTAAATAATTAAAATTACTGAACGTCGTTACAAGGTTGTATTGGGGCAAATTTGTGAACTGTCACAGGAACAGTGCTACAATTTCTTAAGTATAGTTGAAGATGTTACAGGAGTGGTTTCACCGTTGCCCCATTGTAAATAACTGCTGTCTCAAGGGTCACTATAGCCATGATGGTCGCTAACCATCGAAAGAGGGTGGGAACTTTAAAGAAGCTGAAGAATAATGTATAAAATAAATAAAAAAAACATTCAAACCAAAAATGAACTGTCAAAGTTGATATGCCCCAGAGTATCTTGCGAGATGTCCTCCACAACCGGCATCACCACAGCCTTCCTATTCTCCAAGATCCTCTGCAGCAACGGGGGTAGCCAGTTCACCATACACTCGCAGTGGGCATCCATAAAGACTATCACATCCCCTTTGGCAGCCCTGGCTCCCTCCAGTCTGGCGCGGATCAGGCCCGATCTGAAAATGTGACAACAATAAAAGAGCATTTTATATATAAAGCAGTGAAGGACATTTTATATAAAGAACAGACTCTTCGAGAAGGCTCTAATTCGGAAATCAACCCTACTCATTGAAATACTAAAAATATTTAAAAAAAAATTGAATGTAATAACAGCATTTAGTACCATCTTTGATGTATAGCATAGTTTCTCAAAGTGGGAACAGGTGGGGTGTTGCTGGCCTCTGGATCAGTAGTGGGGCATTGAGAAGCAACTGAATAGTAAAAAAAACACTTAAAAATTGGTCACAATAAAATTGTTTAAGCAAATACTTATCCATTTGATTATTTAGTAGACATATTTACAGTCATGCATCGTCGCAAGACTCGTACCTATCAATCGTTCGTACGTGTTGGTCCAACGGTTGTATAATACATATAAGGGTTGCTTTATTTTCCAACGAAACGTACATTGAAAAATGCAAGTTACGAGACGACAGGTCTTAACAAGCGAGTGTTAGCATATATGAGTACATAGTTGTACAACCGATTTGTCTAAAAACAAGACGACATGCCTTAACATGCGAATGTTAGCATGTACGAGTATGTAGTTGTACAACCGATTTGTCTAAAAACCAAGACGATAGGTCCTAACAAGCGAATGTTAGCATGTACGAGTTTGTAGTTGTACAACCGATTTGTCTAAAAACAAGACGACAGGTCTTAACAAGCGAGTGTTAGCATGTACGAGTATGCAGTTGCACAACCAATTTGTCTAAAAACAAGACGACATGCCTTAACATGCGAGTGTAAACATGTACGAGTATGTAGTTGTACAACCGATTCGTCTAAAAACAAGACGACAGGTATTAACAAGCGAGTGTAATTATGTACGAGTATGTAGTTGTACAACCGATTTGTTTAAAAACAAGACGAAAGGTCTTAACAAGCGAGTGTTAGCATGTACGAGTATGTAGTTGTACAACCGATTTGTCTAAAAACAAGACGACAGGTCTTAACAAGCGAGTGTTACCATGTACGAGTATGTAATTGTACAACCAATTTGTCTAAAAACCAGACGACAGGTCTTAACAAGCGAGTATTAGCATGTACGAGTATGCAGTTGAGCAACCGATTTGTCTAAAAAACCAAGACAACAGGTCTTAACAAGTGAATGTTAGCATGTACGAGTATGTAGTTGTACAACCGATTTGTCTAAAAACAAGACGACAGGTCTTAACAAGCGAATGTAAGCATGCACGAGTATGTAGTTGTACAACCGATTTGTCTAAAAACCAAGACAACAGGTCCTAACAAGCGAATGTTAGCATGTACGAGTATGTAGTTGTACAACCGATTTGTCTAAAAACCAAGACGACAGGTCTTAACAAGCGAGTGTTAGCATGTACGAGTATGCAGTTGCACAACCAATTTGTCTAAAAACAAGACGACAGGTCTTAACAAGCGAGTGTAAACATGTACGAGTATGTAGTTGTACAACCGATTCGTCTAAAAACAAGACGACAGGTATTAACAAGCGAGTGTAATTATGTACGAGTATGTAGTTGTACAACCGATTTGTCTAAAAACAAGACGATAGGTCTTAACAAGCGAGTGTTAGCATGTACGAGTATGTAGTTGTACAACCGATTTGTCTAAAAACAAGACGACAGGTCTTAACAAGCGAGTGTTACCATGTACGAGTATGTAATTGTACAACCAATTTGTCTAAAAACCAGACGACAGGTCTTAACAAGCGAGTGTTAGCATGTACGAGTATGCAGTTGAACAACCGATTTGTCTAAAAACAAGACGACAGGTCTTAACAAGCGAGTGTTAGCATGTACGAGTATGCAGTTGCACAACCAATTTGTCTAAAAACAAGACGACATGCCTTAACATGCGAGTGTAAACATGTATGAGTATGTAGTTGTACAACCGATTCGTCTAAAAACAAGACGACAGGTCTTAACAAGCGAGTGTAATTATGTACGAGTATGTAGTTGTACAACCGATTTGTCTAAAAAACCAAGACAACAGGTCTTAACAAGTGAATGTTAGCATGTACGAGTATGTAGTTGTACAACCGATTTGTCTAAAAACAAGACGACAGGTCTTAACAAGCGAATGTAAGCATGCACGAGTATGTAGTTGTACAACCGATTTGTCTAAAAACCAAGACAACAGGTCCTAACAAGCGAATGTTAGCATATACGAGTATGTAGTTGTACAACCGATTTGTCTAAAAACCAAGACGACAGGTCTTAACAAGCGAGTGTTTGTATGTACGAATATGAAGTTGCACAACCGATTTGTCTAAAAACAAGACGACAGGTCCTAACAAGCGAATGTTAGCATGTACGAGTATGTAGTTGTACAACCGATTTGTCTAAAAACCAAGACGACAGGTCTTAACAAGCGAGTGTTAGCATGTACGAGTATGCAGTTGCACAACCAATTTGTCTAAAAACAAGACGACATGCCTTAACATGCGAGTGTAAACATGTACGAGTATGTAGTTGTACAACCGATTCGTCTAAAAACAAGACGACAGGTATTAACAAGCGAGTGTAATTATGTACGAGTATGTAGTTGTACAACCGATTTGTCTAAAAAACCAAGACAACAGGTCTTAACAAGCGAATGTTAGCATGTACGAGTATGTAGTTGTACAACCGATTTGTCTAAAAACAAGACGACAGGTCTTAACAAGCGAATGTTAGCATGCACGAGTATGTAGTTGTACAACCGATTTGTCTAAAAACCAAGACAACAGGTCCTAACAAGCGAATGTTAGCATGTACGAGTATGTAGTTGTACAACCGATTTGTCTAAAAACCAAGACGACAGGTCTTAACAAGCGAGTGTTTGTATGTACGAGTATGTAGTTGCGCGCACTTTTAAGTTATGCTGGTTCTTACAAGTCCATCTCTCAGCAGCAGGAATACATATGTGTGTGTTATGTCAAGTTTACTGTAGGAGTACAATAGAGGTGTATGGCCGCGCTGTAACAGACAGAGCTTCCACGCGGAAGGTCACCGATTCGAGTCCTATTCTGCACTACTCCCCTCGACTGACACAGCCATTTTTTTCTGCTTAGTATTTGGGTGTTTAAAAATAGCCATGATTTCGGGCCTATTAATTTTTTGAAAAAAAAAAAAAAAAAACATGCCGGTGTACTCAGATCGTCTCACTTCGGTTTGCCATCGGATCCAGCACAGTGGTGTGGTCGGTGAGTTTGCTGGTGTGCAACGGCGCACTCACCCAAAACAAAATTAACGGCACAGCTTCGCTTTCCAACTAACTGACTTGACGTTGGAATAGCGAGGGGATCCTCGACTACGAGGCCCAGCAACGACGAAGACTACAACACTACAAAAATGTAAGAAGTCTTGAACCACTATTGGACTGTTTGAAAAATGTGAAATTCAAAAGTTCTAATGCAGACACAACCTCATTTATAATTCTATTATTATTTGAGATAACTATATCATCTGCATACAACCAATATATTATATTATTTAATATATTTTCGTTGTTAACCCTTCCTTCCCTGTGATGTGTAACTACCATAGTACACATTTCTTCTAAAAACTTGAATATATCTATAAATATAATAAATACTGGATTCAGATTTTAGGTATTCCTCCGAAATACATTTACGCATTGAATGGAAAAATAATATTAATAATAATTAGCACTTATCGGCCACATCAGAGATATTTTGTGAAAATCGGGAATAAATTTACCGATACAATCAAACGTGTGCCAGTGTGTGATGTAGGTATATTCATTCTAAAAACCGCTATGGGTGAGGAAGCGACGCTATTCACGTCTCACTCTACTCCGGTATATGGGAACGCAAGAAATAGGATCTCAGTTCGCTCACTTCAGTAGCTCGCGGGCATTCGTTTGAGGTGGTCTCTTCGCCCGTTTTGTGAACGTCGGCCGATTTTTTTTCATGTTTTCAGCAATTAAATTTCAATTATTATCAACTTTGACTTCAAATTTAATTAATTTAAGCGATTGACTATGAATATTCTTATTTTCACGATTTTAAATAGCTCATTTTTACATGTGTATTGGTATGTGTATTGAATACACAGCACCGGAACGCGAGGATTTTTTTAGCTCAAGAAGGGAAAGGTTAACTGTAAACCTAGTAGGCTTATTAAAATGAGTTCATCTCTTTCAAAAAAAGTGTTTAACAAACTTTGAGTGAAAACACTTTTAAAAAGCTTGAGTATCAATGGGAATCAAATCCATAACCCTCCAGTTGGAAGACAGGCGTCTTATCAACTAGGCCAGGGGTCTTCAAACTTTTTAGCCTAAGGGCCACACTGACTCCTCCACTAAGTCCCAAGGGCCAAGACCTAGTTAGCCCATCATACCAACATACTGTAGTTTTTAATTACGCGCAAATTTTCGTATTGGGACTAGCCGGCGAATGAGATATCTATGGCGCAGGGTGCGGGTGTGGAATCCGCTCCGTTCGCAGCTTCGGTTGGTACTTACGGTTGGTGTAGCGATATTTTTAAACAAAAATATTTAAAGTCATGATTGCCGGAATTTTATAAGAGTCTTCCACTCACAGTTTGATCAGTGGCATAAATTTGCTCGTGGTTTTTTTTCCGCACTACTTATCTGTGTGAAAAAACATTCTCCAAAATTAAATATTTATAGATCAAAATTAACTGATGAGCATTTGAAGTCGCTGCTGATAATTTCCACTAGTAAACTTGATCAACAACTGCAAACAATTGTCAGTGGAAAGTTACAGCTACATAAATCTCATTAATTATGTTTTATTTCATTACGTGAATTACCTATGTGTCACTTATTGTAAGTTTTTAGGATACATCTCATATCATTAATTACAGTTAATATGTTCAATTTCATTATGTATGTCAGTTATTATGTTTCTTAATTGGTTGTTAAATAAAAACATCTGAATATTATTTTTTATGATTTACTTACATCGTAAATTTTACAATGTAATCAAAATAAACTATGACGGGCCGGATTGGTGGTGCTCACGGGCCGGTGTTGGCCCGCGGGCCGTAGTTTGGAGACCCCTGGCCTAGGCCACGGAGGTTATACATCAAAATAAATCAATACAAACCTTCTTGGTAAGGTGATTAAGCTAACGTTTCTCCCACGCATTCGTGTCTGGATATAGTATTGTATCTTCCCGTTGAGTCCTTCGTTCGAGGATCTGTCGTCCACCAGGAGTACCTCCAGGACGTGCTTCCTTCCTGTCCTCAGAACACTCCACACGGTGCGCATGATCTGGGAGAAGGGCTCGTTGAAGAATATTATGACTACTGAAGCTGATGGAAGGTCGTTTACGTAGATGAGATTCTTACATTTTATATGTCTGTTATCTGGATAAGAAAAATTATATTTGTACTATAGCAATAAATAAATAACTTTTATATCACTTATTTTATATGTGTTGAGTTCCTCACTGGTTTATTGTGAGTTAACTACCGGTTTCGTACACCTCCCTCCGCCTTCATCATCAGGTGAAGATAAACTAAATTGCTCACAATATATTTCCTCTGCAAGTGTAAATAATAGTATAAGAGGAATGAGGTAGGGGGAGAGAAGTGGGGAGATATGTGATTCAATGGTAAATGGGGCGGGGAAACAAATAATCTTACGGGCAGACCAGGGTCTGGATATCCAAGGGGGGGATTTTAAATGGGAAACATATTTAGCAGAGGGCTTTTATTAAAATTAGTTTGATTGTTTATAATATCTAGACTTAATAGTCATAAACCGTCGCAATTTTTTGACAAATCGTTTCTCCACTTCAAGACACAAATCGTCATCAATTCAAAATATAAATAATTCTAAATGCTATGACATAAATGGTAACTCATTTTAAGATCTAAATAGATGATTTATGCTATAAAATTGATAATAAATCATTATCAATTTTATAGCATAAATCATCATTATTTTATAAATCGTTACCCAATTTACGACACAAATCGTCATAAATCTTTTTACATAAATTGTCACCAATTTTAAGACATAAATTGTCGTCAATTTTAAGACATGAATGATCAATTTTAAGACATATATCGTCACCAATTTTAATTAAAAATTATCGTCAATCTTACACTATAAATCGTCACTCATTTTGAGACATACATCATTGTCATTAATTTAAATGATAAATTGTTGTCAATTGTAAAACATAAATCTTTACTAATTTTATGGCATAAATCGTCACCCATTTTAAGATATAAATGTTATCAATTTTAGTGCATAAATTGTCGTAAATTTGAAGACATAAATCATCACCAATTTTAAGACAAAATTATCACCCATTTTAAAACACAAACTATAACTCACTTCAATACATAAATCATCATCAATTTAAATAATAAATTGTCGGGAATTTTAAAACATAAATCTCCATCAATTTTATGACGCTAATCCTAATCCATTTTAAGACATAAATCATTATAAGTTAAAATGATAAATAAATCTACATTAATTTTAAGACATGATCATCAATTTTAAGACATGATCATCAATCTTAAGAGATGACCATCAATTTTAAGACATGATCATCAATTTTAATCATGATCATCAATTTTAAGACCTGATCATCAATTTTAAGACATCATCATCAATTTTAAGACATGGTCATAAATTGTCGTTAATTTTAAGACATAAATCTTCATTAATTTCAAGAAAAGATTCTTCAATTTTAAGATATAAATCATTATCAATTTTAAGACATAAATCGTCATTAATTTTAAGACACAAATCGTCATCAATTTTAAGACATAAATCATGATCAATTGACATAAATCGTCATCAATTTTAATACATAAATCGTCATCAATTTTAAGACATAAATCATCATCAATTTAAGACACAATTCGTAAATTTTAACACAAAAATCGTTATACAGTGTACAGCTGGCAATATAAAATATTTCTTGTATGAAGAAAAACAACTTAAAATACGAACTTACCTTTCAAACTGCGATTGAAAGATATTTTATCGCTTATATATTCATAAATTTCAATATTTAAATCACTGGCAACTTTTATTTCATCTTCTTTCAATAAAACATCTCTCCCGCGTTCTCCCGAACCGGATTTCATACTCTCCTCCAATTGGCTTATTTGGTATTCATTCTGTTTGTCCTCTTCTTTGATTAACGTTTTAGAGAGTAAGGCATCACTCGCACTTTTATTTTTAACTTCGAAAGTATAAAAATTTAATATCAAGTAAATTGTGAATAGTATTATTATAATATAGAATTTTATTAAAAAATCGTAGTTCCTGTAAATAAAACATTACATCGCAAGTTTTTTTTATAATTTTTATATAATTGAGCAGAAAATTCGAGATGTAGCGACATGTTTCATTTTAACCTTTCCCTTCCTGTGCTAAAAAAAAATCCGCGCGTTCCGGTACTGTGTATTCAAAACACGTGTAAAAATGAGCGATTTAAAATCGGAAAAATAAGAATATTCATAGCCAATCGCTTAAATTAATTAAATTTGAAGTCAAAAGTGATAATAATTGAAATTTAATTGCTGAAAACATGAAAAAAACATCGACCGACGTTCACAAAACGGGCGATGCGACCACCTCAAATGGCTGCCCGAAAGCTACTGAACTTCTATTTTTTGCGTTCCCATATACCGAAGTAGAGTGATAGTGAGACGCGAATAGCGTCGCTTCCTCACCCATAGCGGTTTTTTAGAATGAATATACCTACGTCACTCACTGGCACACGTTTGACTGTATTGGGGAATTTATTCCCGATTTTCAAAAAATATCTCTGATGTCACCGATAAGTACTTATTATTATTAATATTATTCTTTCATTCAATGCGTAAATGTATTAAATAAAATTAATTTTCAAAAATAAAAATATTAGATAATTAAAAGTTTTAACTAAATAAATTTCAAAAATGTAACAATCGATCTATAAGTGGAAAATTCTTCCAAGAAAGAAGAATCGTAACATTCATTGGACGCAGTAAAAATATGGCTTTTAATAAATCAAATCTGTCTCGTAAACGATAATTGAAAACACATTATCTATGTTTTCATCGTTCAGACCACACTCGAAGCTGGGATCTTTCGTAATACCCATTCTGTAAAGGCGACTAGCCACCACGCAGTGGCCCATCCACAATCGACACATGACAGACACTTCCATCTTGTTCATTCTTATTATATTAAACAACGATTTCAAAGGACTTGATTGTTGGATTGATTTATGTATATCTAGAGCCCTTATTTAAACCAATTATATCCCAATCCAACATCCATCGGTACCAAGTATCTTATTTTATTTTATTAAACGGTTCTGTATTAATCAATCATTTTAAATTTTACTAAAACCACCACAGTTATCGGTTTTATAAAATGCCGTGTCATAATAATATCTCGAAATTTTGCCTTCTGCGACACATTTTTTTATCTTGATTTACGCAATTTCTTTATATTTATTCTGATTGTAACTTTAAACGTGTTTTAATTGTGTTTATAGCGAATTTACGGTCGTGATTGTATTATTATTTATTTTTATAATATGAAAAACGAAGAAAAACAAACCCGCCCGGCGCCATTTTTTAAATTCAAATTACTACTGGTGCTGCCATAAAGTAGGGAAAATGTGCCGATGAATCAATATTTAAGTGCAGGGTCAGATGACAGGAGTATTTTGTTGTAATTCGAAAAATATGAAACTTATTTAATTTTCTGTTTCTATATCAATTCGAAATTAGTTATATGTTCTTAATTTGATTAATTAATTATTCATCCATTTTATTCAACGTCATTTTAACACGTTTTGATTTAAAGAACTTATTGGCGTATACTTCTTTATATAATATTAAGGAGCTCACGGCCATTATTGAAGAAAAATAATAAATAAGTACTTATTTTCTCGTTTTAATTGTGTTTCTCATTGCGTTTTGTGTTTTAATTGTGACACTGTAGTATACTCCTTAATATATAGAAGATCATAGCCAATGTTCAAGAAAAACAACATTGTTTCTTTTCTAAAGAGTGGCGCGGTTTTATAATAAATTTTAGTAATTTCTAAGCGTTCTGCGATCGTGTACCGCTGCAAGATTAATTAAAAGGTTATTTTGATTACCTATGTCTATCATAAATATTACACGCTTGACAGATGAAAAATGTTAGCAAATTTAAAATTGTAGTTCTTATTGCGCCACCCTATATAATTCATTTTGATTCCTGTCGTGAAGTAGACTAATTTTCATTTTATTAGTTATATTGTGAATTAGATATAAAATATTTTTAATGTGTTACTTTTTAATATCCTTTATGGTTTTAATTTTTTAGTATCTACCATAAATAATTGAAAACTAGCATCGTATTATTGAAAAGGTGAACCATAGAGGAAAAATGTATAACAATGCTTAAAATCATCGTTTTTGTGGATATAACAAATAGCTATGAAATGGTTTCATTCCTTAATTACAAATTTGTACTTAATACTAAAACGCTAATCTGAAACATTTATACGCTGCATTCACATTCATAATTCAACTCCAAACTATCATATTATATAAAATTATAACCGTATCATAATCTCAAAAACCACATCAAAATTACTTCCATATATAGTAGGTTCCTTTTTTTTGGTGGCAAAATAAATGTTCAATTAATTTATTTTTGACATTTTACATACATACACCATCACGCCATTTCCCTGTCGGAGTAGGCACAGAAGACACAGCGCAAACTGTCTTATTTCGTGTTACATCCTTCGTCTCGTCTACATTAATACATCTCCGACGACGACCTCCGTGGCCTAGTTGGTAAGACGCCTCTCTCCCGATCCGGTGCTTTATAAAGTTGTCATTTGAACTGTAAAGTTGTGACAATTACTGGTTGAAAGGTTACAATATTATTTTCAAAAACGGAAAAAATAACTTAAACGTGCATAAAGTATTAAAAATTTTTAAAAAAATACATCAAAACAAATATGTCAACAGTATTCAATATCCAAGACGACCTTTATGGCCTAGTTGGTAAAACGCCTGTCTCCCAATCCGGAGGTTGCGGATTTAAATCCAACTAGAACCCATTTTTTTTAAAAGGATTCCAATCTTGTTTTCACTTAAGGCTCCTTTAACATCTTTCTGGTTGGTTGGAAGAGATTGCCACATGGTGATAAGTCCACCAGGTTTTACTATATACAACGGAAGTGTAATACAATCAACTCATAAAACTTTCACAATTTCTCTTTTTTTTTCATGTTTCCTCAAAATATTAATTTGATCCAATCATACTTTCCTTGGTCGTCCCTTATCACGCGTTCAACTCACATTTGCACTATATAGTTGTTTTGTTATTTAATCTTTCTTCATACACCCTTACAATACACCAAATAGTTCTTCTTCATCTTACTCAACACATCAGCCTTAACTTTACATTCATCCTTAATCACTTCATTCCATATTTTATTCTTGGAGTTCAAACAGCCTAGCAAAATGCCAATATTTTCTTCAAAGTAAATTACTGTTAGATTTGCATTTGAAAAGTAGATAAAAAATTAGAAAAATATAAGAGGGCAACACTGGTATAAGTAATGGGTGCAAAGTGTTTTTCATCTATTGTAATTTATGTCAAAGTAATGTAGCAATACTTACCTCTTCAAGTATCTTAATAGCTTACTTACTGCTCATACTTGTTCTTTGCTCTTTAAGGGCTGATTGGATCACAGTGCAATCATCACCAAGTCCAGTGTGTCACATCTGTTACAAAAATTAAATATCTAGCAAGGTTATAAATATCAAACTAGGATTTAAATATCAAGCAGGACTTTAAATAAACAGGACTTAATTTATGGTTTTAAATATTATGCAGGACTTTAAATATCAAGCATGACTTCAAATATGACTTTAAATATCAAAAAGAGATTTAGTAAATATCAAGCTGGACTTTAAATATCACGCAGGACTTTAAATATCTAGCAAGGTTCTAAATATTAAACAGGGATTTAAATATCAAGCAGGACTTTAAATATCAAGCATGGTTTTAAATATTATGCAGGACTTTAAATATCAAGCATAGCTTTAAACATCAAGTAGGGCTTGAAATATCAAACAGGGATTTAATAAATATCAAGCTGGACTTGAAATATCACGCAGGACTTTAAATATCTAGCAAGGTTCTAAATATCAAGCAGGTATTTAAATATTAAACAGGACTTTAAATATCAACCATGGCTTTAAATACCATACATGACTTCAGATATCATGTAGGACTTTAAATATCAAGCAGGGATTTAAATATCAAGCATAACTTTAAATATCAGACAGGCCTTTAAATATCAAGAAGGGTTCTTAATATCATGGGGGACTTTAAATATCAAGCAGGGTTATTAGTAACAAGTAAGGCTTTAAATATCAAGTAGGTGTTTAATAATTAAGCAGGGATTTAAATATCAAGTAGGTCTTTAGATATCAAGCAGAGTTTTTAATAACAAGTAGGGCTTTAAATATTAAGCAGGATTTCTATATAAAGCAGGTTTTTAAATATCAAGCAGGGTTTAAATAAAATAAAAGATCCATTTATTATTTTTGGAGAATGTATTATGTTGATTAACATTGTATAATACAAAGATAATCAAGATTACAATAAGAATTTTTCTTTACCATATTACAGAATAAAAGCTTCATAGTTGCCGCGCGTTAATATCATATTATTATAAATATTTTTTTGTCAAGCTGTTGGCGATCCTTCTCTATAGTAATTTTATTTTTTTTCATCCTACGAATTTGTTTCAAAAAAACCTAATAAAAAATATTTACACGACTCCTCGATTAAGGCAATAAGGATTTTATGGTGTCTTGCACAAGGGTGGCTGTGTGTAGAAAAATATTTTAAGAACAAACATAAGTTTATTAATCGTTCAAAAAGAAATATTTTATCGCACTCATTTCTGTAAAAGATGTCGAAAATTTAATACATTTTGTTTAATATTTTCACTGCTGAAAATATATTACATATGAACATTTAAATTTTTGGTGAGTGTTGCAAGATTAAAAATAACAGATACACAAGAAATGCTGAGACGTATTCTTATTACATCTTATAATAAAAATGTATTTTGTTAGTTTCTTCAGTAGGAACATGTGGGTCAATTTGACTCTGCATGTTGAAAAATGTTCTGTTCGTCATATTGGTAAATATAACTCTCCTAATGACATACAAATACAATAATGTCAACATTTCACAGTAGTCCCGGGTCAAGTTGCTTTAGTATACTCAAAATATCAACAACAGAAGCAGCAACCGAGTGCGCCGATGTCGCCCATGTGAAAAAACGAACGATATCCTATGAAGTGATAATCACTTGACACTGGCGTATACTCCTTCATATATAGAAGTTCACAGCCATTATTCAAGAAGAACATTTTATCTATGATTACTCCGTAGAATCTAGGAATTATAATAATACCTGACATAGAACAAACACTCTCTCTCTCTCTCTCTTTGAATAATGGCCATTGCTGATATTGTAAAATGAGCTAAATACTCGTACATTGTACTTCTCTTCATTATAAAGAAAGCTCTCGGTCGAATGACTCCACAAATGTTTTCGTTAAAAATATTGCTAGATTTGGTTACCAAATATTTGAACACTTATTTTATGAAGGATATTGACCTTCTTGGAGGGGTTCAAAGATAAGCAACTAAAGTTCCAAACTATCTTATTTACGAAAATAGACTGTGTTTATTGAAGTTATTCACTCAACAACAAAGATGAAGTTATACAGACTTGATTAAGTTTTATAACATCTTTAACAGTCATTATAATTGCTTAAAACTCTGTCAATAATTTTCTTTTAATCAAAACTTTGAAACTGTCGAAATTTTATTTCTACAATAATTTAACGAAACACTGTTTTGTTTATCGAGAATTTATAAATGAAACTTTACCTTAGGTATGTATGTATAGTATATATGGAGTTCGGTACTATCCGCGGTTTCAGCCATCCACTGGGGATCTTGGAACGTATCACAGACAGATAATCTGAGGCTACTGTCATTTTAATTTCATTAGAACCATTACAAATATCTAAGTGCTCTCGTTTGATGAATTGCCGTGAACTCCTTAATTTGAAGGAATAACATGTACACATGTATCAAGTTATTTCCGTTTTTTAGAGCCTCATAAATGTAGGTTCACATTGGCCTTAATAGTAAAATATTGTAATATTCCAATCAAAGTTGCCATTTTACAAAATGCTTAGAATATTCACTCACTTGTTCAAAGTTTAGAAAGGAATTATTAATTCTTGTTCTGAACTTCTATATACGAAGAGGTATACGTCAATGTCCACTTCATAGGATCTCATTAGTTCTGTTCACATGGGCAATATAAAGTTGTCGTGACTTGATAAAGAATATTGTGTTGTGATTGATTTTTACCGGTTCCCGTTTTCTCAAATATATTTATGATAAATATATGGAAGAGATTGTGGGATAGGCTGTTAATTGCTTTGAATTGATTCAGTACACCATGGGCTGATTCACATGGTTCATAGTTGTAATTAAGTCTCACAACTTTTCTGTATTGTATTGTATTACACTTTCGTTGTATACAGTACAACCTGGCTGACTTATTACTATGTGGTAATCTCATCCAATTAATCAGAAAGATATTCATGAGACCTTAAGTGAAAACTAGACTGAAATCCTTTTTAAAAAAATCTTAGTTCCAGTGGGATTTGAACCCGCAATCTCCGGGGATCAAACTCGTAACACCAGATTAGGAGACAGGTGTCTTACCAACCAGACCACGCAGGTAATAATAATTTTTGATAAAGGAATTTAATCAAAATCAACCGGTAAAATACAGGCAAAATCCTGGTTTATTACGGTTGTGATTAATAACAGGCAACAAACCCAGACTCATATAATTCGATAGTGTCTACTTGAAATGACTTGTTTTTGTATGTCTTGTATTTTTATACATTATGCATACATTTTATATATACTTGCCATATAAATAAATAGAAATAATACTCGTCAATATATCATTTCTGGAAATAATGATTTTTGCGTATGTTATGATTAAAATTGTAATTACATTTAATGAAGATATTTTTCATTAACATGTTATTATAAAGGACTATATTTCTTTAATTATATTTAAAAACGTAGTTTAAAAGGAAGTAAATATTGAATTTATATACAAAATTAGATGTTTTAAAGTTTTGTGAAATCATTGAATGAAATGTAACAGGTAATTTTTTAAATTAAGAAAGAAATGTAACAGGTAATTTTTAAAATTAAGAAAGAAACGTAACAGGTAATTTTTTAAATTAAGAATGAAATGTAACAGGTGATTTTTAAAATCCAGTGAATATCAAATATTTTTTTACACAGAGTCATCCTTGTAAATATATTTCTATACATAATTACTATAACACTCATTCTTTGACGAGTATCTCGATATTTTTAAAGATAACAATAATTTGTTTTCAAATTTCCAAACGCTTTTCTAACAACATCATCCGATTATTGCTACGGCAATAATCGTTATTCATAGCTTTCGTTTAATAAATGTAATAATTGAAAATTGCTCCACTAACTTTTAATCGGAAAAGTTTCATTCAGCCGATTATTTTAAAATTATAATATACCTATTTTGTACCTGAATAGTTTGTTAAAATTAATGTGATTTCTCTAATTTTTAAAATCGCAGAGATAATTCAAACTCTGTGTGAAAATTTTATAAGTTAATTTATAAACAGTTAATAAAAATTGTGCTCAAATTCTTTGATGGAATTTATTATATATTTCTTATTTCTCACAATTCAACACAGTTGTTAAATAATGCAGTAAAATTACCCCAAGATCAACTGTAAGGTAGTGCCATAACTAATGTTTACTTATAATACTTGAGTAGCATGCTACTTTAGATTTAAAAGTAGCTGTAAATTGCTTTAAAACGCTGTATTCAGTAAACCCCTATTTTTTTTAAATACATATACAATTCACCTGCTTAGGATGATTTGTAACATCATTGTTAAAGTAAAAAATGCTATTATAATGAGTCAATATAACAATTGAAATAAATTTTTAGACAATTTGAAAAATTTACTTTGTTTCATTAAAGTGGCAACATTCTTTGTAGAAAGCAGAAACACAGCATTTATTGGACGTAGCAAAGATATTACATTTAGTAAATCAAATCTATCACTCAAAGTATAGTTGAAAAACAAATGATCTATGGCCTCACCATCTGTATGACACTCCGCCATCAGAGCCAGGATTTTATATAATACCCATTTTGTAAAGGTGGCTAGTCATCTTACAAACGGTCTATCAGCAAGCAACATTAACACTTCTCTCTTGTTCATTCTTATCATATAAAACAACTGTTTCAAAGTGATAGACTGCTGGATTGATTTATATCTAGAGGCCTTATTTATATCAATTATATTCTAATCCAAAGTATATTAGTTCAAATTGTGTTAATCATTGATTATGCATAGAGAATGAGACTGTTGCAGCTGAGACTTCTGTTTTGGCCTGATTTTGATTTTATTGTTTATGGTGCTTTGAATTTGTTGTTTTTAAATAAACTTAAACAAAAATATTGATGCAAAGATCTTCAATAAGAGACAGGCAATTGCCTAGTTTGTTGGATTCTGAACACATAATATCTTATTAGCAATAGCATGTTCCACATTATTATTTTTATGAATATAATTTGCTAACAATTGCTCATTGTAATTGTTCATTTGTGAGAATGCAACAATTCGATAACTCCATGTCTTGGTAATTGGATAAATATTTATAATATACTCGTAGACGTTGTTGAATTCAGTGGAATCCTTCCCCGGCATTTCCTAAATCTTTTGAGAGGAAGATTGATTATTCTCTTTCAATTTTGACAAATGATTTTCATTTGTAATCTAATTAACATTCTATATTATTTAATTATTGTTGAGTATTTTTATTAGTGATTTCATATGCCGTATGTGTTCTTAATTGTCTTCACATTAAAGTTAATGTTGCCATAGTTTGCAAAAGGTAATTAAGTGTCATACATTTTTCCAATAAATAACTATCTTGTATAGTAAAAAAATCAATAATTTATCTATGACTTTGACTTGAACCATAGTCATAATTTTATCTAAGAGGCTTACTGCACATTTAAATATTGATTAATTTAAAAAGTAAATCATACAATATCTTTTCAATATTTTTGCTTTTTAAAATGTTAAATAATAATGCACCTCAGATTTAAATATTTAAAATAAAAATATTTTATATAAATTATCGATGCATTTCTTTACAATTTTACACAGTAATTAACCCGAAAACGTGTTTGAATATTTTTGATTTAGTTAAGTTTTTTTTTACAATAAATACATAGAAACTGTTGTGCAGTATTCATTTTCTATATTATCCCATTGCAAAAAAATATGATATATAAATTTACTTTTTATAATTTAAATATATTTGTCCAAATAGTATAATATTTCTAATATTAAATTTATTATGAATAAAATATTCAGATCAAATTAACGGTAATTTTTTTAAATTGATTTAATATTGTTTTTTTATATTTTTTATAAATCAATGTTGATTGTTCAGAAATGAGATTATAAAAGAGAATTGTTGCTAGTACAGTAATACTTTGAAAAGTTCAGGTAATCTGTGTCGAATAAACACTACACTTTACAAAAATATCTTTATATTGTAACATTGAACACCATTCTGTCATGGGATTTGAAGCGATGCTAATGCATGGATCATGCTAACATAAATACACAAGTTAAAAGATGGTACTTACTGTTACATAATAATACTTTATATATAGCAATGTATCAATGTCAGGGCAATTAAAAAATTATATTTTACAATTTATAAACTGTTTTATAGCAAAACCTGCACTGTTCAAAACTGTATTATGTAAGACATTGCTGTATAAGCAAGAAATTATATCTTTTGTATTGTTTCAATATGAAAATGCCTTTTATAGTTTCCTTTGTAACATCTTTAACACTTGCCGTACGGTGATGGATAGCGAGTGACCATGACTTATATTTTATTTAATTTCTCGAAATATACTGCTTGCAGGGTCTTCATACTTTATGTATTCCTCATCGAAACCTCTATGATTTGAATGATGCCATTAGGAAACAAAACATTCATAGTTAATTCAACAGAAATTAATGATTTTAAATCGCGAATTGACGAAATGTCAAACACCTGCGTATGACTCATTCTTTTTTGACAGTTCGTATAGCCCCGTTCCAGGGGCTCGTCACCAGTTTTATAATCCTGATTGTTATTTTTTATTTTTATCTGGTATGTTTTTCCTATTATCATTTTTTATCTGGTATGTTATATTGTACATTACTCTTTTTATAATAAATGTACATTTTATTTATTATTTCATTTTCAAAAATATAATAATTGAGATGGCGGGAAATATCGATGGCGATGATAGCGATTTGGAATTTAAGGCGACAGGCAATATATCAGAATCAGAAGATTTTGTCGAGGTACAGGATGAAGTATATTCTGATTTGGAGACAAGTGAAGAAGACGAAGAAATATTATTTACATCAAAACATGGATTCGAATGGAGTTCATTACGAGTACCACCTCAATCTTCGAGGCATCGGTCGGGTATCAAATATTCTCATCGAAGATTCTGGACTGAGAAATTCAAGTATAAATGTACATTCCATAAAAGATATGTGTTGTCTGTTTGTAAATGAAGAGGTGGTAAAAGTGATGTTTAAGAAACAAATCGTCATTTAAATCGAATTCATTCAGAAAAGAACCAACCAATATCAAAAGACGAGTTATATGAATTCATTGGAATATTGCTCGCACCTGGCAGAAATCGAACACGAAAGTTATCTTTGAGTGAATTGTGGATAAGTGAAAGTCCCTTTTGCCAGCCATTTTTCACAACAGCTCTGTCTCGAGATAGATTAATCTATATTTACAGTCATATTCGTTTTGATGATAAAGAAACCCGAGTAGAGAGATATCAGGTTTTTTTCAGATAAATTAGAACCAATTAAGTGGATTTCAAAAATGTTTATGGATATGTGCAAAAGCAATTATTCTCCATCTTCGAATATAACTGTAGATGAACGTTTGGCAAACTTTAGAGAGAATTGTTCATTTCGCGTGTACATGAAGTCTAAACTTGGTAAATATGGCATCAAAATCTGGGTTGCTGCCGACTGCGGCGGCAAATGACGCATAACAAATTTACAGGCTTATTCTGGTATGATACATAATCGTAGAGAGAGATAAATCAAGGTAACTGAGTAGTTATAGAAATGGTTCAACCGCAGTATGGCACGAACAGGAGGATAACCACAGGTATTTTTATTACCTTCATCAAATTAGCCGATAATCTTTTATTAAAAGGTTTAACTCTAACTGGCACGCTTCGAAAAAATAAAAGAGTAATCTCACTTGAATCTATACCGTCTAGAGAGAAAACAATCCATAGTAGCTGAAAATAAAATACTTGTTTCGTGTGTACCACAAAAAATAAAGCAGTATTATTATTATCCACTCAATTCAATGATGCAGAAATTGATTATTCAGAAAAATAAAAGCCACTATAGTAATTATACATCATTATAATAATACAAAAATTGGAGTAGATACGGGAGACCAAATTACTTGAGAGTACTCTTGCTCAAGGTCAACGAGAAGATGGCCTTTCCGTCTTTTTATGAAAATTATAGATATGGCTGCATTGAATGCATACCTCTTATGGACAGACAAATATCCAGAGTGAAAACAAAATAATTAATACCACCGAAAACATTTCATAAGAGAGTTCAGTTTGGAATTGGCAATGCCCAATATCTTAAAACGGAAAAATAGGAACAACAAGATGCTTTTAATACAGTTTTAACATATTGTGGCGAGTCAATACCCGAAACATTAGTAAATAAGACCCTGTTGGCACCCCGTGAGGTCCTTAAAAGAGGAAGTTGTGGGTTTTATTAAAAACATTCGAGTAAAAAAACCAGGCTATTCTGCAATATTTGTCAAACACCTGCGTGTTTAGTACGTAGAATATAGTAAAAAAAAAGTGGTTTCATGCCCCAATTGCGATAGCTTTCTCCACAGGATTAAACTTTGATTATATGATATGTTTGTCCTATTTTCAAATTTTCTGTAGTGTTTATATTTTCCAAATTGCATATATTTTATTGATTTGAATTTCGTGTTTGTTTATATATAATTTTGAATTTCGTGTTTGTTTATACTATATAAATTTCTCGCCCTAAAACCTTGATTTTTGAATTTATATATTCATTTTATATTTTGTTTACATGATATTTATTGTCTTTATTCGAATTATGGTTTAATTGCCAAAAAAATACACGCTACATTTTATTGTATAATTTTATGAAAAAAAATTAAAAGGCTGGAAATCTCTTATCACGCATGCGCATTCTGAATTTTGCGCAGACTGAACGACGCAGCGTAAAAATAATATTCTTATAGAAATGTCGCCTTTCTGTTTTAGCTCTTATTTTATCATTTCTTACCTTTATTTTATATTATTCGACATTTTATTACATAATAAAATGATGTTTATAGCTAATAACATAAAATAACCTAGCAGATTTTGCATAATTTTAATTTGAAACATACATGTTTAGTGTACCCTCAGTGTCCAACACCGTTACTGGCGTATACATAAGTGTACGCGTACATAAGTGTTAAAAATATTCAGTGGAAAATTAGTAAAAAGCAAATTAATTAGAATTAAAAGTCTGAAATTAATTATTTTACTTGAAATTTTCATTTTCTATCTGAACCAAAAATCTTTAGTTTTGCGATTATTTCATTGTCAAATTAAATTTACCCACATGCGAGTTATTAGTGTACTAACAAAGTTCTCCTTGCTCTCTCGGTAAACGGATGAAAGAGAAAAATAAAAATCTTCATGAGCGCACTCACATCTATGGTACACTATGAGGTTTGACTTATAAACATTCCATATATATATACAGATCAAATTAGTGTAGGGTTTTGTGTCTTTCAGTTTTAAATTAAAGGTCGGGTTCCCACCTGTGTGTAGTTAGTGCGCTGATAAAGTTTTATCTCTTGCTATCAGGATAAACAAATATACGAGAGAGAGAGAGAGAGGAAGAACTTTATAAATGCACTCACATCGACACTGTGGGGTTTGGATTATAAATATTTCATATATTGTTGCATTAGTGCAGGGTCACATGGAGTTTGTATATGATGGCTTTTACAAGTTACTTGAAAACTAATGTTACATATAACTGAGCCATAAGGCTAATTCTATTAAATTAAACTATTATTCGTTCTTAAATTAAAAGAACTTCATAAATATTGTGTAAATTATAAATTTAATATTAGAATCATCGTAATTTGGACACAAGTAGTGTTATGATTGTTAAGAATTTGTGCATAAAATATACCTATTTTTTTACTACTGGCACCATTCAAAAAATGTTTACAGCTTTAAAAAATATTTTTTCAGTCCCTTGATATTTCAATATTAAGAGATGTTTAATAACCCTATGGTCACATTTTTTTTCCGAGGTTTCTGTTTCCATGTATTCTATAAATAATTTTTAATAATAAACAATATTATTTTTGAATGAAAATATAAAACATATGTGTGTATAGGTCATTAATTATTTTCTTTCTTTATTCATTTGGTAACCCTTTAACATATCCAAATTAGTGATTTGGACATATTGAAGAGATAGAATTGTCTCATTCATTCGAACCTTTGGGATTAGAACCACTGGAGTATGCATAGAAATTGTGTGGTTTATCATCGCAAGTGTTTGAAATAATACCCAAAGTGTTTAAAATAATAACTCACAAAGCAGATGAACTCTTATGAACAAACTAATAGAGGTTTTTTTTTTTATTTTTTAGCGAATGAATGAATTCAATTAAGAATTTTTCCTCCTCAGTTTGGATGTGATACTGCTGAGTTTTTCTATTAGAATCTTAAGGAACTAAAGAAGAGACAAATATATAAAAAAGTATAGTAAAATTTATTAACTTTGCACAGTTATATTTTATCAATTAACCAGACAAAGGTAATGATTGTCAGTAAAAAGACAGTATAGATATAAATATTGAAATTGTTGAGTGAGTCCAATATATTACAGGTATAAATGATGAAATTGTTGTGGGAGTCCAATATATTATAGATATAAATAATTAAATTGTTGAGGGAGTCCAATATATTACAGATATACTATAAATAATGAAATTGTTGAGTGAGTACAACATATTGATATCAGAGATGCTGGCTGAATGATTTAATAGTATTGTATTACACTTTCATTGTATCCAGTACAATCTGACAGGTTTATAGCAGGGTTACAGTATCTTTCAACCAATCAGAAATATGTCAAAGAGGCCTTTAGCGAGAAACAGACTGGAATCCTTTTTTTTTAATTCTGAGAATTGAACCTGTAACCTCGAGGTAACCCTGTAACAAATATCTTACCAACTAGGCCACTGAAGTCGTCAATGATTGTTGAGCGAATTTGATTGTTGATTCAAATTGTTGAGCAAGTTCGACATTATAAATATCTAGGATGCTGACTGAATGATTAATGGGGCCAGTCTCAAGAGATCAAAGTAAATGTGGAGATGGAATGAAATTACTTCTTCAAAATTTAGGATCTCCTCTGCAACAAGGATTTTAATTATCCCACATGAAAAAGGGATAAATCTGGATGTAAATTATTTATGGCATCACTGTGTTTCAAATAAAACTTTTACTTTAAAAAAATATATATTTTCATTCTAATAATTATTATTTTGAACCTGTGATATTTTTAATATCGTTATTCTGTATTTATTGAGTGACTTAATTTAACATATCAGAGTTAGGAACAATTACTATTTCATTTATTATAATTTTTGTAATCTGAATAAATTTTTGCAATTTCTTCATAGACAATCTTATAATACCATTTAAATAAATCAACTTTAGAAGCATAAACAATTATTGAGGCTATGGTTTCAATTTCAAGGTATACGTAACCATAGGGAATTATCAAAATGGGAATTGAGAAATAATAATTTGAGAAATTTACATCTCTTAAAATGTTATCATATACGGAAATTACCAATTTATGTATTTCAAATGAATTATTGTTGCTAATTATCAAGAATTAAGAATATTAAAATTTACACATAACAGGATTTTTCTATTAGCAACATTTTTAATAATAATCATTATCGAAATACATTATAATGGAAATGTTTATTAAAGACAGTCATAATATTGAGATGTTTTTTGCTTTTCTTTACACGAATAATTAAAAAACATTAATTTTACAAAATGGATATGTTATACAAATCAATTGAAATCATATTATTAATTTTTTTTTTTTAGCTGGTGAGTTTATTGCCATGTGGCAATCTCTTCCAACCAACCAGAAAGATGTTATAATAGGCCCTAAGTGAAAACCAGACTGGAATTCTATTTAAAAAAATCTGGGTTCCAGCGGGGGATCGAACCCGCAACCTCCGGATTGGCAGACAAGTGTCTTACCACCAGGCCAAGGAGATCGTCAATTGTATTGTTTTATAATTTAGAAATATAAGCCAATGTTGATTGAAATGATTGATTATCTAGTTTGAAAGGAAAATTGAATAATGAAATATTAATAACAGTACAGTAGTCCCCCTTTATCTGCAGTTTCAGTTACCGAAGTTAACAGCGTTTCGTAAAATATTAAATGGAGAACTACAACATATCGTCAGAAGGGTAATAGAAGCCTAATGCGTTGTCATAATTGTTACATCTTACATATTTTTTTATTTTACACATGACAAGAAATATACAACATTTGTGAAAAAACATCAGTTAATTTAATTCGGACACACAATTTTAATGGATCTGGGTTTGTTGCCTTTCATTTGTCATGTCCCCAGTAAACTAGGCTTTTGCCTGTATCTCACTGAGGACATATAGCATGAAAAAATAAATCGATACTTCTTTCCCATTTTGGATTATATAAAACCCCGTTGCACATTCTCATCAACCTGACAAACAGTGACACTCAATTACACATGTATACATCACGCGAAATCAAACTCCTCACATTTCATCACTCTAGACGACAAGAGGGCCTCTTGCATGCCATAATGGAGGGCATGACCGAGGGGACAAACTCTAGGGGACGCCCACGCCGAGAGTACCTGGAGGACCTGTTGGTGGACGTGCGCTGCTCAACATACACAGACTTAAAAAGAGCCGCACAGGACATGGGGGAATGGAGGAGAAGAGTTCAAATTGCTGCAAACCAGTCTTAGGACTGCAACCACGGAAGACAGACCAAAAACATTCATATTGTATTACACTTTCATTGTATACATCCTAGTAGTCTTATTGCTATGTGACAATCTCTTCCAATCAACCAGAAAGATGTTAGAGACGTTAAGTGAAAAGTAAATAATAAAAAAAAAATCTTGTTTATAGTGGGAATCGAATCCGTAACCTTCAGGATGGGACACAAGCATCTTACCGACCAGCTCATCTATAATTTTTATTATCTGTATTCTATGTTCTGAATTGTGTTGATTTATTGAGATATTTTTTTATTAAATACTGCAATAATTCGTAAAGCAATTGAATTTTTGTGTAAAATTTAAGTTGATAAAATATTTTTTTTGAATAGTTTAAGTATTGTTTCGAGTTGAAGGTTAAATGTAACTAATTTTTATTTCTGTCATGTTTGTAATTTGTGAATATAAATTGTAAGGAGGCGTGTTGGTATGTGGATACATTTCATATTCACAATACTCTGTGCCACAATGCTCCGAATGTATTTAGTACAGTGTTGTTACAAGTTTGTCTCGCCCTATATAAGAGGTGACAATGTGTCACTTGATAGCCTGCATTAAATAAACTTAACACATTTAAGTGTCAAATATATTTTTGATATATCATCCCTATCATCAACACAAGAAGAATAAGAAGGGTGAATATAGTACAAAAAAAACATTAAGAAAAAAAAAACACATTCCCATAACTTTCATTACAGTATATTTTTATAATTTTTCTATTTCGTTATTATTTATCATTATTATTAACCCTTACTGTGCCTAATTTATAAATTAAACTTTGTCAAGACATAACATATGCTGACGCGTGGGTTACCCTTTTAATTTTTACCACCTTCCTATCCTAACGTTCAATTTTTTTAATTATATCATTAATCTGTTAACAATAGTGAGTTCGAATCCCAAATAAGAGTGCCGTTGAGGAGTGTCTTCTGTCTAAACAGCACTGAAGAGCATGCCCATGATTTCAATATTAATTGTTGCACAAGATAATGCAATGCATAATCCGTAGTCCTTTTATCTTTTTCAATCCTTAATCACAAGTGATTAAAATCGTAAGTTTGATATCTAGTGAAATATTTAATACGGAGTACTGTACAAACTTATTAATTTGAGTAAGTAAAGTAAATGACTAGGGGACTGATGGTTTTAAAAGTTTTTGGTAAAGGGGTCTGGGGCCGAAAAAGTTTTGGGAACTCTTGGTATAGTATATACAACATTCGTCACTATCTATGATTTCAGGCATCCACTGGTGGTCTTGGAACGTATCTCCCTTGAATAAGGGGGGACTACTGTAATATTGTTTCAGTTTATTATCAATCATTATTGTTTATCTCTTATTGCGCCTAATTTGTAAACGAAACTTTACCATAGGTGTGTATGTTTAGTATATACAGGGTTCGGTACTATCAACAGTTTCAGGCATCCACTGGGGGTCTTAGAACGTATCCCCCTCGAATAAGGGGGGACTACTGTATAATGGTTCCGGTTTATTATCAATCATTATTGTTTATCTCTTATTGTGCCTAATTTGTAAATGAAACTTTACCATAGGTATGTATGTATAGTATATACAGGGTTTGGTACTATCCCTGGTTTCAGGCATCCACTGGGGGTCTTGGAACGTATCTCCCTCGAATAAAGGGGGACTACTGTATAATTGTTCTATTTTTCTACTATTCCTTGTTATTTATCTCTTTCTGTGTCTAATTTTTAAATGAAACTTAATCATAAATTTGTTTGTATTAGTATATTTAAGGTTTGGTACTACCCATGATTTGTTTGTATAAGTATATATAAGGTTTGGTACTACCCATGATTTGTTTGTATTAGTATA
Organism: Odontocerum albicorne; assembly: GCA_949825065.1. Classification (NCBI taxonomy): domain Eukaryota; kingdom Metazoa; phylum Arthropoda; class Insecta; order Trichoptera; family Odontoceridae; genus Odontocerum; species Odontocerum albicorne. The sequence goes on from OX463867.1 coordinate 10,672,815, forward strand.
TATAAGGTTTGGTACTACCCATGATTTCAGGCATCCACTCTAATGTATCTCAAATGAAAAACAGCCATAAAAAATATGTCTTATTTAATGAGTATTTTAAAATTCTTATTTTATAGCTCTTTTAATTTGCTTTACAACCATATGGCACTTATATTCTGTATCAACAAAAATGTAACTTTGTTTTTCTTATAGTAATAATAAATCTATGAACATAAAAATAATAATTAGAAATTATCAACATTTGATATTGTTAAATATTTAAAATAATAAACATGTAATTAAATATGTTACTCCTTTCATAAATCATTCGGTAGAGAAAGAAAAGATGTCCTGGATAATGTCCTCGGAGCAAGATGGAGTGAAGGACTCTTGGATAAAAAGATGATGGGTCAAAAGAAATAAATGTTCTTTCTTAAAGCTCGTGATTAAAATTTAAGTCATTAAAAACTAATAAATATTGTAACAAATCAACTATATAATGAGAATAACACTACACAATATATTAAATAAAGTATATTTTTTTCATTTATAAATATAAACAACAAAATGTCTTTCTGAGTTGTTGCCATGTTGAGTTTACTTAAATTATGGCTGACGTTTCGAAAGTGTTGCAGCTGTCATTCATATTAATAATGGCGACAGTGGTCTAAGGGTTAACATCCATGCTAAGCAAGCAGACGCCCTGTGTTCGATTCTTGATTGTTTCACTTTCTGACAGATTTTACTTTTAGACGGTTTTATATTAGAATTTATGTTTTTCTGTTGCTTATAGTGATGTAAAGCAACACAAAATAGCGCAATGTAAAAAACTCTGCTTTGTGAAATTCTGCAGCAGATTAAAACAATAGATCATCTTGGAATGTTGGTATTCCTGCCATCAGAACATTGGGTTTGATCTGTAAAGACTGATGATTGCTGAAGTACAATTCAGTTCGATCACACCCTCACCTACGCTGACAAAATAAGTCCCCATTCAGCGCCATCTAGTAGATGATCCAAATATTCTTTATTTTTTATGGGTGTGATGTTAGTAATAATAATAATAATAAATAATAATAAATAAATAATAATAATAAATAATAATAATAATAATAGTAATAATAATAATAATAAATAATAATAATAGAAATAATAATAATAAATAATAGTAATAGTAATAATAATAATAAATAATAATAATAATAAATAATAATAAATAAATAATAATAATAAATAATAATAATAATGATAAATAATAATAATAATAATAAATAATAAATAATAATAGTAATAATAATAATAAATAATAAATAATAATAATAATAATGATAAATAATAATAAAAATAATAATAAATAATAATACTAATAATAATAATAATAATCACTAGTGGTGAAGAAAGAACAGCTAAAAGGGATTCCTCTTCCAGTTGCAACACATCTGACTGTAAAAGAAATAGTAGTGACGATGATCTAAAGGTCTGACGTCAAGCCAGAATGTAAATGACTCGCAGCGCAGTAAAACCTGGCATGTTCCAAAAAACCTGACAAATTGTCAGTACTTTCACAGAAAATGGTACCTATGATTTGATACCTAGTGGAATCATTTCCAAACTGGTCTTATTGTGAGATCATTGCTTATTATAAATTCTTATAGCGTTATTAAACAACACAAAAAAACAGCGCAATATAAATATCAGTCTAGCGAAAGGCTAAGGGTTTAATCTGTCAAGAATGAATGTTGCAGAAGTAAGTGCGACATCTATCCATAGGGTGTTTGGTGAGAGATGCCTCTATAAACGTAGCACTACTCAGGTGTTGATATACCTGCTAGTATGTACTTGCTGTAATTCTGTAATACACACAATAGATCGATATAGGCACAGGTGTTATATATTCAAAGGATATGAGATAGCTTATTGTAAAATACAATATGGACCATCTGTGGCCCATAGGTCATAATTTGCCAAGACTGTTGTAACACTTTCAAAATGTCAACTCTGAAAAACATTTTTAACTAGCGGAAAACAGCTGTGAAAGTCTTTGAACATATATATGTGTAGAATAAAAAAATCACAAGAACTACACAATAACAAAATAGATAATTCATTGTCAAAAGGTCTAGGCTAATTTATACTGTGATGTAAAGTAATGCGGTACAAGTAGCATATTTCATCCTAAGAGTAGCTGTAAAATAGTACTATTAATACTCCTGGAGTAGCATGCTACTTTAGATTGAAACATAGCTATAAATGTAACAAATTTTAATAACACTGATTTTATGTGATATTTCAGATTAAATCTAAGACCCAAAATTCTACATCCGACTCAAACATTAAATATTGATTTCTAACGTTAAAATTTTGTAATTTGTATTTAGAGTCTGATATCTGAGATTAAATGTCTAACTTCAACTTTAAATATTATTTTTTTCAGTTAAAAAAATAGTTAAGATTTAGTATTAATAGTTCGGAAATTCTAGGATGAGTCCTGTGACAGCTCACAAATTTACCCCAATACAACCTTGTAACGATGCTCAGTAATTTTAATGATTTTATCAATTTTAATATAAGCCTCAATTCTAATAAATAACAAGTTATTTAGGTAAATACATTACATACGGTTGTAATTGGGGCAAATTTGTGAGCTGTCACAGGACTCGTCCTAGAATTTCCGAACTATAGTAACAAGGTCGGAGTATGAATTCAGGTCTAGCTCTCAAATAAAGACAGATTTTTTTAACCTAGACACTTTATTTAGAAATGTAATCAATGTAAAAAATAAATTATTAAAAAGAAAACACAATTATGTTTGAATAAATACAAACATATTAAATTACAATCCTCTCATGGGTATACATTTTTTAAAATTTAAAATATTAAATAAAAAATATATGTATTGGATAAGTTTCAAAGTCCCGGATACCCGACGTCTAGGTAATGTCTGTAAAAGTTCGGTCATGTATTTTTAAACTGTTCGAAGCACCCTTCCTCGAGCAACACATATAATCTGTTAAAATTACTCACTGTTTCCCACTTAATATTGTATATTTTTCCCCTTAACGTGTTCCTCGCGGGAAGCACAAACGCCTGTGATCTGATCTGTAGCATTCCTTTGTGTATTTTACGTAATGTTTAGTTTATCTCCTTTATTTAATGAGTCTCTTTAAGAGTAATGACTATTTTTTATTATTAAAAGAAAATTACTTGAATTTCATGTTTACTTGGTGTTGTAATCAAATATCAGTGGTTCTAAACAAAATACGCGTTTAAACTTAGAAATTAAAAAACGCCGAAATTGTGCCGTGCACAGGATTCGTGGAATTTGATTTTTAACGCAGTGTACAGGTTAATAATACAAATGTTTACCCCTTAATAAAAAAAAACAAGAATCCTGTATTCGTGAATTATCATACAAAGGACACAAAATAAATTTCCTAAACTAAAAACAAATAAAAAATATAATTTACTGTCAATTAACTGATATTAATTAATTTCTTAATATATAAACTAAGAATAATAACATGTAAAATAAAAAAATAACACACTTATTGAAAAAAATAGTTTACTGGTCATATTATAAATCATTCAAGAGTAACGGAATTATTGAAATCTTAAAAGAGATATTAACCTATTTTAAATATAATCTTTTAGTTAATAGATTAAGGATGGACATGAGTTTATTATTGAAGGATTATAAATAATCAACATAATTGAATATAACAGGAAAACTTAAAATTAACTTATTATTTAATAATAGTAAGAAATAATTATTGAGCAAAACAATTTATTAAATTTAATACTTATAATATAAAACACATGGTTAAATAATATAAAAGTGAAATATTTTTTAATACAGTGTTTTGTATATATTATTAAAATTATATTTTCCCAGCTGACAACATTGAAATAAAAATGTTACAATTATTAAAAAATATTTATCAACTTTGAAAAAAATGTTACAATTACAAAAAAATCAATAAACATGTAAAAAATGTGTTTTTTTGATAGATTGTTGATTTCTTGAATGGCTGCATCTTGTTTGAATCTGTTGCTATCTTTTTGGAAACCTTCTCTTAACACTGATGGGAGAAAATGTTTACAATGAGAAAAAATCAGAGTACGTGACACATTCACAAAATTATATATAATTTTTACCTTTTTAACTCTGCAGAAGACATGTGTAAACTTTTCATATATTTTGAAATACCTTTTAAACCTTCTGTGGAATGCATAAATTAATTGAATCCAAAAGTATTATTATTTTTTAACCCTAGATTAATAGTGTACATAAAATTTACTTGTAGATTTTGTCATCTTCACCTTAATAATCTCCTCCTTTCTCCCTCTATTTTTGCCGTGTAGATGAGGCTTAAAAGTGTCACGTAAGTTTCAGAAGCATTGCATCTATCATCTTCAAATCTATGCATAAAAACGATAATATTTAAAGTCTTAAACAGTTTTTTAGACATTCTCTTGAAGATGGTGGTTTTAATACTTCCAAAATCTTAACTTACTTTCACCCTCTTGTTAACTATTTTAACGGTTTGAAAAAAAAAACATATTTAAGAATAGACGTTTAAACAGCAACTTTCGTTCATCAGTGTAGTTAATTTCACCCATGCTGCCAGCCTAAGAGCAATGTTGGGTTTGATTAGTTGCATTTTGACAATACATATACATTGTGGTAACATTACCAAAATGCACAACTCGTAGAAATGTCTTTTGATTATTTTATAATCTTATTTAATTTGAAACTATTGATAAATCCTTTTTAAAACTTTGCAAGCAATCTTAAACTTTCGCTGTTGAATTGTTTTTTATGGTTTGCTTTCAGCTCTGGGTTATTTATGAAAATCAAAACAATGTAATTTGGTTCTGAGGCACAAAATAATAAAGGCAATAAATGTGTAACATTGATATAATGGCCATAATTGGGATTTGCAGTCAGGACACAGACTAACATAGCCGAGACTCACAGTGAATCAATCAACACTATCATAGAGTTGGGATTTTCGTAGTTTTTTAATCTTCCATAGCAGTTGTTTTTGGTTATGTAGTTTTTAACCGATTATAAACCCCAGTCATAATTTTAAAAAAATATTATTTCATGCCTTTTTAACAGTGTGACCAGATAACTTAAATAATATTTTTTATAGCATTTGCTCTAAAATTATGTATTGAATTATTTTATTTATGATTTTAATAAATAAAATAGTTAAACAAACCATTTTCATAATTTATCTATAAGAAAATATTATTTATGCTTTTCTCTACATTACCTTTTTTCGTTAATTTTTGACAAACAAAAACATAACTTTTTCATCGTAAGGTTTAAACCTTAGTTTCAAAGACAATTTATTATTCTGCGAGACTCTTTATTTTGAAGATATCTTTATATCAAAGATATAAAGTAGGAATCATACTTTTTCCGTCCTTAGTAAGAAACTTAGAATGAGATTAATTTCTTGAAATTCACATATAAAATTATGGCCGTGGTTAATCTGTGATTTTTTATGGCATCAGAATTAATTTATTAGAAAATTTCGTGTCAGATTTGTCATGTTTTTATTTAATAAATGAGAAATAATTATATTCAAAGACTTACTTTGAAAAATTATAATTTAATAACGAGACTCGAATTCTTTCACTTAATTTCGCTCTTTTTCAAAAGTAAATCTTTCAACACTTCGTATTTCTCTTTTATAAAATATTAAATAACATATGTTATCTTATATTGTATTTTCTAAAACATGTATCGTAGAATGAAACAAAAGTGTTTTAAAACCCTCAATTTATACAATACCTTCATTTTCTATATACGAAGACTATTATTCCCCTGTAGAATTGAAGAAGTGAGTTATTTTTCTTTAATTTTGTTCGAATTTTTTTTTTATACAAGTTAGCCCAAAGAAAAACCAAGTATGTGATATTTAAAAAAAAAAATTAGATTTTCACAATTGTTGTTAAAGACTTGAATTAAAAATAAGTGTTAAGGAATTATTACTGACTGTAAATTGTAAGTTTGAGTAACTCTGTGTTTCAGAATGATAACATATTCCATTTAGCCAATGGAATATATTAATTCATTCATACAATAATCTTTAACTTATCCGAATTAGTGATTCAGACATAGGGAAAAGTGTAGTTGGGAGACTTTTTTCTTTATTTTGATTTCGGCATTATACAGCCATAAATAAAATAACAAATAAAACATTTGAAATTTTAACACTTATATCAATAAATATCAACTAATTAATTTTACACCAGGAAATATAGAAAGTGTTTCCAAATAGAACTTTTTTACAGTACCTGATGGTAAGTAATAGACATCGAGCTTAAGAAAGAGACTGTCGGTCATAATCGGCTAACTTCGGCTTTGTAGAGCGTCGTCTCTGTTGTTCATACACGTGTTCCGTCAGAGACAATGCTCTACATAACTGAAGTTAGCCGATTATAGCTGACAGTCTCTTTCTTAAGCCCAATGTGTATAGCTTACCGCCGGGTACTGTACATAAATTGGCTTAGCAGTCAAAACATAACACAAATCATTGACTTCACAAATGATGAATTAAACTTTAAACACCATTTTTTCTAAATATATATTTTTTTAATATATTTCATATAAAACTCTCGTAGTGATTCAAATAAACATTGTTCAGGTATTAATTACATCTTATCTATAGTTCGGAAATTCTAGGATGAGTCCTGTGACAGCTCACAAATTTGCCCCAATACAACCTTATAACGATGTTTAGTAATTTTAATTATTATATTAACTTTAATATAAGCCTCAATTCTAATAAATAGCAAGTTATTTAGGTAAATACATTACATAAGGTTGTATTGGGGCAAATTTGTGAGCTGTCACAGGACTCATCCTAGAATTTCCGAACTATACCATATGTTATGTTAAATAAATATTATAATTATTAATAAGATAAAAATCTAAAAATATTAAATCTGAAAATAAAATTTACGTTTAAATCACATACTTGGTTTCTCTTATGAGCCAGCTGTCCTTTAAAATGTTGATAATTTTTTTTATTCCTCGAGTTTTCGAACGTGGGTTAATATTTACTTGGCAGGCTTTTCATGCTCTATTTTTTTACTAATTTATCTCTAATGAAATGGAAGAATTTCAACTTGTTCTGGTTAGTATCCTACTTATTTTCAATACAGGTTTCTTAAGTGGAATTTCTATAAAAGAATACGTCTGAAAATTGAGCACGTTTCAGTAACAAAAAAATGCTATTTAGTAACAAAAAAATGCTATTCGGTAACAAAAAAATGCTATTCGGTAACGAAAAAATTGGGTAGCAAAATTTTTTTTTTTGTTTATTTAAGAATTATCCTTTACATGTAGCTCAGAGGCAGATATGATATATATCAGAAAAAAATCCGGACTTCTTAGCAGTATTTTTAAGTACCAAGCTAGAAGCAGCACATTTTGTACTGAAAATAGCTGTAAAACAGTGTTGTTGCTATTTTGTAGTTAGTTGCTTAAGCAACATGCTACCTTAGATTAAAACCTAAATATAATTGGTACAAACTTTAACAATACAGTTTCTCTAAATATGTCGACAGGTAAATAGTGTGATTTTATGTATATATGTTATAGTGAAAGTAGATGGTCACTGAACGTAAACTGTCACTAGGATACACCTTTACAAAAGTAATCAATAAATGTGTAATACAGTTTATCTGTTCACTTTCACTCGTTAAAGTGTGCTTCCACTGTTCATCCTTAGTGAACGTTCTAGAATATGATCATTAGGCTTGCTAGATGTAGCTATGTTTATGTTTTTAAATTCACTGTATACATGATTTAAAATTCACTGTACACGTGATAGGTTATGTTTTTAAATTCACTGTACACGTGATAGGTTATGTTTTTAAATTCACTGTACACATGATAGGTTATGTTTTTAAATTCACTGTACACGTGATAGGTTATGTTTTTAAATTCACTGTACACATGATAGGTTATGTTTTTAAATTCCTTATACACGTGATAGGTTATGTTTTTAAATTCACTGTACACATGATAGGTTATGTTTTTAAATTCACTGTACACATGATTTAAAGTACTCTGTTTTGAGTTAGTTATATTCGTAAATATTTTGAAAGACAACCCTTACAGTTTGTTTTAAAGAACCAATAAATAAAAACGTTAATTTAGTTTTTTTTTTAATTAACTTTCCCCAACCCTTAGTTATTAAAAGTAAATAACAATAGAGAGGGTAAACAATCATTAGTGAATAATTATTTATTATTTTCAAATGAATGATTTATTCCACACTCACTGATAACTTTATTGAAGTTATACCTTTGCTAAGTTTACATTCACTGTACAATCCACTTCAACTGTGATATATAAGGTCTGCTTTATAATTTCCTAAAATAAGATAAATGAAATAAATACTATAGCACTAAACAGGAGTAAAAACTTTTCCATTATCCACTCCCAAAATGTTTAAGAAGTCCATTCTTAAAATTATTAGAGTTAAGATTAGGGAATTTCATAATTTAATGGTGTGATATTGTTAGATTTATGGTTATGGTGAGACTATATGTACTATAAATCATTCAGTGAGCTTTCAGAATTTGTGTTTGGTAACTACTAAGTGCTTTCAAAACACTAATAGACTTTAAAATTGGCTAAAGGTTTCTATTTGACAAGCTATATAAGAACTATCAATGCACTTTTAGATATTTGCCCAAATATCAGTTACTATGATATTTCCGGTACCAAAAGTAGGGTTAACAGTAGACTTATTATTTATTAACTATAATTTGAGTTGAGAATGAACAGTATGAAAAATAAAAGGGCTTTTGAGTTGACATTTGAATATAACAAGAAAAATCAATTTAAATAAATTAATTTTACCAAACAAAAATGTTCTTGTTTGGTCTTTCTACATTCAGGGCTTTTAAAATATTTCTGGTTTGCTGGAGGAAATTACTAATGTATGGACATTCTTACCAGGACGTGGTAAAAAAGTACTTTTTAACACTTGCCACCCTGTGATGGATAGCGAGTGACCAGGACTTGTATTTTATTTGATTATTTGACGTTTTAATACATAATAAAATGATTTTTATAGCTAATTACAAAAAATTGCCTACCAGATTTTAAATTATTTTAATTTAAAATATACATTTTTCACTGGACGCTTAGCGTCCAGCACCGTGGCTGGCGGATTTTTTTAGCACAGTAAGGCAAATGTTAACCTTAAATTTAGTTTACATTAATTTAAATTTAACTAATATTTCAAATTCTCTTTAACACATTCAGTGTTGAAAACGCTTTTAAGCATTTATATAAATAAACTTTACCGTGAGCCCAAAACACCTATTTCTTTGTATCGATTCAAAGACAAGTAAGCCCTGTTTGGTTGGAAGAGATTGCCGCCAGGCAATAAGCCCGCCAGATTGTATTTGCAATAAAAGTGTTAAATAAATAAATAAGCCCGGAGCAGCCTAATGGTACTGACAATATCTTAAAGGGTATATAACAACGTTCTTTGTTTAAGAATCATAAATTGGACCAACTTTTAACACTGTCGTGATTTTAAAAGTAATTATTCAGTTAACAATATATTAATGTAAATGCGCTGGAATGATCATGTGAAGAGTGCTATGGTCCTGCCTTTACTACAGGTTCTTAGGACATTGGAATGCCGAGAGGGCTGGAAAAAAATATGTACAAAAATTTCCTCAATAATGCAGTAAAATCTATATTGTTTTTTTTTTTATTATCGTTGTTTTATGAAACGTACCAATTTATAATGAATTAAATTGTCTATTAATTAGTGTACTTTTTAAAATTATATTTATTGCATGTTATTTTCAAATATGGCAATAATTAAAAAATTGTCATGTCACACCATAGATAAAATAAGTGAATATTTAAATTTCATGGATAAATCATTATTTTTTGTAACTACCAGGCATTTTAATCTACTTAATAAAAAAAAGTGCTCAGTTTTGCTTACAAAGTGCATTTTTTTTTTTTCAAATAAATTAAATTATAGAAATTCCACTTTTGGTTAAAAATGCTCAAACAAAAACAAAAAAGGGGGTTAGTAAAAAAAATAGTGCATACAAATGTTTAGTGAAATATTTTATTAGAAAAATCATTGTGTTATACAACTTTTTATTATAACGAATGGACGTGATCTTGTTTTTTTTTTAAATATATATAAAAGATATAGCCAAGTTTTTGTTAACAGTTTGTTCAGACCAAAGCGTGACACAGGCATGAGTTATTTTTAGCTAAACAGTGCAATTACCTATATCAAAATTCTAAGCCGGTCGATTTGATTTACTAATTGTGTGCAAGCAACTAGGAATGTTTTTTTTAATGTAAGTCGTAATGATATTTTTTTTCTCTGGCAACATTTAGTTTACAGTAGATAAAATTTATTATTTTATATACTTTAATTTCAACATTTGTTTTATTTATTTTCAAACCATTATTTATAATTATAAATCAATACTTTTTTCAAGGATAAAACTCGTCAATTTATAATTAATTATGTACATATTTTTTTAATCGTGACATTTCTGTTAAGTCAAGTTTTTGAAAATAACCGCCAAAATTCTATTCAAAATGGCTGTTGTATTTTTTAATTTTCATGTCAAATTAAACTAATAATTTTGTTTTATAAAAAGAATTTCTCACTTTTTATATCAATTTTGAATTCATTGAATCTTTTTATGTCTGAGAAAAATTTAATCAATGATTAAAAAGAAATTTTAACACAGCTGACTTTATGATTTCTCTGCTTTCAAAATTTGATAACTTTGTTACATTCACACTTTTCTTTAGTCATTCTCTACCTCTCATTTACATACAAATTGAATTTTTATTAAATCAATCATTTGTCTTTTTCTTTTATAACTTTTAAAAATTAAATCATGGGTAATATCTCGAAATCAAGGGTGATGTAATGACTTATGGTTACAATTGGCAAGAATAATGAAAATCTTAAGGGAGCATATTACAAGTAAAAGAATATATTATCAAGTAAACAGGATGGTTGCTCCTTACCATGACCTAACCAAGAAGTGGCGTGGCCCGCTGTCTATACCCAACTCGCATCCCACAGGTGTACAAACCATACAATCTACATACATAAGACAATCATATTAATGCACCACATGTCACAGTTTATTGCACAAGCTATTTTAAGACTTCAAAGACTTTTGAAAGGTCAAACCTAAAGTTCCAATTGCAAGGAGATCAAAGTTCCAAGATGAACAGAAGGTTCCATCAGCTGGAATCATTAAAATGTAGCAGATTTATAGGATACTATTTTTTTCTCAATAGTGGTCTTAGAATTTTTATCAAGTATCTAATATGCTAAAGAAAAACAGTTGTATGAATTTAGGTTGAAGATTAAAATGAGTGGAGCAGTGAATCCACTGGGAACCAAACCCATGCTGCTTGCATGCTTAGTTTGAACATTATCCATCATACTATGGTGTGCTGACATAAATATTTTTATGTAGGCAGCCGTGGTTACACATTATGGTTAGCATTCATACTAAGCAAGCTGACACCCTACGTTGCGAATTTATTTTTAGATTATTTCACATTTGAATTTTATAATCCAGATGGCACTTTTGTTAGCTACAGTGGAGTCTTTCAACCTTCTTTATTTCTTTAATAGGTCGAGCTAGTGAGGAACCTCTATTGAGATGACTGCCATTGTCAGGAAACAACGCTATGCCAAATTATCTAAAAAAAGTATACTTTAACCCCTGAAAACTAATAAACAAAACTATCATCCCTTATCTGAGAGGAGTATCTCAATGCAGATTTCAAATAGGTGACCTTTAGTACAAGAGACTTATATTATTACATAACCATGCACCTCACTTCACTTAACACATCAATCTTTCGTACATATTCATCACTGGTGCATAAATTAATTTTTAGTCATTCATCGACAGCAAAGAAATTGATTAATTCTATTATTTTTATAGTTTCATTTCCTCTCCTATACATCAAAATTAGCAGCTATATTTCGTGTTAGTAATATTAAGATATGATCAATTTAAAAAAAATAGGGTCTAATATAGATCCCTGTGGAATTCCTATCCGTAAATTATAAAATTTCCACCTACCTTAAATTCCTTAAATACTATTTGGTTTATCTCTTAAAACAAATGTTGAAATCATTATTATTGGTTTGCTGAAAACAAAACTTGATTATAAGAGAAAGAAAACAAAAAAAAATTCAAACAAAATGGCCAGAAAAAGAGGGTTTTTTGAAAATGAATAGAAACTATCTTTGAAAAAGATACCACTTTCGTTTCCAATATTCCTACTTTTTATATAAAAAAAAAATCGCACAAAATGGAACAATTCAGCGCATGAAAGATTATTTTAAACTCTCATAAAAAAAAAACAGTTTAAGACATTAAATTACATGAAATGGATTTTTTTGTCATCTTATAAAATTGAGACTTAGACTCCATTTCTACTTGACTGAGAGCAGGCAGACAACCAAACAATCGGGCTTGACATACTGTCAAAATAAAATGTATGCAAGCCCTGTTGTACTGCAATGTTACATTCAGTTGATGGTAGATTCAAGGCAGCTTGTGTTACCATACCAGCTTGTTACAGTATGAGCTTGGTCAAGTAGAAATTTAGCCTAAAAAGATGTTACGTTGTTCAACTGTAAAATATTCCATTCTGCGGTACAAATTAGTATTGTTATTACATTCATAGTAATTATACAAAAGTAAGAATTTTGGAAAGGAAATGTGAAGATTGAATGTGGAAAAATGAGTGAAAGAAGATGAACTCGATATTACTGCAACTAGGTGGCTCTGTTCCATGCTTTGATCTAATTACAAAGTTTTTTACTTAAAAAGTCCACAAAATATTGTGGAAAAACATGAGATTAATATAATAAACAATATACAATAAAAATAATTATAGGTAGGTGTGAGTTATTGAAATACTTACTGTGAAAATACAAGAATCCAATAATTATAAGAACTTTTTAAGCACAAAGTAATTTTAGGGATTTATTTATTCAGATAATGGCAATAATTTCAATGACATTCTCAATGGTCAATAAAACATGCTAGTTTAAGAAAATATCGGCATTCAATTAGTGGAATAACATTTTATAAATTATTTCAATTAATTTTAATTTGTAAATTCCTTTTATTTTTTTCTTTCTTTGCTTTATAATTGCATTTTCTATACGAGTATGTCTGGTATCTAGTTGTTAAGTTTATAAAGAAAAATATTTAGTTGATGTTCAGTTTATTTTTAACTGGTTGTATTACATTATCGTTGTATATAGTACAACCTGACAGAATTATTGCCATGTGGCAATCTCTTTCAACCAACTAGAATGTTGTTAAAGAGACCTTATGTAAAATATACATTGGAATTATTTAAAGTAAAATTAGGATCCAACAGGAATTGAATCCATAACCCCCAGATTGGAAGGCAAGCATCTTTCTTGCAAGGCCACTGAGTTTGTCCAATGTATTGCAGAAAAAAATATTTAGTATTTAATATAAAAATAATTGGAAAACACCAAATTAAAAAGAATTTTTACTTTTGATAAATCTCATAGGAATTGCAAGAACCATTCACAAACAGGGCAATTAAAAAATGCAAGTATCCTGTATCATTATTGCCCTTTTAAAAACAACCTATATTCACTATGCGTTTTACTATAATGAGTAAATCCCGCATTGACTGTATTTGCAATACTTTTCAAGTAAAAAATAAAAGTATTCTGTATCTATGGTTTTTTGTAGATATAAAAATGATTGTATATAACTGATTTTGTTAAGTAATATTAAATATATTGAAATGGTAACGCTTTCTTTCAATTTCAAGGATTGGGAAAGATTTTAATTGAGCTGAATTGAGAATGAATTTGAAAATTAATTATTATCAATTTACCCCAATTCATAAGATTAACACTAACTCAAAAATTTGAGTTACATTTCAAAAGGTTTATTTAAAAACTAAATATGGTAGAATCACTTGTATTTTCTTCACAGCATAATTTTATAAATTATAACTTTTTCACAACATAGAAACCAGTTAATATTATTTTTCATAAATATAAAAAAAACAACCACAGACAAATTTATTAATGTTGCCACGAAAACTTACCATTTTA